>OX155963.1:17594604-18102488 GCA_944548615.1 Micropterix aruncella
TATATATATATATATATATATATATATATATATATATATATATATATATATATATATATATATATATATATATATATATATATATATATATATATATATATATATATATATATATATATATATATATATATATATATATATATATATATATATATATATATATATATATATATATACATATATATATATATATATATATTATATATATATATATATATATATATATATATATATATATATATATATATATATATATATATATATATATATATATATATATATATATATATATATATATATATATATATATATATATATATATATATATATATATATATATATATGGCAGATTCGCATTCGCAACGAACCCTCTAACCAGCTTTTATAAGCTGGTTAGAGGGTTCGTTGATAATCCGATCCGAAAATCCTTACCGGGATAAGACCCACGTATTGTTGGGGTTACCGCGAGCTAGAACTAAAATTGTTCAGAGCAGTATATTCGGCTGAGCTAGAATTGGATATTTGGACGGTGAACTAAGCACGAATGCGAATTACAGTATTGGCTTTTCATAGCAATCAAGCAATTAGGTTAACATGTAGAATGTAGCATAAATGTTCTTAAAAAGTAGTACCTAGTAATAAAAACAAAGACTAGACAATAATTGAAAATATGTCTTGGATAATAATTACTGATTTGGAAATACCTGTAGGTATTCGTTTTCGTAAATATATTAAAATTAAAATACCATTATGTTTTCGTAAATAAATTAAAATTAAAATTAAAACTAAAAAAAATGATCGAAACCCTTCTTTTGTTTAGCTTGGTAAACGGGTCGAACTGTTTTTGTATGATTTAGAAATTCTCAGGCTGCAACAAAGGAAAGCAACTCATTAAATTAGACTCGCCTCGTGCGTAAAATGACGTTTAAGAACGACAGCCGCTAAGCCATTGCCTGGAACTAAGCACCGATTCTAAATAACGATTTTTGATGGACGGTCGCTACGCTTTATCCCAAATTATAAGCAACCTAAATACGGCCGTTATTCCCCTGTTTAGTAAAGTATTCTACTTAAACCGTTTTTTCATTGTCAACCTTTTAGTCGCAAGGAAGTCTCGATAATCTGCCTAGTGCGCTACCCCTTACCCCCCCCCCCCCTCTTTAGAACCCACGTTTCCCTCTCTGGGTAATGTGACTGCGGCCTTGCAGACTGCGCGCTAGACCACCTATTTTTAGCTGCTAACCCTCAACAATTATCCCAACTTCCTTTCGGACCTTAGCAACCTCAAAACTCCACTTTCTTTTCATATCCTCCGTCTTCTATACCTTAACTTCAATAAATTCCATGAAATCCTCTGTAAATCTATTTCCCGTAATAGCATCTAATCCTTGACCTTCGTTTTATTTGTATATAACTACACAATTCATTATTTTATTATACTTATTATTTGCTTGTCTAATGGTTCAGGCTTGTGCCGTCTTACTAATAGACATTATCTTACTAATCAGCAGTTCCCCTGAATAATCACTTTATCTGGCAATAATCACTCTAGTAGGGTGTTTGCCATTTTCTCAAACAAACAGTATGAGACAAACACTTACACACTTTGATACCAATCTAGAGACCGAATCCGGCTAAAACTTGACCTATTGAACGTGGGTTTTCTCTATGTTATGCTGAAATCCTTCTTGTGTCTAGAACATTAGATCCCACGAAATGTAGAAATTAAGTTCACAGTTAGAGCTTGAACAGCGTGGGTGTTGGGTGGCCTCAAGCATATCAGAAACTGGAAACGACTTAGGGACTTGCAAAATCGATTTTTATAGCAATTGCTCAACTAATTCGCTATTGTATATATTATCCTCGTCGAGTAATGCACCGACCAGCACCGACATTAAAAAACATCGGTAAAAATGCTCACAAAAAGCCGTTTCCTATGAGGATCATAATAATCGCTATAGAAACATAAAATAAAAATATTTCGGTAATCTTAGAGTCAGATAGTCAAAACTAATCTATTGATATTGAAAACCTTTCGATTCCTAGTTTTTGAAATATTTTTCTACTAAAATTCGAGAAAAAATTCAAAATCAACCTTTTGGTTGATTTTTGCGAAGTTCTTGGTAAAATTGTGACTGACTGTGATATTGGGCTTGATTGGTTTTTATACGACTGTTATGTGTTTAGGATTCATCTATGTATGTTTTCCGTTTCTTTATTTCACCATAACTTCTAAACGCTTGAACAGAGTTAAAAGTGTGTCGTATTGTTAGATTCGTTTTGTCCTCCCGAGTGTCATAGGGTAAGTGCCGCGACCCCTTTCTCTGTTATAAGGAGAAAGCAGAGTATTTAATATAAATCGCCGTGTTTCGCGGTACGTGTTGACGTTCATCGTTTGACAGTTTAGGGTTTTTTCGTTCTTCCTCTTCACGGCCGTCAGCAATAGATCTGGTAGAACTGGTAAAGAATAGAAATATTTGGAGCATTAATTTAGCAAAATAAATTATACAAAGCTTTTAATTATTACATTCCACAAAATATTATTATTTTTTAAAGAACCGTTTTATGATCTTACTAATTTATTCCAATCCAACATTATGGTAAATTATAAAACGACGCAATTGTACTCGTAAAAAAATCGGTATGTATTAATGATGAAACCCTGATTTTTCACCATAGGATCTAAACGCTTGAACTGATTTATAATATTGTGTGATATTGTTAGAATCATTATGTCATCCCGAGTGTCATGGGGTACTTAAACTGTCCAAATTTAAAAAATAATTGTTTAAATGTCCAAATTTCAATAAATTAACATAAATATATCGTGTTTAGTGTCAAATGAAAGTTTTGATTTTTACATTTCGGAAATATACATCTATCTATATGGATAAATACCTAAACCACACATATTTTATAAAAAAACGGGTAATAAAAATAGTTATAAATACTATAGTTCACTTTCTGTAACGGCAGTCGTGTTTTTTATTCTTTTTAATATATTTACTTGTCACTTTGCGGTTGGTTTTTAGTTCAATTGTTTAATTTAATAACGAAATATTGTAATAAGCCTTATTTACATAAGAAACCCTATTTAACTAGGAAGAACTATTTTACGAAATCAGCCATATATTTTTTTTAAACTGATGGGTATAATTCCAATACGACATGGATTATTTAGTTGAATTTTGATTTATTTATTTGTTGTGTGGGGCTATTCTAAGGTCTTTATAAGCCTTGTAACACTGCGACCATTGCCGATCTATTGTGTTCGCCACCTACTATAGTTCTGCGCTAAGCCTCGTGTCATTTAAGAACCGCAACAGGCTTTTGGCGCCAGATTGTTTTACCTCCTCAGGTTGGAGGTAATGACCCCCATAAGTGGGTGTATCTTTAACGCATCAGCGGGCCACACTCGCACATGAGGTGCAGGAGAGTTTCCTCTGCCCCTTGGCAGAACCTGCACATTTTCGTGTCCCGGAGCTTGAAGTTGTACATGCGTTTGTTCAGGCCGCAATGCCCCGTGAGCGCCCTCACCAGTATGCGTAGATTGTTCCTATTTAGCGAAAAAGGCCTCACGGGCAGTCTCACGGTCTTAAGCCTTAATTAGTGCTTTGTAATGATTCAAACCTGGCGTGTTGTTCCAGTGGTTGACGGATTGTTCTAAACATATTTGTTTGAGCATTAGGTTTTCAAGGCTTTTTGGTACGTCACAGCAAGGTTTAGGGCCGTATAACGTTCCCTTTGCTCCCGTCTTAGCAAGTTCGTCGGCTTTTTCATTTCCCTCGATTCCTGCATGGCCGGGAACCCATCTTGAACTTTGATAGTATTACTTCTTTACCCAACCACAATTAATTGCTATAAGTCCCTGGGAGTTAATGGGCCCTTGCTGAGTTGGCCACGAAGGCCCATTCTGTTCAGGGTTGGTCACACTCACGGGTCAACACCCATCCGACGGCCTCCACGCATGAAGTGCGAGCCTGGGTAGGACTCAGGCCTTGGTCAGTTTCCCCTGGGAATCAAACTTCCGGCGCTCCTGGACGGTCTGCGCATCGTGCGGCGTAAGCCAATCGACTGTGCACTCTGACTAACAGTCGAGGGAGTCTGCAAGCAGTACTGTTTCCTATAGAGCGGGGGTGGTTGCGGACCTTACGGCGACTGCTCTTGAAACGACCATCGGCCATCCGATCCTGGGTGAACAGCCGGGCAGAGGACGCTGTGGTCCGCGATAGATTCGGTATACACCGTTTCACCGCTTCGTAAGGGAGAGGACCGCGCAAGCAACCTCGAACTCGGAACCAATCGAGAGACCGGAGTAATCTGGTCACAATTGGAAGGGCGCGAGTGTCGGCCCGCCAGGTAACATTCCTGGCTATCTCGCGGTTAAGGCGTTGGCCTCTTACGGGCTTGTGGCGTAGCTAGATGGTGGACTGTTTTGTCCCAAGTCTTCTACGTTCACTCCAGGGAGATAGAACGACTAATCGTTAAAACTTCCTGAGGTGACGGGCTCGCCCGTTGTAGTTGACAACCCAAGTTGCTATAAGTCCCTAGTTGTTACACTCTGGCTGAACTTTCATACAAAATTGTCCTGCCATCGAACTATTCATATAACATTTGTAGGTGAAACATTTTTAATTATGTCTTTTATTTTGTTTGTACGATGTGACGTTTAAAGTGGTAATAAATAATCTTTAAATTAAACCAACGTTTCAATAAATAATTGTCATTGTGGTATTTTATTCCGTTTAAGTAACTTTGCATATTTTATGCAGCGATATTTAATTGTCGGTCGTGTTTAAAATAGCAAGGCCCTTTAACGATATGACACTGCCCGTTCAGTGGTTCAGCCAACCGGCTACGGCCCAGAAGAACAATGCCAAAGGCGCGAAAGTGGTGGTCAGTGGTAGGTGGGCGATTTTGCTCTGTCACGGGCGTTATTGCGCATTCGCACCAATGACGCACTTGGATCGATCGATCGATCGAGTGGACCGGAAATCATGATCGAATTCCACTATTGTTCTCGGCGGTTGCTGAATGAAAGTACATTTACCGGTATTTCAAGGTAGGGGACAAAACGCCGGTTCTGTGCACCAGGATAATGAAACTGACTTAAGAAATATTCGGAGCAATTAGTAGTGTTTAACTACTCGCTGATGGTGATTCTCCAAGATCTAATTATTTCGATACCACTTAGATACGTATGCAAGTGGAATAAAAATAAAGAATATCGTAATAGAAATAGCCAGTATGACAAAGAATGAAAATCTCTTTATTGCACAATAAAAATAAGGTACAATTGCGGACTTATTGCTACATTACAATATCTTCCAGTGAACCAGATAGATATTGTAATTTTAAACCAACAAAAATGGAAGAAAAGAAGCGCTATTTAGCATCTAGGTTCTGGTAGAGAGATGTATAGATTTTGACCACACAGTTTACATCTCTTTCATTAATTTTTAGAAGCCTGTCGTTAAAGTCACACACGACAAGTGGTCAAAATTCTACAACGATTGAGTATGTCTAGCAAAGACTTGCCTATCAACACTACACTGAAAAAACAATTGGATTTCTTCCTACAATGTCTTTTGTTATTACGGTTTTATACAGAATAATGATGTTTCAAGCGTAAGTTTGTTAAATTGCAAGGAATTTTGTTGAGACTCCATTACTCAATTATATGTTTCACCAAGCTCCGTAAGAGTAATACGCAAAAAAACTGTATAATATAGCTTTAACACGTTTCTTGTAACTGACTATAACCTTACGTATGTAATAACATGCTGTCATGGTAAAAGAAAGATCTCATTCTGCGCCGTAATGAATGTGCGGTGTAATTACTATATGATAGTACCCAGAAGGTATACTACTTCTGGTCAGCGCACCTTTACATTCATTGCCCCAAGGTTTTTCAATGCTCTTCCTAGCGACATAAAATCGGCGCAAAATAAGACCTAAAGTAGGTCTTTAGAAAAAGGCTGCTTAGAAACTGGCTTGTAAAAGAGGGAAGACAAGGAATTTTAAAAATATTCGACATTATAATCTAACCTGGACATTTGAATATTTTGAATCTTATATCATATTATATTATGTTATATTATTATTATTATTTTATTTATTATTATTTCTGTTTTTGTTTTAACGTATATTAAAAGATAGGTTGTTTAAGTTTTAACACAATTTTATCTTAGATATAAGTAAAATGTAGGACAATTTTGTTTAAATTCTTATTCTAATTTTGACGATATTAAGTTGTTTTTTTTCTCATTTCAATTTATTTGCTGACATTTTAATTTTCCGCTTCTAACTTTAAGGTATTTTTTTAATTTAAGCATTTGGTCATTTTTAATATGGTTTTGTAATTCTATTCTTAGAACATGTGCTGGCCTAGTTAGGTGACGTTGCCTATAGACTATGCGATGTATTCTTTTTACTGCTTTTGATTCAATTTTGTAAGTATTTTTGTGCATAATTCCTACGCTGAAATTTTTTACTCTTATTTTTTTAATATTTGCATTACTTAAATGAATAAAAAAATAAATAAAAAAAATACTATACCATGACATGGTAACTACAACGTTACGCGTCATGTTGGTACATACGTACGGCCCACAGTACATGTTTTATACGTAATCTTGTTTGAAACATGCGTATTTCCGTGTATTAGAGCGTTATATTTTTCTCAGTGTACAGGCACCAAAGAGTCCTACAGACCTATGCACTACTGCAAGTAAGGAATTAATAGGGGTAGAATGATAGGAGACCTAAAATTACTAACGCACGTGTACACATATAGAGGTACGAGTATATAGCTGTTTTTACCGTCAAATCTAGTGTGATGCGGTTATTCGTCTTTCGTGAGTATGCATTTCAATGCATTTTTCATTTTTCCTACTAACTATTTTCTGGGTGATGTGTTTTATTATATTTTTGGATGATAAAAAAACTTCAGCATCGCTTTTGATTGTTGAACAGAGCAGCTATCAAATTATATTGTCATTAGCATTAACTTAAAGCTGGATACCCTTCCCCTTTCCCCTCTTAAATCCTGTTAAAATTATAAGGCAGTCATCAGTTGGTTATCAAACACAAAAACCACAAGTACCTCTTCACCGCAATAACAGTTTCATTGTTATTAAGGGGAGGATACAGTTATACCCTAAAACATAATTTCCGAATTATTTAAGTCTAATTTGTATATGTATTGGTAAATAAACGTCTAAAAAATATTTGGATTACTGTTTCAATTTCAAAAAGTCTTTAAAATGCGATATTTACGTAGTGTCAGTCGGTGAAAATCTTCAAACATGCTTTTTATATTTTTTTTACTTTTTTACCTGTTTAAAACGATTGTCGTGAAACGTAACCCATTTAATATCTAATTACTGACTACATTCATCAACTTACTGACTTAGAAAATGAAACTGGGATAAGAATTTAAACATTGTGTTCTAAACAACTTATATACATTTTGCTCGTTTTTATCGATATTTCTCTGCGTATTTCTCATAAGATGTAGAAGTTTAGTAAATAATACTTTAATCACATGAAACCTTCATCTAACTATTGGTATAATATTTAAGATATAGTTGTAAGGTTTGTTATTGTTACTTTTATTTTGTTTATGGCATCGCATCGCATGGCATGGCATAGCATGGCATGGCATAGCATGGCATGGCATGGCATGGCATGGCATACCATTATACTATAAATGGTATAATGGTATAACAAATCTTATAATCTACAAATCCTACAACATATCTGTTGTTTAGGCTCTTTCGCATGTATCCTTCCCTTAAGTCGTCGACGTTCGTAGGTCAAATATATTTATATGTGTAATTGTTGAAAAATGTATTGGAGAGTAAGATTATCGCACAAGAAGGTGCCAAAGATTTTTTTTCTGAATATTCGTAGTGTTATTCTGTACAATCTGTATGATTAAATTGATTGAAGATTATGTCTCAATGTTATATTAAGTTATATTATGTCTCATTTAATGTCTAAAGTTTAATGCTAAAATAAAAAAGAGCTAAAAAAAATCGATTCAACACTAACGAAAAACTGTGTGTTTTGCCAGCGCTATCTAGCTGTAACATATCGCTATTATGGTTTATTCGCGATATTTTGCCTACTGCTAGATGGCGTAGCGCGCTCAACGCTTGTCAAACTTTTACTCACATGTTACGTCGTCCAAATTTCCAAAAAAATGTTTTTATTTTTTATTTTTCTACAAAATTTTGCTGGTACTAATTTACCCATTTCAAGGTTGCTGGTAAATTAAAACACACTTTGTATGTTATTAAGTATGAAATACAGCAATTATCATAGCCCACGTCCAGACTTGAGTTACCATTTCTTCCCAGACACTTCTACTTTTCGTCATGAGGCACTTGCCAATGTTTTCTAAAATGTGTATATATAAAGTAATTGCTATTGTAATACTATGTGGAGTAAAAGAATTGACACTGGATTTGACTTCGTTATTTTCCTCTAGCTGGCGTGTTTACTTAATGCGTATAAGACAACGTATTTGCACCAAGGAAGGCTCGCCTTGACAAGGTGAGGCGGTGTCGAAATGCTTAATCCATTTAACGTATAATTAATTATTACTGTTATCCATCATCTATTGACACCGCGGACGCCCACAGTGTCTCTATTTGTACGCAACGAGGTCTTCAGTTTGAGAAATTTTGTTGATTGGTATCGAAATATTGGTGGTAAAAAGTGTTCAATTCGGTAATATAGTTGTAAGATACGAGTTTTTTGTGATATTAGGACGGATATATGAATTAATATGTAGAATAATGATTTAAAAAGGCCTATTTTAAAGCTAAAAGAGAAACTGAAAACTAATTAATTTCAAGAAAACTAATTAATTTCAAAAAGAGGATAAACAAGTAAATATATCAAAAAGAATAAAAAATACGACTGCCGTTACAGAAAGTGAACTGTGGTATTTATAATTATTATTATTACGGTTTTTTATTAAATATTGTTGGTTTAGGTATTTAGATGTATGTATATTTCCGAAATGTACTCCATCGGGCCTTTCAATTGTCACTAAACATATGAATGTTAATTTATTGAAATTCGGAAATTTGGACATTTACACAACTAATAACTTGATAGTAGGCCACTTGGGATGACATAACGATTCTAACAATATAACACACTTCTACCGATTACTATCCGACCTGGTCGGGTAGTGGTCTTGAACACGTCATCGAGCAGGGGGGGGGGGGGGGAGCGCTCAATGACATAACCACACAAATACGCTTAGCAACGGACGGACGTCGAAACCCTTGGAGTCGTGCAGAACTCAGAAATATTGCTCCCTTTAGAAGAGTGCAGCGATGTAATGGAACTCAGGAAGAAGACATTATATTTTAAGAAATAAATTGTCACTTAATGAACTTCTTTAATAAACAAATATTATTTTATTAACCGAACCATTATTTTATTACACTTGACAGGCCCATTACTTGACAGGCCCAGGCATACTACTTGACAGGCCCATTAACAGACAAGGAGGTAAAGTATTGTGAACGCGTTAAAAGACAATTTCCAAACTAAAGTCTGTCGGTGTGTCTGTGTGTGTGTGTATTCCTCCACGATAGCCTCCACACGCTTCATCCGATTGTGCAAAATTTGGCATGCAGGCATCATTTGGTCATGGCATGAGTTAAAAAGAGTGTGGTTGAAATCGGTCCACCAGAGGGCGAGCAAGTCATACTTTAATCTCGAAATATTGGAATTAAAGACTTGAAATTCGGTACACAGAATTCGCTTCGAATTCGCTCCGAATTCGCATTTAGTTGGAATATCTCATATACAAGAGACACAGGTAATATTTAAAGTCCGCTATACATAAATTAAATAGTAGGGCCATTAAAAGCGGCGACCCACTATGGGGCTTCTTGTATAGAAGCGCGAAAAAGAGTCCATAACTTCTAAAGTATTTGAGATATTCCAAATCTTTTTCTGTGAAATTTATGTTTCCTATAGCCGCTTCATATGTCGTATTCAAATACAGTGTTGTCAGAGAAGCCTGAAAATATAAATAAAAATTGACTTCAGTCAAGAGCATTCGATGCCACTTAATGCATTTTGTAGATAATATGTGGTGTAAAATTAATACATTTATCTCAAATACTATCAAGCGGCCTCAAACTTAGACCTTGTTAAAGAAATTATAGTCATAAGAATATATATACAGTAATATTAAATAAAAATCGGTTGTCTGTAAAGTCGGTTTACTGACGATAGTTGAACGTGACAACGTCGTAAGAAAGCCCGCCTCAATGTGTTTGATATAGGAGAAAATTGTTCCCTTTGACGGCTGGCTGGTCCAACCTGTCATTTCAGACACGTTGTTATGATATGTGGAAGATTTAACATTTATGTTTTAATTTTTTGAAATCATAGCTACGCTCGATAATTATTTCGATCGAATAGTAAAGCCATTGATTTTTTACTCATCGTGAAATAGTTCTGTTAACTTATTGTTATAGTTTTGTCAATTATAGCATAACCTACAATCGCTGCACTAGCGGACCGATGCTATTTATTATAATGATGAAAGCACGAATATTCGACAATATATCACTGAACAATAATTGAATATCGAAAGAATCGTTACCTTTATCGCCGCAATTATCGTTGCTATAAACAATTGACACCACATTCACTTTTCACTGCACTTCATACTTGACGAAAACATGTAAATGTATTATTGTATAGCAGCTGTCCACGCGGACGCACCGCTCACTCAAGTAGGAGAGAGACAGATGTCGAACGCTGCCGAACGCGGAGGCCGATTATGCCTCTTTGTCGCTCGTTCCGCGCTCTCGCTTGCACTTCAAGCCTTAAATGGATCACCTCAGAGCGAGGTAACGCCGCATGAGTCATGTTTTTTCGTGCGTGCAGCCGGCTCCATCGAATTATAAGACGTTGTCACGTCAAAAAACTTAGTCCTGTAAAAGTGCATTTACATCATCACTTACGAGTCTTACATCACTCGTATATCTCTATCTGTTACTCTTTTTGAAAGTCACATATTTACAGGAATTTTCGCGAACTGCTTGCTCATCGACTTTATTTATGGAATGAATTCAGTCCCTGGCTACTTGCCGGAAAAGTCTTGGGGTGACACAACCGTTGTTTGGAAAAGAATTTTGGGACACCAATTTTTTTTCGTTTGGGTTTTAAGGACTTGATCTGCATGAGCATCTCCGGTGTAAAACGAAGCGAATAACGAAACATTACCCACATTCATAAACACCTAAAAGATCCACAATATGTGGGTCAAATTGTAATGCACGGGCGTGACGTTCGGGTCGGTCGGAGTCTCGAAATGTCAAGCGATTTGAGCGGCTCTCTCAGACCGCGTAGGAGTCTGTCTTTACACAGCCCGATGTGAACAAATGCCATTTTTGACATCTTCTCTTATCCGCTCAACTCAGTAGAGTAACTGTTAGACCATTTTTTCTCGTAATGGCATCACGACAATGCGATTAGAGGTTACGTCAGAGTGGTCGACTAAGTTTACGTGAATCACCTTTGCCTTATCTCGTCAAAATTATGTCATCTCTAATATGTCAATAGCTGTTCAATGATATGTTACCATCTACTTAACTGCAAAACCAAACTGCAGACTTATCCAAAAATATTATATTTCTCTATTCTAGTTTTTCTCCTTCGCCCTTTTTTTAATTCGTCCTTCATTCTGGGTATTAAAGATATTGTCTAAGTACACTATCCGCATTTCAAATAACTCCAACTGCTTAATTATACATATTTTGGGTTAAGGTCTAATAATCAGATGTTTTGTACTGTGTTTTTCAATGTTCATTGCTCTCAATGCTGTATTACGCTTGGTCATTTACTATACGCAATATGTTATTGTATACAAGTATGTAGGTCTTCTTCTTTGTCTTCGGGTGTCTTCTCCTCTTCGGAGTTTGGCTACCAACATAGCAATCTCAACCTTATATGCTACCGTCTACTTAACTGCTATCTGCTCGTCGATTGGTGAGCCGGGAAATTAATATTCGTTGTGTTCGTTACCATAACTTTGTTCTTTTTGATCAGGAATTTCACAAGCATATCTGTTCGATAACATTTAGCAAAGTTTCTAATTGTAGTACATATGTATATGTATCTATATCCTATTCTTTAATTTCTATCACTATTGTCCGGTCACACTTGACCGATTAATAATAAACGTGTGAAGTTCACAACTTTCCGCAAACGCATTTTAAAAGTCAATTTGGGAGTCTGTACACGCGCTGGTGGCTCAATAATCATGTTCTGCGTCGCTTAGCACTGACTCATGCTTACTTTGAATAACATTTCAATCATTATTTTAATATTGAGATTTGTCTATTGTAGTTTCACTGTGTTGCCTATGAATACTTTCATTCATTACATTATTTATATAGATTGTATAGCGAATTATATATAGATTATATAATTAATTAGATTGCACAACGTCGTACTATAATTTGGTAACTATGATTTTACGACGAAACACAACGTATAGATAGGACTCATAGTTACAAAAATTGATTAATCTTCTATAACTTGATTAATGTTCAACATTTAATAGTATGGGGGCGCACTGTCGATAGCGCTCTAAACCCGCCTACACGCTATAAAATAACAATTTAATGACAAAGAATGTTTAAATCATAGCTATTATTATTTTAATATTATTTACATGAAGATGTCGTTTTACTTTCCCAGCAGATGGAAAGTATTGTGAACGCCCTAAAAAAACGAGATATAGACGTATACATATACATTTTAACTCCTTCCGGGACGATTAAAAATTTCCAGGCTGAAGTTTGTCTGTGAGTCTGTGTGTCTGTGTGTGTGTGTGTGAGTGTATGTGTATCTGTGTGGGAATCCCGTGACGATAGATCCCAAACGCTTCCGATTGAGCTGAAATTCGGCATGCAGGCATCATTCGGTCATAGCAACGATTGTAGTAAAAATCAGTCCACCAGAGGGCGCGCTAGTCATACCTCAATGTCGAAATATTACAGTTAGAGACTTAAAATTCAGTACAGAGATGTTTTGTTAGACCGAAATCACGTTGAGAAATATCTTTTTCCGTTTTTGTTTAAAATTGATTTTGATTGGAATCAGACAAAAAATAGAAATACCACCGTATTTAAGAAAATATGTAATTTTTGGAGAAATGCCTTTTTAATACCACGCAAATTCTTCAAAATACAATAATATACTACTTTTTCTATCATAGTCACTTGACACAATCACTATCGGGTGGGGTGGGGATAGTCGGAAGGGGGGGTCAGAGTTTTGTAGGAGTTCTGTGGGTTAGGTGAGGGGGTTTGGGGGGTTTGGGGGTTAAGGGTTTAGCGCCTTGGGGGCAGGGGGGAGGGGTTTTCTGCTTGCCAGGAGTTTTGAGGTGACACAACCGACTATTTTTATTTGGTATACAGTTTTCAATACGTAATAATTACGCACTGTTGAAATAGACTAATAAATGGCATTCTATCTCTCCGTATTATTTCTGTGATGTAACCAACCTACATAAAAATGCGATAGATAGCAATAATAATTGAATATTATTATTGGTATCATTGGTTAAATTATTAAGTTTTTATAACCAATCAATCCTTTACAAAAAAAATAATATGTCATTATCATCATAATCATCATAATCATCATCATCATTTATTCATTCCATAAAAGCATTTCACAATACTGATGAACATGTCAAATTTTACAATCATAATTTACCGGATGATAAAACCGCTTTGATTAATTAAAAGGAAAAAAAATAATTGTAATCAGAGGTGATTACTTAAAAATAGTCAAATTTACAAAATAATCAATAATCTAACAATAAATAATAATCAATACAATGAAAAAGAAAAATTCTGAAACATGCGTAATTAAAAACAATGTCAATAAAATCTAAAACTTAGTGCAAAAGTATAGTCATAATATGGTTATTTATAATCAAGCAATTGTAGACGCAATATCATAAAAGTCGTCCAGTTTGTAAAGGGCATGTTTGACTAACTGATTTTTCAAGCAGTTTTTATATGCTGCCATCTCAAGTCTTCTCGTCGATGACGGCAAAGCATTAAACATTTAAAAACAAATATATAAAAATGTCATTTGATATTTAGTCAAGCGTACTTTAGGCAATAACACATTGTTTTAATGTCGCGTATTATGGCTATGTCTAGTGGAGTGAAGCTCGCAATTTAAAAGACAGAGGCAGTGATATAATCTATGAGCACCACCTGTATTTCGCCGTTTCAGAAGGGTTGCCAAATCGTACTATAGAGTTGAGCGTCTATATTATATTATGATCGTCATTATTCTGTCTTGTCAATAGACTTTTAAGTTATAATTTTATTGCATGTGAGTCTCTTTTCGAAATCATGCTAAAACTCAAAAATGATATTTAACCACCATTTTCAATGGCTTTTTTTGTCTAGGAAAGTATGCTTATTTCTGGTATTATAATTAATTGAAATTTTGATAGTTTTTATATATTTGACTGCTTTTTATATACCACCCTATACTCTACCCATAAGAATGATCTGAAATGTGACCTTTTGTCGGGCGATTGTTAAATATTCTAAAGTGCAGACATTATACGCCGGTAAAACTGATCCATATAGGTTTGGAATCGATTAACTTTATGACTCTGCATTGCCATACTGTTGCATATCAACCATAAAAATATATATTGCGTTAATTTAATTGCTTGTTCTCAATAAATAGAGAGCTACTTAACCAGTTCCAAAAAGGCGTGCTGTGTAATCCGCAATTTGTTTCCTGGCGCGTGCTTTTTTGGCGCGTCTTTCGACAGCTATAAACTATACTTAAAAAGTTCGCTGTGTGCGAAGTTTCGTTAGCTTATACATATCGCTATCTGCAGGAGACAAACGATTTCCTTTTATTTAATTTATAGCTGGAGGCACAAAAACAGTGTAATGAAAAAAATCTCTTGTAACCTCATTAGTAGACTTTACCTATAAAAAAATAAAACATGACTTACCCAAGCGAGCTAATTAAAATAATTTAAATATTATGTAATATAAATACTATAACGGAGAAATTAAAAACTATATTAGTATAAATATTTAAAAGCATTAGCATAACTATAACAAGTAAAAAATCTATTAGACTAAATTAGGATTAACATCACTATGTAGAATAATTCTGTGGCAATTAGGCAAAACTACATAAGTCAGAAATACCATTTTCTCAGGGGAGCATTTTGAAATTTATGACTAAAATTGGCACATGGAATAAAAGATGTGTGCTCTCCTAAACAATATGTGTAATTTTAAAATAATATGTATTAATAAAAAGATAATTAACTTATGCTACTATGACCACCTATCAATAGTTAAGAAAAAGTACATAAGTTACACATATGTAGTTTTACTCATCTGAACAATATATAACTAGTGAGAAAGTAGGTGCTATAACTTCTTTTATATTGTGCTTCGTGTTATGTAGTTTTTCCCAAAGAAAGAGTAAAAAAACGCTGTTAAATGGTCGTTTTGGTCAAAAAACGACTTATGTATTACTTTGCCTAATTGCCACAGAATTAGTGTAAACCAAGCTAATTAAGATAAGTTAGGTTATGTTAGGGCATAAGTATAGACATTCTAATATGAATCATTTTATTAGTGTAATCATTTGTTATTGTAATTCTAAACAAAGTAAGTATACCAAGATAAATAGTATAGGTTAGGTTAGATTAGGAAGTAGGTATAATAAGTTAGTGGATAAGCATTTATTTACTGTAAATATCTATAAGTGTATATTCAGCTAGTTTAGGTTAGGTTAGGTTAGGTTAGGAAGTTAATACATCTACTTAACGTAAAAAGCTATAATAGTTAATAAAAGTATAATAGGTAATAGATAATATAAGTCAGATATGAACACATTATTATTAGTTACCCACTGAAAAGGCACTAGCCTTAGTGGGGAACTGTGACATGTAATTTGTATCTTTTTTATGAATAAAGACTACTACAACAAAAATAGATTAAAAAACTGAAAATTACACTGTTATAAGTACAGCATTAAAAAGCAAAAAATAATTAACAACTCTGTTCTCACGGTTTACCCAGTAAGGGACTTAGTGTAAGCCATCTTTTAAATTAAATATATTATGTAGGTATTTGAGTGTAAAAGTGTGGGGCGCTTTATCTTCAAATCAAATCATCATAATGCTTCCCATTGAAATGTTTCCAAAAAGCATCTGTTTATATAGGTATATAATGGGTCTAATTGCGTTTCTATTGAGTTAAAATTAAGTCGCTTTAAAAATAAGTAGGATTAGAACCTGCATTTGAATAATAGCTATCGCGTTTCTGTCAGATTTAACACACGTAACAAAATCTGCGACTTCGTTCTGTGTCTATGGTAATGTACTAAAAAGCTGGCAACACAGGTTTTCTTGAAACGTCAAAATCGGCGCTTTGCATCCATTTTTGATTTCTTGTTTGTTTGGCATTTCTTTTCAGGTTTGTTCACGACTACCGTTATAGAAAGTGAACTGTTGTTTATAAATTACTTTAATTACGACTTTTTTGAGAAATATTTGTGTTTTATGTATTTATTCATAGATATACCTTAATGTTTTCGGAATATACTTAATCAGACCTTTCATTTGACACTAAACACGATGTATTTATGTTAATTTCTTGACATTTTGCCATTTGAACATTTAAACATCTGCTTACTTAATATTTAGACAGTTAAGGCACCTTCTACCTACCAATTCTACGACAATCGGGATGACATAACGATTCTAACAATACTACACACTTCTCAATCGGTTCAAGCGTTTATAAGTTATGGCGGAATAAAGAAACGTAGAACATGCATAGATGAACCCTGAACACATTACATTCCTTTCTTGTTGAACAGTAGTGTAAGAAAGTAAAGTGATAGAATGAACAGAAAACAAGAAAATGTTATGATTTTAGGTTTACGTGCTCCGTAAGCTATACTATACAATATTATTTTTGGTTTTATTTACCCTAACTCCAAATTGAATCATGTCGATCGATAAGATATAGGGACCACTTTTTTACTTTGAAAAAGTTACGTTTTTACAAAAAAATAAATAACCTTTTACCGTAAACAAGAATGAAATGCAACCTTATGCAGTAAGACTTGCTGTTAGAGTTTCGAACAACATGAAGAAGTATTTAATTTAATTACACAAAAATATCATGAAAAGAAAACATGAAAATCAAATTTTCGCTTTTGCACCAGATTTTTTCGAATGTCGTATGTATGATTAAATATATCGAAATATAACATCATCAATCTGAAATTGATTACATATATTCTTTGCTCTTGATTAACCAAATTAAGGTTAGGCTGGCGGCGGCAAACGATTTTGTAAAATAATAAATCAAACGAATTATAAAACGATGATGTAAGTTAGAAATCGGGTACGACCCTTCTTCTTTATTTGGTACTGTTTCATATTTTTATTTTTATTTATTTTAAAAACTTGATTTATAGACTAATGACTATGATATTCGGTAAACAGTACAATAAAACGTGCAAGAAAAACAAGTTCAACCCATAGTCGTTGGCTCATCGCATACCTAACTGAGCAAAAACGCCCGTATCTAGGGGTGTTAATATTTAACTTAACATATTACGAGCTGACAGGTATGACGTTCGGTTATATAATAATTATTGGAATAAAGTTCAAAACATTCATTCTTGCATAATACAAATACACACACAAAAAGAGTTATACCAACATAAAAAAAAATAGTAGTAAGAAATTATTATTAAACCCAACACCAATATATAGTAATACATAAATACAATGAATACATATTTAAAATAAATATACATACTAATATAAAATACTAATATACACAAATGAAATACTAGTGTACACAAATAAATTAAATTGAAATACCTCTAGTCTTAAACCTCACAAATACGTCTATTATATTTATAAATTTAAAAAAATCTAAGTATTTGCTTTTATTTATTAATTTTACCTAATCGAAAATTCTGTTAAATTCCGTTTTGTCATAGAGTGGTCCATTAACAATCAAGTACTTTTTTATTGCTTTTTTAAATGCTACCATGTTAACTAAATTTTTTATCGTAATTTGTATATTATTATATATGCGATTTCTATATTATTATTATATATGCGATCTTACACTCGGTAGCAATAAATCCGGGTTATCAACATAAACCCTTATATCCCAAAAGCTAAGAATGCTAGGTTATTTAATATTTACCACATCAATATGAATACAAAGTGGTTGCCAGTACGCCAAAGAAGAAATGTTCATATACTTGCTCTCCTATATCGTGTACTCTCCCAATTAACACCATCCTATCTCCACGAGCTTTTTGAACCAATAAGTTATCACGGTCTCGTACTTCGGTCAGCCTCTGACAGTTTATTAAAAAATCCGAGTCATAATAGTGATTTCTATTCCTATTCTTTCTGTGTCCATGGTGCAAGACTCTGGAACGATCTCCCAGCAAATATACGAAACTCGTCTTCTTTACCATCGTTTAAGACTCACCTTAAGGATTTCTACCTTTCTAAGAAGTAACCAGTTCTTTCCTTTCTCTCCTGTTCCTCTCCCAATTTCCTCTCCTCGGGCATTATTAGTTTTAAATTCTTCCACTTATCTGTATGTTATGTAATAATCTTTATTTTCACAATGCGCGCATGTACCACTGTGTTTAGGTTAATTGTAAGACATTGCCATGTGGCAATAAGCTCGCCTTTTTGTATACGAATTAAGTGCAAATAAAGAGTTTATTATTATTATTATTATTATTATTATTATATTGAATACTAGGAACCTTTCTTATATCCCTACCTATGTAATTGCTGTTTATTTCGTACTGGCCACTTTGAACTTGGATAACTTGGGTTAGAGTTGGATTTTAAAATTCAAATAAATTTTAATTTAAGTACATGTTATTCTTTTTAAGGAATCAGCTATTTATTTGTCTTTCCGTCATTAAACTTTTGCTTAGATATTTTCGTTTGTGCAACCATGGTAAAGTTGAAAATTTCCAGAAAAATGGGCCAATGGCTTC
This sequence comes from Micropterix aruncella, assembly GCA_944548615.1. Lineage (NCBI taxonomy): Eukaryota > Metazoa > Arthropoda > Insecta > Lepidoptera > Micropterigidae > Micropterix > Micropterix aruncella. The sequence goes on from OX155963.1 coordinate 17,613,709, forward strand.
CTCTTTTATCGCGACAACACCCCGCGCCACACCTCGCTTCTGATCCGCAAATTTTTGGCTGAACAAATATTTATGTCTGTCCACATCCATTTTACTTATATGATTTAGCTCCACGCGACCTTTGGCTCTTCTCATAAATAAAAACCGTCCTAAAAGGAAAACGTTTGGATACCATTCCAGACATTGAGAAAGCCACAACAGAGCTGCTGAAAGTCCGTTCGAAAGTTGCTTTCCAGAAATTCTTGCAATCGAAATAATTGCATCAGAAGCTAAGGAGAGTATTTTGACAGAGATTAATTTAAATTGAATGTAAGCCGGAATGTAAGACTTTTTCCGCAATAAAATTTAATGTAAGGCTTTGTCCGGAATAACATTACTCACCGTATCGATTTTGATCATACCACGTTTGTGCGCCCCCAAATATATGCGCCAAATAGGTGGAACGTTTCAAACCATAACCTTTTCAACTCTTGCCGTGACCGAAAGATGCCTGCATGCCAAATTTCTGCTGAATCGGATCAAGCGTTTGGGAGCTATCATGGAGGAATACACACGGACACACAGACACACACTTTCACCTGGAAATGGTCTTAATCGTCTCAGGGGGGCTCAAAGTGCATATTTCCGTCTTCATATCGAAAAAAACAATTTTGCGTGTTTACAATACTTTTTCTCCTCGTCTGTTAGTGGGCCGGGAAAGTATATATTGAAACTAGCTGACCCGTGCCCACTTTGTTGGGCGGTAAAACTTTTTACTTTTGATGAAATTATGAGTGTGGTTCGGTTAGTACTGAGTGCTATGATTTATTTCCTGACTGCCAAAAGAAGGGTTATATTTTTACTGCATATGTAAGTATATATGTATTTTCATGCCAATTTGACTATATTACCGTTATTTGTGTGTGTCTCCTTTGAGTATATTATTTGTGAGTGTCTTATCTCTTTAACCATTTATGCAGTAAAAGGGAAATTATATGCAGTAAGAGGGAAAAGTCTTTTGTTTTATACACCTGAGATAATAAATTTATTTATTTTGATAAGAATTCATAATTGTTGATAATTTGACCAATAAACATGACCTAACCATTTAAATTATTTTTTTTAATATAAAATACTACTTTTTGTGACCTTAATATAAAAGTTGGACATATGCTGCTGTCGCTGACTTTTTGTAGACATTATCAAGCTCTACAACTTTTCTCTAGAACCTAATCACATATATCTTTCATCGTTAAGGCAGCGTTAGTTAGAAAAGTTTTCGTTCGACCGTTTTTTCTCCGACTTACTTTGCAAATCCGACTACCACGAAAAAGTCTTTTTATTTTTCGCATTAATATATAGCATATGACACTCACAAATAATGTGGCTTTCTATTGGTAAAAGAATTTTCAAAATCGGTTCAGTATATCCAGAGATTACTTTCTACAACCTCACAAACTTTACCTCTTTATAATATTAGTATACTTAGATAGTATAGATATTAATATGTTTTGAAATCGGAATACTTCAGTTTCAAACGCTGATGTGATTAATAAGCCTTAACTTTAAACGCATTATCCTATATGAAACATTCTTTCGTTCATCTGCATTGCTAATCAAGAAAAAGCTCATTAGATTTAAGGTTCCGTACCGAAGCAGAAACGGGGAGACATACATACCACAGCCTACACGTGTGTCTTGAAAAGTACCTACATTGAGTTTTTTTTGGATTTCTTCCTACATTACCGTGTTGTTATTACGGTTTATACAGTATAATGATGCTCCAATCGTAATTTTGTTGAATTACAAGGAATTTTGTTGAAACTCCATTACACGATTATATGTTTCACCATGCTCTGCACGGATAATACAATAATAACGGTATAATGTAGCTTCAACATGATTCTTGTAACTGACTATAACCTTACGTATGTAATAACATGTTGTCATGGTAAAAGCAAGATCTCGTTGTGCGTCGTAATGAATGCGCGATGTAGTTACCATGCCCGGGACATAGTAACTACACCGTTACCTACGCGTCTTGTTGATACATACGTACGGACCACCGTACATGTTATATACGTAATCCCTTTTGAGACATGCGTATTTTCATGTATTACAGCGTTATATATTTCTCGGTGTAGGCGATTTAACTTTTCAGTTTCCTATGTGCTGTTATAGTTATAATATGTACCTACTAATAATTATACTATGTACCTACTATGAAATTAAGAGAATTCTCCACGTTATGGCGAAAGTTCTATGGTTAAATAATTAGGTGAAGATCTAATCGACGATTATATTATATTAATCATCAGACGCATAGATGTATGTATGTATAACGCATTATGCTAATGATTTAGAGGTTACGACATGAGAAGCGCACCAAACTGTCATAAATTACCAACCTGCGAGAAACAACGGGTCGACTTCTATGCTGTAATATTATTATATATTTAACTAGACTATTATTAAATCTAGATATCTAAAATTAATTGTCGGATAACATGATCAATGTAGAACCTATGCATCTATGATGTGCACTTGTAGAACCCATGATCAATGTAGAATCTGAGCATCTATGATGAGCATTTCATTTTGATCTTTCCGACCACTCGCTGCTCATTCTCAAACGAGCACTATTCATAGATAGTTACTGTAGATACTTACTTCATATATATTATTACATTACTTCATTGTTTCATAGATATAGACTTTTTTGTAGATAAATCTTTATTGCATAACTGTATGTGGGGAGAAGCAGTACAGATAGTTTGGTGCAGAATGGTTCAATACAGTTTGCCCACAGGGCGTACAATTTCAATGTCATGTTTAAAAATATGTTCAATGTCATGTTCCCTTCTTGTACTTATTACCTACTTATTATTTTTTAATTTACAACAACCAGTTAGAAACAAGCAATCAAATTCAATCATAACATTTTAAGAGTAAGAAATAATCAACATAACATTTAAAAGTAATCAAAGTGTAACTAAAAAAAAAAAAAAAATAGACATAGAAAATGACATGATTGAAAAGTTCATAAAATATGCTAGAAAAAAAACCATTTTCCAAGAAAAATGGAAATTTGCACTATAAATATTAATAATTGATTTCATCAATTTGTTAGATCATAAAAAAAAACAAAAAAAATACAAAAAATAAAATAAGTATTGAAAATAATGAATAGTAAAGGCATGATCATATTTGATCAGTTAAAAAATCATTTATGCTGTAATAACATTTCTCTATTAGCCATTTTTTTAAAGAGTGCGTGAAAGCGGGCTGTTTCAGATATGTTATATTTGTTGTATAATATTATAATATTTAATGCAGTAGAATGTTAACCCTCCTGCTTGTTTACGAGTATATTACACAATTTACGATATAGTAATAGAAGCAACTCTTTAGAGCTACCCGAAGCTTCCTATCGAGCATAGGACCTTTATTGAAGTCAAATCTTGGAGCAGATAAATTTTTTCGCGCGCCTCGACCGGCTCGCTCTTAGCGTTCCTTTCAACTGCCGATTGTCAATTCTAACTATGCACAAAGTGCTCTTCTTTATAGAGCTTGTTATCATTACAACTCGGTGTTTATGGATGTTGATATATTTGCCACAACCCCCGACACATTTAAAAATCTAATTATGAATATATTACAATTTAATTAAGTAATCTGTTTATTATAAAAATATTTATTCTCCTCTTATCTTTGTATTTACATAACTTATTCCTTTTTTATTTCTATTTTTCGTTCTCATAAAATGTGTCATTACATAATTATATATTTTATTTTCTTATTATTTCATTTTAATATACATGTTTATGAATCTATTTACTGTTTTATTTCTGGTCTATTTACTTTATATTTACTCTTTTAATACTTTGGACTGTTTATTAAGTTAGCAATTTAATTTTCTGAATATTTTATGTTTATTTTAACAACCCTAAAAATATCACTTTAAAAAATGCTTGTATATTTTAAACTTTTCTTTTATATAGAATTACGTGCTATAGGACCGTTTAATTGGTGAAAACATATAAATGGTTTATGTTTGTTATATTTTGATTTAGTCAATATGTTTTTTTGTACTGTCTGTTTCCTGAATAAAATAAAATTAAAAGAATACAAATATTGTACTGTCTCGCACCCCTTGCTGATGACTAAACTGAAACGGATGGGACTCGGAGAAAATGCGCTAGAGTGGTTTAAATCCTATCTATCAGAAAGACTGCAGATGACTAGACTCCGCGAAGAATATAGTTCTACACAGCATATAACATATGGTATCCCACAGGGCAGCGTGTTGGGTCCAATTCTCTTTTTGGTGTATTTGAATGATTTCTGCAAACTCCCGGCGATAGGAAAAGTCATCAGTTTTGCCGACGACACCGTTTTATTGGTCAAGTCTTCGAATTGGGCAGATCTGTTTACCGATACTGAATTAGTACTGAGAAACGCGAAGAGATGGTTGGATAGAAACTTATTAACCTTAAATATAAGTAAAACGAATTTTATGACCTTTAGCAAGACAAACACTAACCAACCAACTTCAACTATTAAGCTTCACTCGTGCATCAGAACACAAGATTGCCAGTGTATGAATGTCGACAGGGTGTCCTCCATTAAGTACTTGGGCGTGATGTTAGACAACAGACTGCGCTGGGAGGATCATTTAACGAAAGTTGCGGCAAGACTGAGAAAACTTGTGTATTACTTTAGGAGTTTGCGGAACATCTTATATTTCAATACGCTAAGAAAAGTCTACTTTACTGTCTGCGAGTCTTCTGGCCATCCTTTACAAAGCGCAAAAGGCTATACTGAGGGTGATCAATAAAAAACCCCACACATTTTCTTCCGATGACCTTTTCCGAGAGTAGAGTGTTGAGTGTGAGAAAAATGTTTGTGCTGGTAACTCTCACTAAATTCCAGAGTGACTTAGGAAAACAGGAAAAAAGCCAGCAATCTCGTGTAACAAGAAGATCGACACAAACAAATTTTGCAATACCACTCAGGAGATCCGCTTTTGGCCAATCCAGTTTCTCTTATCTTGCCCCCAAACTTTATAATTGCCTACCACCAAACATTAAAGACATTAAAATATCATATAAATTTAAAAATAGTTTAAGTGCCTACCTCTTAAATTGTACAAATGCAGACATTGAACACCTTATTAAATAATTGAATCTTTATAATAAAAACATAATAGTATATGTAGTAATATAAATTGATTATTTCTAAATGTAATTTAATTTTAATTTTTATAAATTTATTTTGTATATTAATAATACATATTAATACTTATTAATACATATATAAATATATATTAATTTTTATCATGTTTTAAAATAAAATAATATTGACAATTTTCATGACATTTTCCTACGAATTTTTATAAGGTAATTAAGAAATTTCTGTTACATTATGTATGATTTTGTTTATTTATATAAATATAATATTATAGATTTCTTAGGATAATTAAAATAAATTGTCTACCTTGGAACAGGCGGCATCCTAGTTAGGTTAAGACTTTTGTAAATTGAATGTACTCATAATTTGAACTCAATAAATAATTTTGTTTTTTTTTTTTGAATTGCTGAAGCGGACCTTGCGTCCCTGAAGATTTTACAATAGTAGGCTTTCGGGTTTTTGTTTTTAGTATTCGTTAATGACATTCCTGCAGCCTCGCAAAGCCGAAGCTTTTTCATGTATGCTGATGACATTATCGTCGAAGCTTCCCCGCAGGCGATGCTGGACTGAAAGTAGAAGTACAATTAGTAAAATCAAAAAATACTCTTTATGTTTTTATTTATATAGCTTTCCACATATTTTTTTATGTCTATAGCTTTCTACTTCAATTATTTTGTTTTACTTATAACAATCCTTATTTTTATAAAAACCCTATCGCTGTTGGCATATCTGTCGGATATCCTCTTTTGTGGGTTGGTAGCGTTGAGTCAGAAGCCACTAATTATAGTATTAGTTAACCGCAAATTAAGCGGATAGTTTTATCAGCAACTTTACATTTGATAATTGTGATCATTAAATTTTCATTATTACATTATTTTCTAATTATCAATGATTTTCAAACCAATTATAAATCACTTGAATTAATTTATAGTCACAACTATCACGAGAGATAATTTACCTTAATTAATTTTACATTACGGAGAATGTTAGACGCAATGACCCAATGACGCATCTAAGTACAGGAATGCCTACCTACTGGATTAGAACTAAATTGTATTGTATCGTATATTAGAATTCTTACTATTTATAATGTTGTTGATACAGTCTGTTTACTCGGACTAACTTTTCTATATGTATTTTAGGGAACACATCTGAAATCCTCAAAAAACCTGTTGAAATTCTCAATTAACGAAATTTTGTACATTTTTTGGTTCCTAAGTTAACAACACATGTAAAACCACTAAAATAACACAACCGAAATTTTACACGAACACAATACTTTAATTAGTGCGAGAAAGTACAAATGAGGGGATGTTGAAATTACGTTGAGTTGACTTGTTATCTGACAGGTTATGTTTTTAATTTTCAGGAGGATCAAAGCAGTCAGTGACTCCTCTACAAGGACCTATTTTAATTAAGAATGGAAGTGTTCCTGTCGTTCCTCTTTTTTCATATCCGGTAGTCAACAATGGATCATTAGTGCAAATACCAGTAAGTTCAACATTTATAATTGTAATTTCACTTTGCAGGATTTTTATTGCTACCGTTCGTCGTTACTTGCAAAGACATCTTCCTACTATTGCCACATAAAATAAATATTGAAATGAAATGCACTGGCAATGATAAAAAAATCAATTGCAACGCTTTCCTACGCACAACAAAAACATTCACGATAGTAATTAATTGCCAATGTCGATGATCAATCGCTGTGATTATAATTTCAAATTTTATCACTTATTGTGTGTTTATGTATTTGTATGTAGGATTCCGTATTTAAATTAACAATAGAATATCTAACTCGTTGGTTACAACTTGGTTCGATTTTATGGGTGGTCGCAAGTGCACAGGCTTTCTACCTAATAAAGATCATTGGTTATAATATGTGGTATTAGATTGATTAACTCCTTAGTACGATTTGGTAACCCTTGTTGGTGCTCTTCTGAAATGGCAAACGCAGGTAGCACTGATAGCATCGACGGTCAAACTAATAGCAATTCATTTAGTCATGTATAAGAATATTGAATATTAGAGGTTTTTATAATGGATAGATTGATTATAAAAACCCAATAATTTAACTAACCATAACATTAATAACATTGAATTCTTAGCGCCATTTATCGCATTTTTATATAGGATGATTACATCACAGACATAATATGGATAGATACAATAACAATACCATCTATTAGTCTATCTGAACTTTAAAGTTCGTAATTATTACGCATTGGAACCTGTATACCGAATTTAAAATAGACATATTTATGTAAACAATATAATAATAATAATAGCTATGATTTAGAAATTCGTTTGTTATTATATTGTTATTTTATACACATTCATATGTTCATATATTCATATTTATATGTTCGACAGCGTCAGAATTGGATATTTTTACAGAGAGCCCACATCTCTTCAAGGTATGGGCATTGCATTACCTGTTTATGCTAAAATAAGATCGATTGTTTTTTATGTATTCTGTTACTCTTATGTACTATTTCTAATGATTCAGCTTGCATATTTAATGCCTTTTATATTTATGTTTATTACATCTCATCGAATTGGTGTGTACTGTAATGTTGATTTGTTAAATAAATAAATGAATAAATAAAAAAATACCGTATAAGCGTTTCTAGAGCGACGTCTACAGTACGTCGCCATACTTTCATACTACGAAAGTCGCCATATTGATTGCAATAATAAAATATTAATCGAGTTTTGGAACAATGAGTGTCATCGACACTGCGTTTTGAAGTAAAATCCTGGTTGCCAAATTCGTACTACAATGTGGCAACCAGGATTTTTCATAATTGAGAAATCTAATACGCTAGATGGTAATGGTAAAATGTACTGTAAAATGGCAGTAATAAAATGGCAGTTATAAAAAATGGCAGTAATAAAAATGGCAGAAATAACTACATATCACCATATATTTAAGAATTTAAGAAACCTAATTCATATGTTTTTTATAAATATGTTATTTATCCTTCATTTACTAATAGTTGTATTTTTATATCCGTTTAATAATAATCAAATGATCGCCGCAATGGATTTTTCATGTATACCTATTATTCATGCAATGATCTCTGAAGAAACAGGTCTCTGTTTCTTGAGGATTTGAGATCTCTTCCCTATATAATACCCATAGGAAAGTTAATTCAAGTCATGTTGGACCGTTTATTTACAATGTAAAAGAACAGACGCTATCAACAACATTATAAGTAATACGAATTCAAATATAAAACTGCTTATAAAACGATTTGCTTAATCTGAGGTTAACTAATACATTCGTAGATTCTGTCTCAAAGCTATCAAACCGCAAATGAGGATATCTGACAGATATGGCAACAACAATAGGATTAAAAAAATATATTTTTTAAAGAAAAACGAAATTAAACCATTAAACTGGAAACGTATAGACATAGAAACATTAAAAACCCTTTCTTGCTTTACACATTTTATTTGTACTTTGATTTCAGCAAGTCATTTGACTGTGTCAATGATCCAGCCGAAATCACCCCCTTTGATCAAGTCGGTTTCTGCAGTCTATGATTTGTTAATCAGATAAAACTAGTTTCTTCCATCTTGATATTCTTGATTAATTTTAAGATTTCAAGTATTTCTTGATATTCCCCTAAAATATTGATGATTAATCTATTTTATTTATTTAGCTATGCAAAATAATTTTATACAATTTTATCTTAAAATCTATCCACAAAAATATTTTAAACATTGAATAAATAACAGAAAATGAATGCATTGCAGGTTTCGACCCTACGGCGCATCTGTGTACCGAATTTGAAGTCTTTAAGTCCAATATTTCTAGATTGAAGTATGACTAGCGCGCCCTGGTGGACCGATTTCAACCACAATCTTTTCAACTCTTGCCAAATGACCAAATGATGCCTGCATGCCAAATTTCAGCTCAATCGGATGAAGCGTTTGGGCGCTATCGTGGAGGAATACACACACACACACACAGACACACAGTAGTGCGTTCACAATACTTTTATTTGCCAGGAAAAAATGCATTTTGCTTATAGCTAAGACAATGAATTAAAAAATAAAACATATGACCAAAATAAACAAATAAAACATGATATAAGTACGAAAACTTTGGCCGTTATCGGAGGACTGACCGCGAGTAGGTTTTCGTGACTAAAGGCAATGTTAGTGACGTGACGAACTCCTTGTTAGTCGCTAAACTTATAATTATCAAACATTGTTCCAACGAGAATCTCTCTACGCTCGATGAATCTCGGACAAGCGTAAAAAGTAAAATGCGTCATTAATACTGCACGTAATTATGCAATATTAACTACACATTCTTTTCTACTTCCATATCTTTTTGTCCCCGATCGCACATAAGTCCTAATTGCATTCCGCATAAATTTCACGCTTAATTCCTAATTGACGAATATCATCGAATTCTAATGAGTCGATGGGCTTGGATCATGTGATCGTAATTAAAACTGTCGACTGAATCAGTTTAAAATTGGTGGAAAAGAAATCTTCCATTAGTATTTCTTTATCTGTTAAATATTGCAATGATTATTATTATTATAAATATATTTTTATGTACAGGGTGAGTTTTTAATTATTGCATCCTTGCAGTGGGTGAGTCAGTACGACGAAATAAACAACTTTTAATAAACATCTTTTTAACAAATTTGTAAATCTTATTGAAGAAAAGTTTGAGAAGGGTTGAGTGCGCTGGGCCATCTAGCGGTACATAAAATATCACTAATAAATCTAGGGTCGGCGGACTAAAGCACATAAGTCAAAAAAAGGCGTTTTTTTTTTCTTACACCTAACAACTAGATATTTTTCGATACGTCGACCGACTAAGGCACATAAGTCACGGAGATCGGGTTATTTCTGATTCTAAGTAGCGTACTCTATCAACCTTTACGTTATTTTCAAACATGCGACGTTATAAATAACCTAACTATACTTATGTGGAAAGGATCAGCTGAAGAGTTATTATTTGTTTCGCGTATTATGACTTAAGTTGTTTGGTACGATTAGAGCATCATGTTATCTAATGATTGACGATTAGAGGGTAGACACTTGAGAATAATATTTATTACCTTGCACTTGAGTGGTACGCTCGAAAGTTATTTATTGCGTTGAAATCTAGTGAAATGTTTGGGGTAACATTAAAAAAAGGTTAGTAGTGTTCTGATATTCCCAAAGTGAAGTAACGTGCTAAGAATTGTGTTGTGTATAGAAATAAATGCTGCGATGGATTCATACAGAGGAAAAAAACTCGTCGATTTGGCGTTGAGACGAGACATCAACATTGAAGGTATGTATCACCACAGTTAACTTAAAATGATTTGAAACTTAAGTTCCACAACTTAGGTATAGTTTCTACCTACTCAATTTAGCTGCTCTTTAATTTATTTAATTAAGTTTTGGAATTATTGTATAAAGTAGGTACTCGGTATTCGTGAGATGTGAACAGTTATAATTTGTTAAAGGTCAGTCGAATGAAGAACCAACGAGCCAACCCTTGACTTCGAGCCAATCGTTAGTGAATCAAGAACCCATTCCATCAACATCGACAGGGGTTTCTTCCGAAGGGTTTATGCCGCCTATGGACATAGATTTTTCAAGCGATGATTCTGTTCAAGATCCTCCATACCAACAACCGAGCCACCGAGGTCTTTCTTCAAGTTCAGAAGATGAATCGGCGAATAATGGAACGTCGATTGCCACTCCAGTCCAGTCACCTAAGAAAAGTATTCGGGTTATAAAGAGGGAAAAGAAACTTAAAAGGAATTCTGGATTATCATACAAAACCCTTAAAGGGAAGGCCATTGCCGGTAAAATGTTAAAAGAACTTGGTTCATGTCGCATGAAATGCAAGGAGCGAATAAGTTTGAATGACAGAGAAGCATTGTTCGAGGAATACTGGCAAATGGGCTCATATGAAAAAAGATCTTCGTACATGGCATCGTTAATGGAAATCCAAGAAAAAGCTACTCAAAGGCAACGCACCAATGATCCTGAAAGCCAAAAATTTCGCCTGATGACTTACAAATATTTTTTTGTTATTCATGGCAAGCGTGAACCGGTTTGCCGGGGATGTTTATTAAAAACATTAGACGAAAGCGACAATTTCATTAAAACTGTTGCGTTGAAAAAACGTTCTTCAGTTGGTGGTACTCAAATGGATGATATGCGTGGCAAGAGGGTACCAAAACACAAAATACCGAACGAAAAAAGAGAAGCCATTAGAAATCACATATTATCTTTTCCTTCCTATGAAAGTCACTACACAAGGAAGACAACATCTAAAAAGTATCTACCGTCCCATTTAACCATAAATAAAATGTACGAATTATTTTGTGAAAACTCCACAAATCCGCCGTCAATTAAAATTTACAGTCAGGAATTTCACAAGTTAGGATTATGCTTTAAAAAACCACGTGTGGACACATGCTATACATGTGACAAGTTTAAAATGCAAATTCAACTCGCCCAGGACGAACAGAAAAAAACTGAACTTATTTCACAACACGACCTACATAAAATTTCAGCTGATCAAGCTTACTCACAGAAGAAAGATGACACGGAAAAATATAAAAATGACAATACTGTACAAGTGTACACATTTGATTTACAACAATGTCTACCAACTCCTGCACTAAGCTCATCTGTAGCTTTTTACAAACGCCAGTTGTGGACATTTAATCTGACTATCCACGATAATAAGACAGGGAAAGCAGTGTGCTATATCTGGTATGAAACAATAGCTGCTCGAGGAGCAAATCAAATCGCTTCATGTCTGTGTATGCATCTCAGGACGAATCTGCCTGCAGGCACTAAACGCGTGATATTCTACTCAGACACTTGTGGAGGGCAGAACAGAAATTCGCATGTGAGCTCAATGTTCACCTGGGCCTTACAGAAGTTGAGCTTGGAAGTTATTGAGCACAAGTTCATGGTACCAGGTCATAGTCATTTAGAAGTGGATACAGATCATGGTATCATTGAAAAGAAAAAAAAGAAGACTGAATTACAGATTTATCATCCTCACGACTGGATTCAACTGATCAAATCCAGTAGTAAAAAATTTCAAGTTATTGAAATGAAAAACACCGACTTTCTGGAGTTTTCGTCATTGCTAAAGGGGCCTTTAGTTTTAAGAAACAAAGATGACAAAGGCAAACCATTCAAGTGGTTGGATAAACGGTGGCTTCGGTATGATGAAAAATTTGGAGTGATATCATACAAAGACTCCTTAGATAAAGAACCAGATTTTGACACACTAAATTTGAGACGCCGAGGTTGCACCATACCAGATAGTATTGCAGTTATATCACAATTGCCTTTGCCAATATCTAACGAAAAAAAAGATGACTTAATTTCACTTTTAACTTTAATACCTGATGTGTTTCATAAATTTTATTTAGATTTACCTACAAAATATAATATCCCCAATATCGATCCAGATTTAGTTGATAGCGAAGAAGAGTAACAAAATATGTATATTTATCTTATTCAAACTTTCTTTAACATGTTCTGGTTCTCATTAACATAAGTCTTAGATCCATTAGTATCCCTTATCACATAAGTCATTAAAATAGCTGTTCTTATAATTTAAATGTTAAATATATGTAAGTACAAGTTAATAGTGAGTGTGAACTTTGTTTTCCCTTAAAATGTTGATTAAATTCTCATCATAATTTTTTTATATGACGTTTTATTCCTTTCCTGAAAATCTTGACATTTTGACTTATGTGTTTGGGTCCGCCGACCCTAGAAATAATATTAGCGATATTTTACCTACCACTAGATAACACGTCGTGGTCATAGCTTTTAATACCATTTAAAAAAATGATTTGTTTTCTTCAAAAATTCTTATCGAAAGTTGCTCACTTCGTCGTACTGATTCACCCACTACAAGGATGTCACTAATTAAAAACTCATCCTGTATAATATACATATTTATATTACCTATATTTATTATGTTATTATCTTACCTTATTATTTATATTATGATATTATGTTATCAATAGTAGGTATTTATTTCGCAATTTATTTCATGTAATTTCATGTATTTCACGCAATTTATTTCATGTAATTAGTTATATATGTATATCTGATCAATTCATACTGTGGCTTTCCTATCGTTTACCTCGATATTTAACCCTCTTCGATAAATTTTAAATCCTCTGCCGCTTAGAAATCTACGTGTATACTAATAATAAACCTGAAGAGTTTGTTTTTTTGTTTAAACTCACTAATCTTTAGAACTAGCCGGATTTGAAATAATTTTTTTATGCATTTGATTGCCTAATTCTTGAGGAAGGTTATACATAACGTTACGGCCCTTAGAAACCGAGCAAAAAAAACGCTAAGCAAAAAGGAAGTAATTGCGCGGGCGGTCGATGCGACACGGTGGGTCGGGGGCCAAGAGCTGGGCATTACCGAAAAGAGCCGAACTGTGCATGCCTTATCTAGATCAGGTTGCGGCGAAAACCAGTATGTACGAATACCACACGAAAATATTGTCTATGCTACGTACTCTCAATTATTTATAACTAATCCGATTAATAAGGGCGCTCTTTATAAAAGTATTAGATTCTCAACGGAGTTACTATTCGGAGAGTTTGTATGTGCACACTAAGGCAACTGTACATACGTCGTTTTTATGTCACTTCCACTCAAACGCAGCAGCTGACAAACAAAAATGGACACAGGCGTCATTCACAAAAACATTGGTTAACAACATTGTTGGTGTTAACAACTATGTATGAATTTACAAGAATAAGGTATAGCTGTATAAGGTATAGGTGTCGAAGTATATTATTAGGCTACGCGGTGACAGGCGGGGGGAGAAACCCCGCCCACCACCCGGGCAGTTCTAAAGACATGGATCGTTTTATCTGCCCGGGATATGGTGCATCGACAACCTTACGCGTACCAGAAGGGTATTACGTGAGGGGTGGACGAACGGAGATATGGAGGAATATTCTCCTGGTTTCTGCCCCCTCCGGCACCATGTGAACCGTTTATTTAATCATAGAAATATTAACAATTCACTTACTATCTAACATTATAAAATATACAAGTTTTAGCTTACGTACTAAAGTTATAAACAGAGTAAAGAACAAAAAAGAAATAATTATAATTTAGTAGGGTGAATGGTAGGCGATGAGATGGTGAATCCATGCTACTGAGTGGTCCCGGGTTCCGGCTGCGAAGTATAGCTGATACAGTGTGTTCGCAACAGCTTGACAAACTTTCAACGGGGTAATTCTGTATGGAAAACTAAACTCATGTCTACAAATTTGGTCAACATCTTTTTGTCTTTGTTGTCCCTAGAAGCATATACTTGCCCAACTCTTGAAATAAAATCACCGGAATAAAAATAGTATTTTTAAATCAGGCATTAGACCTTTCTAATACCAAGTAGAATCATTAAGCGCACTCTCAAGCGGCAGGGCGATGTGGTGATATTATGTGAATCATACCTCAACCAAACTAAAATGATGTGAATCATGCCTCCTCTTCGATTCTGGTTGAGATTTTTAGAAGACGGCTTTTTACGAACCAAAGGCTGATCAATCATAAGCGAATCCTACTAGCTCGATATTTATAGCGATATTTGTATTGTGATCCGGATCGTAATATCCAGGATCACAAGTGCATACTACACGTTCAATACGACTAACGACCATAGCCGGCTGTCTGAAACCGGTATAAATGAAGCAGAGCTTTATATATCCAATTTGTCTAGATAATTGCATTATATGTATATGTTTTATAGTAAGTATCCAATGTTTCCTACTCGTATGTATTATGTATATAATACCAGAAAAAATATGTATGGGTATATGTCAATATTCTTTTTAATTTATTTTAAGATAACTGTGAGGGAGTTAGTTTTGAGAAAATTAATAGACATTTTAGGCACATATTTTACAATTTAAATTTGCTACAGTTATCACTAACAGTACAAGCTTCGACTTATTTAGGCGACACTGGTTTTAGACTGTTTACTATGAGTGTTCCACTAATTCTCATTATCTAACTGAATTATTTAAATATACGCTGTAAACCAGTTCGTACACAGTGTTGTAATTTAAACTGAGTAAATCATTTTTTTTAAACAAATAAGTGCCTCTCAATAATCCCGTGCGACTATCATATAGCAAAAAAATAACTTACTTGTCGCAGCCCAAATGACGAGCCTGTTCAAAAGGACTTGGCCTTTGAAAAAGAGGAGGAAGAATGTCATGTCAGTCTCCCATTGCATGCCGCATTTGCTGTCGGTTGCGTGTGTTAATTTAGCGATGTTTAAAGAACATGCCTAATTAACATAAAATAAAAGACGACAATGTTGGCATACCTTGTTATAAATGTCTCGAGTATGCGACGAACCAAATAATGCCAATTTACACTGTTTGAGGCGGCTAATCAAACAATTTTCTTATCAAGTAAAACAAAAGATGTTTAACCATGGTTTGCTCCTAGAACCCTCCAATACACAAGCGATCATCATTTGTAGTAGCTTCTATACCTCAAGGATCGACATGCAATGTGAGTTTTTACAAAGTAATCAACTTTTGATAATAAAATTGGAAAAAAAACAAAAATACACTTTTTTAAAAGACACTTGATTTTTTTTGTCAAATTTCTAAATTTTATCTATTGAAGAAAAATTTGAGAAGCTCTCAGCGCGCTGCATGCAATAAACAATATTCGCGATATTTTACGTACCTCTAGATAGCGCATCGTGCTGATAGCTTTTTATACTATTTTTCGATATAAAACAGACTTGAAAGTCTGAAAAAAAAAACTTGTTTTTTTTTTGTTTTTATCGAAAATTCTTCTCTATAGTTGCTTAGTTCATCGTACTTATTCACCCACTACAAGGATGTCACTAATTAAAAACTCATCCAGTACAAATTTTGCGTGGGCTACACAATAAAAATTAAAATAATTAAGTACCAAAGTATAATATATGATATTATAAAAAAAAAAGAAATATGCAGAGAGAAGAAAAGGGACGAAGAATGGAAAGGCGACAAAGTATGAATCTTTTAGAAAAAAACAATGAAAATACAATTTTGTAAATCTTATTTATTAAGGAAAAGTTTGAGAAGCGTTGAGCGCTCTGCGCCATCTAGCGGTAGGCAGAATATCGTTAATAAACAATATTAGCGATATTTCAACTACCACTAGATAGCGCATCGTACTCCTAGCTTTTGCGTCGTACTCATCGTGCGCATCGTTAGCATAACTAATTAAAAAAAAATGTTTTTCTCAAATCAAATATTAAAAGTTGCTTTTAAGTTTGGTATAGTTGCTTCAACTAGATATGTATCATCACATATGTACTTCTAAAGGTAAAGTATTATGCTATATATTTTTTTGAATTCTGCTACATACCAGATTAAAATTTTCATGACCTGCTGGCTGGTTTGGCTGGACTTAAAACATGAGTCTTTAAATAGTAATAAGCAATACATTTTCCCCTACTTTTAATGGATTCTTCCGAAGTCTAATAATCTCTGTAATACGCTAATGACATTGCGAGAATTTGCGGTAATCGCGTGCGCATAATATACTTAACGCCATTAAATTACAAGTAGATAATTGTTAATTAATCCCTTTATTATTTCTAATAATTGTAATGCATTTTGTTACTTGGTGGAATAGGTTCCTAACGGTTCAGTGCAGCTTGGGTGGTGTTGGCTAAACTCTACAACATCTGGCCTGCCCAACTCACAGTTCAACTCCTACCTGATAGCCTCCTCGCAGAGGGGCTTACTCTGTCAGGTCCGCTGTGCTTCCGCCACGGCTGTAATACAGCAGTCGGAGGCGGTTGGGATCAGAAGTGCGAATTGGGAGGAATACCTCGGGCGGAAGCGGGGGTTGGTGCATTATCTGCACTTGCGGAAAAACTGAAGAAAGCCCATCCGGCTAATAACCGGGGGGGGGGGGGAGTCTGTAGGCGTATTTTTCCTATGACAGCGGAGGGTAGTCGATCTGACGTCTTCAACCCTTGAATCGATCGGTTCGCCACCCGATCTTGAGCGACCATGGCGGGCAAAAGGCGTTTCGATTCGCAGAATATTCAAACTGAATATCCGCTTATGTCAAGTAGAGGCCACGCAAGCGAACTCGAACCCGTGATCAGACCGGTGAATGGAGAAATCGAGCCAAATCTGCTATTCAGGGGTGAGGCGGCCTGCTGGGTACTTCCCTGTATAGGGCGTTGGCTTCTGACGGGTATGTAGCGAAACCAGACGAGAGGGCTGTGTTGTCCATACGCTCACTCCATGTTAAAAGAACGATCACATATCGTTATAACCTCCTGCGGTGACAGTTTGGCCACGAAGACACATGCGTTCAGGGTCGGTCATACTCACGGGTCAACATCCATTCGGCGGCCTCCACGCAGAGGTGCGAGCCAAGTTAGTGCTCTGGCCTTCGGGCCAGGTTTCCCTAGGAGTCAGCCTTCGGGCGCTCCTGGACGGTTTGCGCACCGTGCGGCGTCAGCCAATCGATTGTGCATTCTGACCTACAACCGGGGGAGTTTGGAAACAGTACTGTCTCATATAGAGCGGGGGTAATTGTTCACCTTACGGCAGATGCTCTTGAATCGACCATTCGGTTACCCGATACCGAAGGAGTCCGTGATAGATTCGGTAGACACCGTTTCACCGCTACGTAAGGGAGAGGACCGCGCAAGCGACCTCGATCCTGTAACCAGTCGGGAGACCGGAGTAATCTCTTTGCCACTGGTAGTAAGGGCGCGAGTGTCGGCCCGCTTGGTGATTAACCTAGCTATCTCGCGGTAAGGCGTTGGTCTCTTGCGGGCGTGTGGCGTAACTAGACGGTGGATTGTTTCGTCCTTAGTCTTCTGCGCTCACGGGAGACAGAACGATCTAATATCGTTAAAACTTTCTGAGGTGACGGTTTCGCCCGTTGTAGTCGACAGCTCTAGTTGGGGTGACAGGTTCGCCCGTTGTAACTTACACCTCGAAAGTGTTACTTAGTTTGTCATTTGTTTATGATTCCGAGAACTCAATAGAACAGACTCAAATAATATATTTTATTTTACAAAAAAATATATTTCCTTTTAAACCATGGTGTGATAGCCAGCGTTATATTGCCCGCTAAAGAGGAGCGGCTTTGCCAGACGCATCGTTTATTTTTGTATTTTTGAGCCAGTGTAGTCACGAACTGCGCTCACGATTTTCTACTTTATTCCTATTTACCGTACATACGTGTTTGGTCTGACAGCGCCACGCGTTAATTTTCGTTATTGTATGTGGCAACACTGATAACCGGCGAAGCACACTCACTAACCAGTTGTATAAGTAAGGTAGCTTACTAGGGAAATAAAACTAATATTCTAGGTTTCTGAAAGAAAAATAGACTAGGTTAATAACATATAATACTTTTCTTCTATTTATTTTGCTATTGGTTATATACACATTCAAATGCAAGAGCACAAAAAAAACAATCTACAATTACCTTTTCATGTTACATTTAGTCGTAGTTTATACCGTCTAAATTTAGGTATACATCTGTCTGAGCCCAGGTTAAAAGGGACATAAATTATTTAGATGTTTATTTTTCTAATGTGCTAAGTAATGTGCAACCGAGCACGGTCATTTCCGTTTTAATCTATACTCGAAAGTTTAAAAAAATGCTATCTATCAACCCAGTTCTTACACTACATGGAATACGTTCCTTTTATTTCATTCTAATGTTGATTTCTTTATTTATTTCCGGGTATATATATATATATATATATATATATATATATATATATATATATATATATATATATATATATATATATATATATATATATATATATATATATATATATATATATATATATATATATATATATATATATATATATATATATATATATATATATATATATATATATATATATATATATATATATATATATATATATATATATATATTTCTTACGTCAATATTTTTCTGGGATATATATTTGTGTTTATTAGATGTATGCGACGTTTTTAATTTGCACTATTCAGTGTTTTGATGTAGCTCCATTGAAGAACAACACATGAATATGTTTTTAAAATGGCTTGTTTTTACATTTTTATTTAAAGGACATTACATAGATACGTATAATAAGTATTATTTTGCAAAATAATTATTAAATTAGTTGGTTTTTTAAATTCGGCGTACCTTTTATCTTTGAACATAGTTATTTTTTCGTAAATGAAACAAGCTCAAGCTTTCTTCGTTTCTGTTAATACGCTTTACGAAATTCAGACAAAAAGAGAATGGGCAATTTCGTACCCACTTGAGAAGTTTGTTGTAACTCTTTTCCACAATATATAATACCTAACGAAAGCTTATTAGACGTGTACCATTTCATTATTTCACAGCTAAGATGAAATAAATGACTGGAAAAAAAGTGAAAAGAGTGTTCAATTTGCAAAATATTGTTTTCAATAATTACATTTTTTTTAGTAAAATACCATATTTACTTCGATTTATTCAAACAACACAGTTGCTTATATATCTATATACAAGGTATATAGATAAAATATATAGAAACTATCATAAACTATACACCTATATCAGTATTAACTATTAATAGTAAAAATAACTGCATAGTACCGCAAGTGAGTACTTTTACCTTATCCCGAAAGCTACTGAGGTAAATAAGTTTATGGATAAAAGAGAAAAAACCAATAAGTAAGATAGATATAGATTATCAGTGTGCGGGAGTCAGGTAAGATTTTGCCCCTGGGCCATCAGCATTCTTTTGTTTTACGTTAAAGTTGTCTTAACAAGTTTATGGACGAAAGAGACACAGCAAATACGCAAGATACTCAGAGTATGGGTAAGTAGATAAAATTTTGCGCCTGGGCTGTTGCTGGGGTGTTCTGTTTTCTGCTTTCATGTGATTACGTTTTCACTTTACGATTGAATTTTAGTTAAACTCTTGCTTCAAATAGCGACCTATAATAAACCCTATTTACATAATAAACCTACTTAACAAGATTTAATATCTAGTTTATTTCATAAAATCATCCAGATATACAAAACTTCGGATGTGTATAATTCCAATACGACACGGATTAATGAGTTGTACTTTGATATTATTACTTCTTTTCACGAGCAGAATTATTCGTTTAAGTTCCTAGTATTTACAATCTGAATACAACCTTTCATATAAAAATGACCATTCCTCTTTAACATTAGAATATAATTTGTAGTGTTTTCCGCGATATGGTCGGTATTTCTACACGACTGCCCAACAAAAAAGGAGTGTAATGTGTTCAGCGTTCATCTATGTATGTTTTCCGTTTCTTTATTCCACCATAACTCCTAAATTCTTAAACCGATTTAGAAGTGTGTGGTATTAATCAAATCGCTACGTCATCCCGAGTGTTATAGGGTACCTTAAATGTCCAAATATCAAGTTAGTAGTTGTCTAAATGTCCGAATGTCTGAATGTCAATAAATTTACATAAATATATATAATGTTTAGTGTCAAATAAAAGGCGTGATTGAGTACATTTCGGAAATATACCTATATATATAGATAAAGATATAAACCACATATATTTCATAAAAACCGTAAAAAAATAATTATAAATTAAATACAATATTTCTCTTTCTTTAACGGCAGTCGAGTTCTTTATTCTTTTATATAAATTTAGTTGTGGTATTTTCAGTATGGAAAGGAACTCCACTTATCGACTCTATACATACACTGTTGCAACATTTTATTCACTACGTCAAAACATACAAATATTACTAATAAATGCATCGCACATGCAAAAACATTGCCTGCGAGTGAGCAGGCAGTCAATGCACGAATTTAGCATTTCCATAACAATATCATACTGAGTTATATATGGTTTACAAGTCGGTCGTTTGTTAGAGCACTCAGTAAGGCAATATTGCGAAAAACTACCGACATGATGGCAATAATTTCGCTTGCTCGTAAATTCTAACGACTTCCAGTCTAGCGGCGCGGCGAGTTCGAGTTTGAGCTCGTTCAATGTAGTAGGTAGGTAAGAAGGCTTCAATATCAAAAGGAGCAACTCCAATATGCTGAAAAGTAAGTTAAAGTGAGTAGAGAAATCAAGTCGATAGAGTACCGTGCGAATTAATTGGAACAAATGGTATTTTCTTCAGAAAGTGCTTTATTGGCCATAAACATACAAAAACAGTACTGGTAGTTATTGTTATTGTTAGTTTTAATATAGAATGTGTCCTCCTTTTGCATTGATAACACATTTCACTTTTGTAGGCATAGAATTTACCAGGTTTTGACAGCTTCCTTTCAGTTCTTCGTTGTGAAACCAGACTTGAATTACTGCACTGATCGTCTTGGTTTTTCTTGTACAATCCATCTTGGAGAGCCGTTTTTTGCAAAAGGCCTGTAGGTTTTCGATCGGGTTGAGATCGGGGTGGTTTCCGGGCCTTTTAAAAACAGTAATTTGGTTCTGTGTGAAAAACAGTTTCACTATTTTCGAAGGGCATAGGGCGAGATGCTGTTAAAAAAATCCTAGTTGGAAGGATAGACCTTGTGGAGCTCCCGTATCATATGGTTGATAAGATGTCAATATATTGGTCCGAATTTTAATTCGGAGCAATTCTTTATTATTAACACATTATATATTAAAACTAACAATCTATAACTAACAGTACTGCTTTTGTATGTTTATGTCCAATAAAGCACTTTTCGAAGAAAAATACTCTTTGTCCAATTAAGTCGCACGGTACTGCAGTAGATGTGTTGTTGAAGTCTTGTGCCACAGTGTCATAACTATGAATTAAATTTTCACAGGCCTCGAAGTCCAAAGATAAAATCGTATTTTTTAAATAAAAATCAACTCATTAAAATGGCTTCAAGGGGACAGTTTCTGGGATTCAATTAGCGAAAATGAATGCCACGGAATATTTAATCGACAACGATTGCAGTTTAAAAATCATAAAATAAAATGAAACGAAGAATGCTTAATTACACCAATAGAAAACATCCAGTAATCGCAATGAATAAACAGACAAAGCCAGAAAAATGCATTTCAATCTGATTTGTATGATATGCCTCGATTGCGTCTGAAAGACAGGTATAGTAAATTTTTCGATTAGACATCACAATTCTGGATCTCAACTGGATCTCAACACTCTCACTGAATCTCAAAGCGTTATAATGTCGAAACGCCATTATCAATGGCACTACTGCAAGCTGAAATGTATGAATCGTTTACCAGTGGTCTAGAAAGATTAGTGTATTATTTTAATATCATTATCATTATCATCAGAAATATCATTTTCTGCCAATTTTACTTACAACATAGTTCACGCATAAAATATGCTTTTTAAAATTCTGATTAAAATTGAGCAATCTAATAAAGAATGGCTTCATGGTCAGTGATAGTCGTCAGTTCGAGAAAACTTATATTCGCAAAAAAAATAAAGGTGCTAAATCGACAGAGTGAAAGGCGAAATCACAATTTGGCAAAAACATACATTTTTTTGTAAAAATAACTAATTGGAGTCAAAGAATATAAAATCCTTGAGAAGCGTATACTCTGGCTTTTTTAATAGTTTGTTTCCATAAGTCGCTAGAATATCTAAAACCTTACGGACTTTTGGTACCAATACTTAACGACTTCCTAATATTTAATAGAAATCCGAGTTCTTAAAAGACTTCCTAATATTTAATAGAAATCCGATAAGTGTCCAAAAGATTATCCCGACACAGAATGGGTGTTTTATAACACAGGATCGCCATATGCGAACATCATGCGCACTTTTATGCTCAACGACGCTGTACAGCTTCATTAAAAGTTTCATCACTTTGTATAATAATTGAAGAAGATAACATTTTTGCATTTTGCATTTTTATCATATTGTTTTTATATTTTATTGTATTTATTACTTGTTTGTTTGTTATTCCGATCTAGAACCTTATTACTAATAAATAATGTAATCAACGTTAATTAGACGCAATTGATTGATGAATGACGAAACTCCCTTGTATAAAACTACAAAATTAGGCATTATTGGTAAATTTAAAAAAAATATATTTGCATATTTCCTGCGGTTTACGATCCCCTCCCAGCCAGCGACGCGATGCTTTACAAGCATGCTTGATCGTCTAGAGAACCCCTAACACCTTATATCAGTCGAATAAACATAAGAATTGCCGATGTAAATGATATTCTGCAAACTGCAATGGAATTGTCCATTCTTTGGTATCAAAGAGTATCGTATAGTACGAAATATTTAGAGCAACGAGCACTATGTATAAATATATAAATGTATAGTATTCATCAAGTACTAGAGGCAAGTTTATGGGCAATATGGTCCATTCAATTACTGTTTGACTGGGCTTTAGCTACCCATTGTAAAGCAGCGGCGATGCTTTTGCATAATATGAGTGACTGGGTCGACACTGCACGTGGTCACTAATAGTGACCAGTCTAGACAACTAAGCGATTGCGCATACTGTGGCTATTAACACAAACTACATTTAAGTACCAACAAGAGATTAATCTCTAACTTTAATAGAAAGGCGCAAGTACGTTATAGCGTACTTGCGCCTTTTTCTACTTGTAAGTAGGTATAGGAATTAATGAGACCTATGAGAATTTTAGGCACAAGGGATTGAGAAGAGACAAAAGATTCGTCCCTTGTCTAGCAAAAAGGCGTATCTACTTTTATAAATGTCCAGGAAAGCCAAAAATGTGTTTTTACTGTACTTAAAAAATATTTTCTCTTAATAAACAACCAAATATAATAATGTAAATGTCAACAAGCTTAATAGCATAATAATAATTTTTCGATGAGATCGAAAAAATAGAAACGAGAGCAAATATCAAAACATTTTAGTTTAATCTAACAAAAAAAAACATATCAATAAATTCACTCAGTAAAATTTACAAAGAAAACCACAATAAAAACTAATACACTATAGCATTCTAAGTAGAATAACTACTGTTAGAACACATTGACAGTCTTTTTTCATGATAGTAAATTTAGAACAAACTATTAGTCGTATGTTAAATTTCGGATTAGTTTGCATGTTCACTTATCTACTTATATAATAGGTAAAGATGTACAGAGAAAGCAAAATTGTATATTTAGCGTTGCCCTCACACCTTCCCTTCACATCTAGAGATTCGTCAGCACGGAAAATCTTGAAATCCTAAAATTTTGAGAACCTCTTTTTTATATTTTGTAAGATTTAAACACCAAGATCCCATAAAAAAAACAAATTTCTATCGGCGGTTTTATTGAGACGCAATTCAGCAAACCTCATCGATGGACCTCTCAAACAGGCGTAGTTTTTTATATAGCTACGCTCTTTTTTACAAGGTTTAGGTCCGTTGAATTTGGGCTAGTGTATTTTGTTATCGTGAGTATTTTCCATTATACATGATGATGAGGGTCTGATGATGGAGCCGGAAGATTGCCACTGGAACTCCCTGATGGAAAGTGGTAAGATAGTCGAGTGTGAGCTCGTTTGTTTTGTTGTCTTAAGTACTTTCCATTACACAATATAATGACAAGGGTCTGGAGATGGAGCCGGAAGGTTGGCACTGGAGCCCCCTGATGGAAAGTGTTAATGTAGTCGGGTTTGGGCTGGTTTGTTTTGTTGTCATGAGTACTTTCCATTACACATGATGACGAGGGTCTGAAGATGGAGCCGGAAGATGGAACTGCCACTGTAACTATCTTTTGGAAAGTAAAGCTATTAAAAAATATATTTTAATGTATTAATCATCATATAGTTATAATTTTGGGGCCGTACATCGAAGTACGGCCCTTTGTGAGATTCATTAAAGAAGATTTTTTATTTACGTCCGATTTAAAAATAAAGAGATTATAATATCTGTATAGAGCTCACATTCAGATAAGCCGCTTGTGTGATGATACAGAAAGGAATTCTATATCCGGAAGAAACAAAAACTCAAAATTTCTGGCAATAAATGCACGTTTCCGTGTTTTAAAATACGAGTCGTTTTAAAATAGCTAAAATACTGTCGTAATAAGAAAACTACTTCACATTGTACCAATTATGTCGGGTCATAATTTATTGGTCTTCAATTTTATTCAAACAGCTTTATCTACCTCCATTTTAACTAAATGTACAACGTCATTACCGTTCTCGTCCACTTTTTTGTCCGTGGGCTAGCAAGATGGGCGCATTCAAAATCGGGATGCCGCGTCTCCTATTATATCCGTTTTTAACTTTGGTGAGTGGAATATCTTAGTATTTTATTATCTGACAGTATTACTGCGTTCTTTAAAGATTTTTTCTATATTTGAATAATTACCCGAATATGCTGTGTTATTATTTATTGTTCTATGTCGGAGTACCCATTCGTAGTAGAACACTTTCTATGGAGTAGAAATGTATTTTGAGGTCAAATATGGTAGTTTCAAATTGTAGGATTTACATACCCGCTTTTACGAAGCATTAGAAATCGGTTTTATTAGTGGCCCTGTTTAATAAAAGTACCCTATCTAATAGGTATAATTAATATTTTACATATTTTTTAAATAAGCCAGCTGGTAGGGATCCCTACTCTTAGTATATTCAAATTGACTTTAGATAATTATGTTGTATACTTTATGTGGTATAATTATTTTTTTATATTGTTTTTTGTTTTAAAAAAATAAAACAATTAATAATTATATGTATAATGAAGATTTGAACCTTTCCAAAATAATTTGAGTTGCTAAAATACCGCTAAATGCTAATTCTAAAATACTGTTAAAATGCTGCTAATACTCAAAATATAAAAACTACGATTCAGTTATAAAATAGTCACATTAAAAATATTACAATATACAAGTAAATATATTAAAAGGAATGAAAAACACGACTGCAGTTACAAAAAAGTGAACTACTGTATTTATAATGATTTAATTACGTTTTTTTAAAAAGAAATACATATGTGTGGTTTATGTATTTATTCATATAGATACACACATATTTTCGAAATGTACATACTTATTCAGAACTTTCATTTAACAGTAACCACGATATATTTACGTTAATTTATTGAAATTTGGAGATTTGTATTAATTATTAACATTAAGATATGTAACTATTTCCTTGATATTTGGACAGTTAAGGTACCCTTATTCTAACAATACCACATACGTTTAATTCGGTGTGAGCGTTTAGCAGTTATGGTGGAATAAAGAAACGGAAAATATATATGGATGAACCCTAAACACATTACACTCCTTATTTGTTGAGCAGTCGTGTAAAAATTACAACAATAACAATGACGCATTAGAAATAGGTGATACTATTTTTTTATAATATGATCCATCTTCGATAATCAAAATGATTGGATTTAGTAATATAGTCAAAGATAGAAAATAAAAAAAATTAAATAGTCTTGGAAAATTAGAATATGCAATACTCTCAAAGTCTTCAACAGAATACATTGGGAATACATAAGCATATCCTGGACCTTTTTTCTTAAATTCTAAGTCTCCAAGATTATTAGATATTACGAATGTATGAAATGTACGAAATATCGACAACTGTTTTATTTATAAAAAAATGCTACTAGATTCGATCATTTTAATTCTAAATCTAATAGGATATTGTCTCGGACACACAATACTTCGAGAAACAAAATTTTGAAATTTACATATGTACTATGTGTAAAAAAATATTTCTTTTTTAGTTAGTTTTTAAGATAGTCTAAAAATGCTAACTTTAATTACTGCCGTATAGGTGTTTATGAATTGTTTAAAATAAAACTATCTTATCCTACCGAAATGTATATGTTTGACGTTTTTACCTATATATCGCTTATTTATTGAGGCCCAATAAAGATTATTTCGGTTTCGGAATCAGGGTGGTGAATATAGTTGGTGTAGAATGTAGAATAGGTCCCCATTATACATTTATACCTTAATTATTAGGTATTACAAAAAATGCCTATTGATGTATCGATAAAAATATTTCATGCTTTCTGGTTTGCGTGACTTCATTATTAATTAAAATTATTATCTTTCCAGATTCTTTGGACAGCCTTATCTCTGGCGTTAGGGCTGGAACTCAAAGGTCAAATAGTCAAAGGGGTACCATGCGTGAAAAGACACCATCAGCTGTTCTGCCCCGCCGCAGGAAACACCTACCCTTTGTAAGTCATTCCCAACGTAACCTTCTCCGCTGCCATTCGAGCGTTCCAATATTGTTTATTGTGTTTTACAATATTGTTTATTGTCAGGGCGAGAATAGAGTCGTTTATCGATGAAAACAAGGCGCTAATGAAGAGGATGTACGGCGATTTCACGGTGTACACGGAGTACGGCCCGCCGAAGAGGAACCGGAAGAGGCGCAACCCTCCCGGCGTGCCGGATATCCTGCAGGAGCCCAGCGGCGGAGACTCCTACTTCCGGAAGGTCAGGCAGACTAACCCTCAGACGAGCTTTCCTAACAACAGGCCTCCGGGCACCGCCAGCGCGCCGCCGGCACCTGAAGGCAACAGTACCAGGTGAGTTCCTCATCTTCGATAGATAATATTTGTATCCGAAAACTCGATTGCTTTAATCGAGCAAGGGCCCATTAGCTTTGGGAGCTAATAGGCCCTTGCTGAGTTGGCGAAGACCCATTCTGTTCAGGGTTGGTCACACTCACCCATCCGGCGGCCTCCAAGCATGAAGTGCGAGCCCGGGCAGGACTCTGTCCATAGGGCTAGTTTCCCTATGAATCAACCTTCTGGCGCTCCTGGACGGTCTGCGCATCGTGCGGCATAAGCCAATCGATTGTGCACTCTAACAGTCGGGGGAGTCTGGAAGCAGTACTGTTTCCTATAGAGCGGGGGTGGTTGCGGACCTTACGGCGACTGCTCTTGAAACGACCATTGGTTACCCGATCCTGGGTGAACAGCCGGGCAAAGGACGCCGTGGTCTGATATAGATTCGGTATACACCGTTTCCCCGCTTCGTAAGGAAGAGGACCGCGCAAGCGACCACGAACTCGTAACCAATCGAGAGACCGGAGTAATCCGGTCACAATTGGAAGTAAGGGCGTGAATGCAAGCCCGCTGGGTAACACACCTGGTTGGCCTCTTACGGGCATGTGGCGGAGCTTGGCGGTGGACTGTTTTGTCCAAGTCTTCTGCGCTCCACTTCAAGGGAGATAGAACGACTAATCGTTAAACTTCCTGAGGTGACCCGCCCGTTGTAGTTGACAACTCTATTTGCTTTAAGCGAGTTATTGTCCAATGGTATATTTACTGTTTCAACATATAGTTAGGTTAACTATAGTTAATATATACTAGTTACTATAGTCACTAGTTACGGAATGTATGCAGTTTAGCAAACTCTTCTACATCAAAGACGTTTTGAAGTCACTTCACTGTATTTATCACACTAATTACGAATCTGAAAAAATCTTTGTTCTATCTCTATAAATAAGAGATATATAAGCATTTAAAGAAGGGTCAAACCACTTCATTTCAGTAAGTAAGGTTAGCTTTTTATAAAAAAACAATTCATAACCACCTAATGGCGGCAGGTTAAGTTCACCCGATCATAAACACCGATAAGGCGCTGGGTTAATTTAGTTTTTAAAAATCGTAAGAGTTAGCTAAACTGGATAAATTGCTTAAGTTAGTAGTAATGTTTTAACTTATAGTTAGATTCTATATAGTTAAATAATTAATGTTTACTAGTTACTGTTCATGAATTGCTATAGTTATAGTTAATTATATTGTATACCTACACTACTAGGAATATATTTAATTATAGTACTGTAATTAAAGTTACTAATGATAATAGTTTCTGTTTAGAACTTCACAATATAAAACTTAAGAGGACATGAGAATTTAAAACATGAAGAAAACTTTAAATTAGTCATTTTTCGGTTTTTCCAAATTCGAAAATTCCCGTCCACCATCTCTAAATAAAATTAGTTGCGTGGTTTTTATTTATATGGAAGTCGAAATAGTGAATGACACGGTATAAAACCAGAGAATACAATAGAATAACTTTATTTTGCTTAGAAAAAAACAATTCCTAAATAGATTACACTGTTTAAAAAAACAATTAGTTCACAAAACGCAGACTTAACTATAGTGATGTCTTACAGTCAACCATTTGATAAACTAATTTTTAATTGTCATCATACAGTACATACCTATAGAAGTAGTAGTTAAATTTAAAATAAACTGATAGAAATATAATAATATGTCTAAAACTTACAGTAAGGTTTTTACTATTTATATAACGTTTTTGCTATTTTTGCCCAGGGAATGAGAGGGTATTTGGTTAGCAGCTGTGTTTCTGCAAATGTATCTTAAACAACTTTTTGAAAGTGAGCAACGAAGGTGCATGCCTGACAGAGTGTGGAAGCTGATTCCATAGACGAGCAAAATGACCGTAAAAGAGTACTTGTAAACCGAAGAGTAATGTAGCGGAATGGCGAGTGTGTGGCGATCTGGGCTTGATCGGAAGTGGAAAACCGTGGCCTCCCAAAGTGTGGAATTTCTCCTTAAGAATCGAGTTTAAAAATGTTTTGTTTCATTGTCATTGCAGAGTGGATGCGTGTGAAAGCAAGACGGAGATCGTGACGCCATACTGGGCCCTAAATTCCGCCGGAAAAGTTCGAGCGGTAGTCAACACTATGCACTTCGAGCAGGCCATTCACCAAGAAGTTTGCAGGTGAGCAACAATCACAAAACACAGACGACACAACACATTAATCATCACAATAATATATTTTATGGCGATGATTCAAGCGTGTGGGCGGCACAAATCTGTGATAACACTAGAAGCCATTCATGCGGTCTTAATTTGGACATTGCACGGTTTTCTGTGACATAACATTAGAAGCGAGTAATATTCGGCTAGAAATAACCAAAAATGGTACTCGTAGTTATTCATTTTTATTACTCTTTTGATTCATTCATTATGTTTTATAGTGATGATAAGTGAAGAACATAAAAATATTCAACATCTGGCAATTCATACACAGACATAGTTTTCTTTTCTTGGAATACCGCTAGTAGGTAGGTATCTATCTACATGTAGATTTTATTTTTACTCGTAAATCTGCTACCTTGAATCCCATTCCTTATGGCATATCAAAATTTTTCTAAATTTATTATTAGAGAAATGAAAATCGTAATTTTGATGTCGTCTCAAATCTAAGTAAAAGCTTTTATTTTTAAATTTCAAATTATTTAGGCTACAAAATATTGAGGAACTAATTACTCAATATTTTTTTAATTTATGTAACTTATATTTTATTAACATACTTATATTTTACAATACAATTAATAATTTATTAAAATCTAATTTATAATGTGATTTATTGAAGCTCGTATTTTTCTCCTGTAAAGTTTTTTTTTTGAAAAAAAGATCCACAAAATTCTTATTAAGAACCCAATTTATTCTGTTACGGACTTGAATTTTCTAATCTTTCATGACACGTGTTTTTAAACTATTGACTATACTCGTATGCATTACTAAATCCAAACATTTTGATAATCGGGATGGATTTTTAAAGTAAATTTTTTCTTGACTATTTATATCCATTTATTGTTGTTATTTTATATTTGTCGTATACCTAATTTGACTATTCTATAACTGACTATAAGTTTTTTTATATTTCGACTGTCTGTATTTTTAATTTATACCTACTTAGATATTTTAGCAGCTTAAATTATTTTTAAAAGTTTTTTTTTACTATAAATGTAATTATTAATTGTTTTTACAATTTTAAAAATAGCCAATCTGTAAACAAATGAATTATGCCGATGAAGAATGCTGAAGAGGAAAAATAAAGAGGGAGCTGAATGAAGTATACCA
Source organism: Micropterix aruncella (assembly GCA_944548615.1). Classification (NCBI taxonomy): domain Eukaryota; kingdom Metazoa; phylum Arthropoda; class Insecta; order Lepidoptera; family Micropterigidae; genus Micropterix; species Micropterix aruncella. The sequence goes on from OX155963.1 coordinate 17,644,705, forward strand.
TATAATAATATGGCAAATCATATAAAATCAATTTGACAATAAATACCAAAAGTAGGGATTCCTAACAACTGGATTAAGTTATAATTAAAAAAATCTACTATATGTATATATGAAACAGACAACTCTGGAGATATCAAATAAATAAATAAATAATTTGTGGTGACTTTTTGAAACATTTTTATTTCTTTTAGTAGGTGTGGTTTCTTAGGTTATATTAAATATAAAATAATTGAATTTTGGAAGAAGTTGTAACTTTGCATTTTTATGAACCACAGGGACACAACACTGATGTCCCATCAATGTATACAAAATCTATTGAACCGATTTTCAAAAAAAATTGACATTTATGTTATTTACGTCTCCCTTTTACAGTTTTAAGTACCTATCAAAAATTTCTATACTTCACCGCAAAGTTTATGGTCCTCAAAGGGTTAATAGAAAAGCCAGAAATTGGTTCTGCAGAGTGAAGTAGTTCGTAAAATAACAAGAACACGCAATTTTTAACAACTGTCCTATTAAAGAAATGCCAGCGACGCTCTCACCATCCTACCCTGGATTTGCTCACGTCATAATTATTTTTACTGAAACTTTTCTCTTTTCCTAATTGCAGCAAAACTCAGACAAACCGCTGTTCAGGGGATTGCGGCTGCGAGCAGAAATACAAATGGCACCGACTCCTGGCCTACGACCCAAACGAGGATTGCTCCGGGATCTTCATGGATTGGTTCCTTTTCCCATCGTGCTGCGTCTGTCGGTGCAATCCCCTCTAACACCCGGTACACAGGACGTCTACATAATTTATAAGAACACTTAGATTGTAATATTAAAATTAGTATTATTTTGACAAGATTTTTCGATGAATTTTTCACTGCCATCTCAAAAGAGACAATTTTAGATTAATTAACGTTTACAATTACATTTGAAAAACATATTTTCTATTCTTGATATATTTTAATTTTAGGGTTATTTCAGTTCTGCAAATGAACCACACTGACAAGATCGTATTAATTTAAGACTCTATCGTATACATCGCATACGAATTATTGTATATACGTAGACTCTAGGAGAGTTTGACAAGTAGACTACGATATATTTTCTATTTTATGTAATTACCTCTTATAAATATTATAATCGAGTAGAAAGTATTTAAAAAATAAATGACCATAATAATTATTTTATAAAGCGATCTAAAATATTAAGGTGTGTTATTATAATAACAGATGTTTTCGTGTCGATCTATGTATATGTTTACAGTATATAATATACAATATGTAATGACAAATAAAATATACCTACCTACACGAATAAAAACTGATTTTTATTCTATTATGTCTCCTACGTATTCTATTATTCTATTATGTCTCCTCCGTCATTCTCCATTAAACACCTAATATTTACACTGACAAATAAATCTTATCTTTTTATTTGTTGCTACTAGGATAATTATTATCTTTTTATTCTGTTTTATTTATTGACTAGCTACTTGACTATTTTAATTACTGGCTTTTTATTTTATTTTAATTTTTTTATTTATTTTTTTATTTTTCAAATTATTACCCTGTTATTTTTCTCTACTTACTGATTATCACTGCAATTATAATTTTATTGTATTTTATTATTATAATTATTTTAACATTTTTTTTACTGGATATATTTTGATTTCATTATTACTTTTTTATTTTTCAACATGATTATAATTTAGGTATTAGTTATCATTAGAATAACTCTTGAAATTTATGCTAACAGCCGTATTCAGAGTCGACACTCAAGGGGTCCCTCAACTCAAGTGTGCCCTAACTTGTCAGATTACTATTCAGAAACCATACTTAAGTAAGCACTCAAGTAGGCTACTCGAGTGTGCCCTTAAGGGAGGCATCTTCCATACATTTTTGTATTCAGAGACAATACTTGAGTGTCGAGGAAGCTAAAATGGCCGACATTTCATAAGTTTTGAACTGTCAAATTCAAGTGTGGTCTCGAGCTCACTTTGGCGAGTGCGCGTTGAGTATTCCACTAATTAATGCGTGTTTTTTGTGAATTAAATCCATTATTTCTATAATTCTAAGGTTTATAATGATTTGACCGATTTTATAAGCTGTATTTACCGCGTCGCACGCGTCGTTACGTAAGGGATTTCAACAATCTCCTTGACTTCTACTTTCCTGGAGAGTTTAAAAAACATTTCCGCCTCGCCATTCAAATGTTTTCTGATTCTGTTGGGTTTTAACGAAAACCGCGGATTTCCGATTCCACATGATGCAGTTGGTGCTGGCACTGAAATTCTTTACCACCGGCAATTAGCCATACAATGCCAACCATAGCTATTATTTCTACCTATATTTTTTGCTAATTCCTAGGTAAAGAAATTCTGCATCGAAATTCGGGGCGAACTAGCAAAAGGCAAAACGAAAAAGACGAAAGAGCGCATCGAGGAAATCGATCAAGAAACCGACAAGAAAAATACTCCGACGTCGAGCAAACGTCAGTGACAACAGCTGATGCACCGACGGGTTTTTTCAACAATAGAGCACAATCATTTTGTTCAAAGACAACGAAAACTCTATAGACCGTGTAATAGGAATGTATTAGTTTCGAATTAGAAATGAATCCAATTGCTTGAGGGTCCCTTAAGTGCATACTCACTGGAGGGAGCCCTTAAGTAACGACTATGAATAGCAAATTTGAGGGTGGTACTTGAGTGTCACTCGAGTGAGTGTTCCCTTAAGGTGTACTTAAGTATCGACTGTGAATACGGCTGTAAGTATTTATTAGAGTTTTTAGATTTACTATAATTCATTTATTTTTTAATTTTTGTTTTTCTCAGTAATAGTACTTACTTTAATAAGTGTGCGCACAATATAAAATGTACAAGTGACCTAGTCGAGTCTACCTTGGTACGGGCTTCGGCCTAGTTAGGCAGACTTTGTGAATAATGTTTTTGAAAAATTACTTACGAAAATAAATTTATTCTTATTCTTATTCTTAATTATAAAATCGTTGAATAGCATAAAATTTCTCGATTATAGTTTTTTTCGTATTTTAGCAACTACGGTACCTGGACAAATTATTAACCCCTACAGTATTTGAGTAATGACTTCAATATGATATTTTCTTTCTAGTGTCTTTAAATTACATACTTTATATTTTAGAATTTACCGACATCGAAATTAAATTATTGAAATATGTATGTCAGCCATTCTATTTATAAGACACGGATATTACCGCATGAAATAATAAAATCCTAACTATTTCATCAGAATTATAAATCAAGTCAAATCAAATCAAGTTTGTTGTCTTCATAATATATTAGGAATTATAAATCAAATCAAATCAAGGTTATGGTTCCAATGCTTTATTATTATTTAAATAAAAAATAAAATATTATTTATACACATTTCAGCCACTCAGGCACGTATCCAGACTTCAGTTTCGAGGGGAAGATTCATTAAAATAACGCGCGCGGTACCCACCAAACTTGAATTGGCCAGTACAACAAAACAAAAATACGCCGGATTGATAGTATTGATTCACTACCCCCTTCCCCCCTGGATACGTGCCTGATGCTACATAAGTCGCGGATTCTCCCTGATTTCTCGACTTTACATTACATTACATTACATTTTCGTCGTGTCCAATTGACTGCTAAAGACCGCTCTTGGACGTGTCAAAATAATTGGGTTATGTAGTAAGTTTCGCTACTACTCTTTACTGAACATACATAGTTAGTCAAGAATACATACTAGATTGTCATACTAGATTAGTCAAGAATACATACTAGATTGTCAAACTATAAATATAAATAATCAAAATAGAAGCTTAATATTTGAAGTAGTTAGTGATTCGAAAAGATACGTAGTAAAATTATTTATCGTAATATTCAAATTGTCAGTAAAATGTTAAATAATCAAATTAAATCTACGTTATGCATTTTAAACTAAAAGTACAGATATAAGACCATATAAAATAATCAGACAATAAGGCTCTACTTTTTTAAGTAATTTAAATGGGCACAATATTTGAAAAATCGTGGCCCTCAAAATCGGCCAAATTATAGAAAGGGTGGCCTATCAGCATCTCCTTGATGTTTGTTTTAAATTTTATGTCCTCCAGCTGTTTAAATTTTGTAGGGAGTAGATTATAGAATTTAATGCTAAGGTACAAGTAGCTTTTCTGTACTTTTGCCAGTCGTATTCGGGGTACGCATAAAAGGGAGCTACCGCGGGTATGATGCGAGTGAATGTCTGCATTAATTGGGGTTTCTGTTAGGTGCTGTCTAGCATACATTAAACACTGGTATATGAACGCCGAATACATAGTCATTACCCTTGCCTTGATGAAATATTCTTTGCATGAGGTCCTAGTCGTTACCTGATACATGCTGCGCAGTGCTCTCTTTTGCAAAAGAAAGATTCTTTTACTGGTTGCAGCATTTCCCCAAAATAGTAGTCCATAAGTCATTAATGAGTTAAAATACGCAAAGTATACTGATTTGGCTGCCGCAAAACCACAAAGACTTCTGATTTTTTTAATAGAGTATATCGAGCTACATAGCTTACTAGCTAATTGTTGGATGTGCGCATTCCATTGTAATTTACTGTCAATTCTTAATCCTAGAAAATTTATATCTTCTGTGATGTCGATTTCAAAATAGTCGTGTAATTCATTTAAATAGTCAACATTGGCAGGTCTTAAGCGAAAAAGAATTATTTTTGATTTTGTAATATTTAGACGTAATTCATTAGAATTAAACCAAATCAAGAGTTGATCAATCGTACACCTAATTCTATTTATTAATGATTCCTTATTTTGGTCACAGAAGATAAGAGATGTGTCATCTGCAAACAGTGTAATGTCATCATCCTCGGATGACACACATCCCGGCAAGTCATTGGTGTACACTAAAAATAAAAATGGACCTAGAATGGAACCTTGAGGTACACCCTTTGTTACTAGAATCGGTTGGCTTCTTGTTCCATTTACTTCTGTCGTTTGATACCTATTTTGCAGGTATGATTGAATTAGATTTAGCCCTTTGTCTCTGATACCATAGTGTTCTAATTTATTCAGTAGAATATTGTGGTTAACGCAGTCAAATGCTTTTGATAGGTCACAATTAAAAAAAAACGGGGGTCCGTCCCCTGTAACCCCCCCCCCCCCTGGATACGTCATTGCAGCCACTCTACTTATAAGACATGGATCTTCTTTATGAAATAATAAAATCCTATACTTTTCGTCAGAATCAATCCATCAAATCAATCGATTTCGTCAGAATCAAATCAAATCATATTAAATGAAGTGTATTGTCTTCAAAACCTACTATATAGTTGTTTAGAGAGTATACACAATTCTTTGAATACATAGTATCATATGAATTAATTATAAAATCCAAAAACAATACCAGTGATTACAAAATCGATATGATGTTTTAGTAGATGGTCGATTAAGATAAAAATAATTTTTAAAATCGATAGTAATGGTTTCTGAAGAGATATAAGACGACCACATAATTTATAATAATCGTATTAGTCACTTTAAAGCTACAAAGTCAATGAGATAATTATTTGACATGATACAGTAAAATAAAATATATTAAAATACCAACTTACTTTAGAACATTTTGACGTTATAATCATTAATTAAGTTGTCATTAAATATAAAATAATATAGTGCTACAAATATAAAATACGTCATAAGTCATAGTCATAGTCATAATAATAGGAAAGTCAATAAAATGGTGAAAATGTCAAACTGAACGAAGAAAATTAAAATGGAAATTGGCAGCAAATGCTGTCTTCTCGGGGAAATGGTAGAAGTAAAATTGTAGTTGACAATATTTTTGCATTTTTATAGGTACCTTCTTGTTATCTGACACATCACCAAATCTGTTTTTTATATACAGACATATTAGGCAGATTTTTTCCTATTTTTTAATATTGGTCTTGTTTTATGCATGTTATTCTCGGCCTCGTATTTTAAATTCTATGGTTTCGAATGGCAAGTGAATGGACGGTAAGGTGCACGCTCACATGTGGCAAGACCCCTGTCCTAAACATACCACAGACGATCGTTAGTCCGGAGCCCACCGCTCACCCTCTAGAAGTGTAATAATACCAATCGGTGAATTCCATGGCAGTTTCGTTTGTATTTATGTACAAGCTTTTATTTACCTTGCCATTTGTTAGTTAGTGGGTTCGATTGCGTTTCTTCGTGAACTTAAATTGGAAGTTAGTTCAACCGAATATGTTTCGCAATATGTTTGTTTAGGTCAAATCTTGCAAGCTGAATTAGAACCACTTTCTCTTACCTATGGAGTTGACATTTTACAGGTTCAGTTCCGATAACAATGCATTTTTGTGGTGAGCATGACCTGATTTTACAGTCAGGATCGGCTCCCGATGAGGCTACTCTTCCACGGTCTGTTGACCGTGGAACAGCACAGACACACAATTTTGTATACGCAGTCAATTATGATAGACCGCTCCAAATTTCCCTATGACATGGCTGCTGCAGGGTTCGCTTCCAACGAGGGGACTCGTCAACGGTCCAGGAACGAATTTTCGTATATGCATTCAATTATGATTCATTCATGGCTGCTGCACCGAAGGTTGGCTCGGGACACAGTATTTCATTAAAATAAAAGCTTGTTTTTAAAATGTGTTTTTACTATAAACTAATTTATTTATTAAGTCTTTTTGTCTTTTCGTGTGTTTTGCGGGAACATAATTACTAAATTTTCTTTCAAAAATTACATTTGAAAAAGGCTTTTTTAGTAAAAGTAAAAATCTTTTGAAACAGACGCTAACCACGCTTATTGTAGTACTAATATTGCATACAAAATTAGAAAAAATGTTCTTGGCATAGGCCTCATTGGCACCAAAGGCATCATTGGCACGGTTCAAAAGTTACAGAGTTTCAATACTATAGGCCTAATAATATGGCCTGTTACCGTACTGTAACATCAAACACGAAACCATAAACTCTGTCATAAAGGAAAATTGAAATTCCCGCTTAAAAGTATATTAACTTCAAACTGAAAGAATACGTATCATTGGCAGATAAAAACTGTCAAATCGCTCGCTAGCAAACAGCCATAACTTTTTTTTGCTAACTTCCGTTTGTCATTGAGCGCTGTCAGTGGTGACGATAATGGTGATACAATTTTGTTTGCGCGTAATAAGAATTAAATTCGTCTTTCATTTCGTGGAGTAGAATATTGTGGTAGAATGATAAGAAATTCCATTAGGATGTGCCTTCGGGCAACGGCTCTGACAGCCGCGGAAAGGTCAGTTGTTTTGTTTTAGGTTTTTATCAAAATTAATTATCAAACCTCGCTTCCAATCAAGCTTTAGCAATATGTAGCCTACTTATTCAAGCAGGTGTATTATCTAAAGGATCGCATGTTCCTAAAGTGTACAATGAAGAGTTGTGATGCACAGTCCTGATGTAAAACGGAAACCTGCAGCCGTTTAGATGGCTCGAGAGCATAGAGGTAACAAAATACAAAACGGAAGTGCGAAAGCGGGCTGTGAGTGAATGCGTTCACCGAATAGAAAGAGATAGGGGCATATGGGGCCCTCCTCTATCCTTGTCTAGTTGCGCATACGCGTTTATCCATTGCATAGCAGACTTATGGCATCGAAGCGTTGCCATAGTGATATATACGCGTTGCCATAGTGATATATGTACGCGTCTCCATGCATGCGCGACTAGACATGGATGGAGGGGGTTACTATATGCTGCTGTCTCTTTCTATTTGGCTGATGCATTCTCAGGCTGGTCACGGGGTCTAGAAGTTATATGTCAATGCTCGAGAGCCGAACCGTGGAGCAATGCCTGTCAAGAAAGATCTCTGAGAATTTGTGGTGATAAATCGTTATAGGCGATTGTCAATACTACAGTCATTTATTAGCTCAATTCGACGGCGTATTGAAGCAGAAACGGCCTTGTTCGCAGCGGATAAAAGTGCTCTTCTACCCATTCTCCGGCATTCTCCGGCCCATTCAACCCGAATTGCCACAGCCAAATTGGTTGAATTGGGCTATGAGGTGGTGCTGCATCCCCTGTAATCTCCAGACTAATCTTCTTTTTGTTCCTAAAAATGAAGACCATAAACGCTTCACGTCAAATGAGATAGATCATCACCGCCACGAATGCCTATTTTGCAGAATTCCCGAAATCGTGTTATTCTGAGGGCTTAAAAAAGTTAAGAGTACCAAGAGTACCACTGGGAGAAGTGTATCGACCTGGAAGGGGGACTGATTAAAAATAAAAACAAAAACCTGTTCAATTACTGCGTTTTCTTTCCCATTCCGGAAACTTCCAATGTACCCTTGTATGTGTTGCATACGTGGGTCAAGTGTGCACACCAAAGTTGGTGTAGGAGAATTATTGCATCGTATACGTTGCATAGGTGGGCTCATTCTGACCTTATCTTAAGGGCCTTAAAAATGAAAAACATGTTGTTTTTTAGCTTTCTAAACCAGGCTCCCCCCTTAACTCTTAGTGTGTTGATGAATTGGAGAGCTTTGAGTCACGCGGAGAGGTGGATCATGCAGTTGTCCTTGTTTTGTTTATCCAGTTGCGGCAGCAAGAAAGAAATAAACTTGGGTCATAGAGAAGGAATGGTAACACCACACAGTTATCACACACTCCGAACAGCATCACTATCGACAGCAATGAACCTAATGTCTGAATGTCAATAATCTCTTTTCAGATTTTCACCGTCAGTCGTTCGCGGCATGTCATCCGCTATACAAAAACAGAATCTCCGATTGAACAAGAGAAATCCAATGACCCCGTGGAACCACTGTTCGTGCAGGTCTATGTTTATACAGACTCAGGACACGCCGAATCCCAACAGTTTGAAATTCCTGCCGGGAGTCAAGGTCTTGGAACCTGGGCAGACGTACGACTTTCCCAATATGAAAGAGGCGTACTGCAGCCCCTTAGGTAATTTTTTTTTTCTGTCATCTGCCTTACAATCTATCTTTTTTGTCGCGAATATTTCTAGAAGTTCATGCCAGATACTCGATGACACTTCAAAATCTTAATGTAACATTTTCATGACGATACAAAACCAATGAATAACTCTGAAACCAAAAGTATGACAGGGATGATTTTTGTATCGTTCTAATCGGCGCATAGTTTCGTTTCACTCGGAACATTCACTACGCTGGTTCTGGTCTCAAAATATGGTTATCGATTAGATTTACAAGGCAAATTATACAGATTAAAGCGTTTAATCAATTTTAGACAGTGAAAGCTATTTATAGCGAAATAAATTAAAATAAAATTGAGAATAATGGCTAAAGCCAACCTGAAATAATAATATAAAAACGCTTTATTTGTTGAAACAAATCGGCGAGCTTATTGCGTTCAAGCAATATCTGACAGCTAACGTTAAGCTAATGGAAGAATAGGCTTTGTGGTAAAAATAAAATAAACTATTATTAAAATCACTTATAAAGACAGCATAAAATGAGACATCATAAATTAAAAAGCAATAAACCTATAATTACGCATGAAAGGGGGAGGGTAGCAGTAGTAGTAAAAGGGGTGGGGGGCTTGTATCCAGCCCTTGATGTCATCTGGATCTGTAAGATCTTTTGAAACTACCCACTTTGTGTTTGGGTCACTGGTATGCTAGAAGCCCGGTACTGTTTACCAGTCCATGCAGATCACTGACCTACAGGTTGGGCAGGTCGCGAAAGGCTCGTCCCAGTAAACTGTTTTTTTGCGGCGAGGCCTGGGCAGCGATCAACGATGTGTGAACTGTTTTCAGGTTCTTCGCCACATATTCGGCAGTCCGTGCTTCTTGCCAAGGAGGTGGATAGGGAGGAGAGAAATTTTGGCGGATGTTAAAGTGTTTTTTGAGCCTGCATTTAAAGCAATACAGACTCGGTGCTCTCCTTACATGTAAAGCATTACAGAGACGTGCTCCATGTACGGAGGACTGCGAGTAGAAATCACTACTGTGACCAGGGATCAAGAGAAGTAGGTTGTCTTCAGATCTTAGAGAGAGCATTGAATGTTTTTATGAGATAGCTCGGAGCGGCCGAGCTTCAAGATTTTGTAGAGCAAACCGAGGACTCTCGTATCTCTCCTTTCTCGGCTGTCAGCCTGTAAAATATAGAAATATAGAAGAACTATGTGACACATAAGATTTGGAATTGTGCATTCCAACACCGTCACACCCATTTTTTTTTCCGAACATTAGGTATGGACCAACGATTGGCTCTATAAAAATGCAAGAACAATAATGCATATTGGGAGAAACAACCTTGTCACCCGATAAACGACATCACTGCAACACGGCGCTTGTGACTGCAACAGACATCTTAGAATATTAATTGTCGCCTCCGATGACGTTGGAAATTGATTGAAAATCTGTACTTAATATCGCAGACTTAAATATTGAAAATATGTCTGGCTTTTGGCGCCAGATAGTTTTACCTCCTCAGGTTGGAGGCAATGCCCACCCAGGTGGGTGTATCTTTTAGGCATCAGCGAGCCACACTCGCACATGAGGTGCAGGGTAGTTTCCTCTGCCCCTTGGCAGAACCTGCACATTTTCGTGTCCTGGAGCTTGATGTTGTACATGTGTTTGTTCAGGCCACAATGCACCTAGAGCTCACCAGTATGCGATAATGTCTCACTGGCAGTCTTACGGTCGTAAACCTTGATTAGCGCTTTGGAATGATTCAAGCCTGGCGTGTTGTTTTTAAAGTTATTGCTTCCAAATCAGCGAATAGTGTTAATCAATTTTTGACAATGTAAAGCCAAACGCACCTTCTTTGATCAATCGTGTTTCTTTTCAGAGTTTGCGAGTGTTCATAACAGGGCCTCAGATTTTCTGTTTAACCTTAGTTACCGACTACTGGGCTACTGTGGAACGGAAAACTGCGCATTCACAGAACGTTTTATAAACAGTGGCTCGAACTACGATTCCTTCTTTTGTCATTGGCACTTTCAGTTTATTATGTAGTTAGCTACTGGATACTGCATTGTTGTGTTTAGTTTAAGAATCGCTGCAGGATTTTAAGTTTCTATGCCCCGCCGCTGCAATAAGCAACTCAAAAGACTAAAGTTGCTTGTCGTATAGATGCTTTAATAATTCAGCGAAATGATTTTGTTTTGCAGAGACTTAGCTCCTCTTATTTTACTTAGCTTCTTGAAGTTTCAAACGTAATTATGATTGTTTTTTTTTCAGCAAAAATGTTATTCCGCATCGAAGGCGTAAGGGCTATATTTTTTGGACCTGATTTCGTGACGGTTACCAAACAGGATGACGATACCGAATGGAAGCTTCTGAAACCTGAAATATTTGCTACAATAATGGACTTTTTTGCTAGCGGCCTTCCGGTTTTGACAGATGCTAAACCTTCGAGTGACACACGTAAGTAGATATCATGTTGTAACATTGTCGAGCATTGGATTCCACATTAAAAAAAAACAAAGTTACGAAAATTCCTTGATAAGACAATAGCACTCTGGAAAGAAGTAAAATATTTCGGTATTATCCTTGGAGAGCAAACTGTTAAGTTGCAACAAAAAGAGATTCAATATCGATATAACTGCTTCCAACAAATATTGTGACTAAATCGGTAAGCGAATAAGGTAGTAAGTAAATATAGCGCTGCTAGTTCTTCTGTTTTGTTGAAATGGATATCAACACCTCTGATAAAAATTGCCACTCGGGCTGTATCTGTTAAATCTATATTTTCATCCAATGCTAGAGCATAAAATATGAGCTCGGTTGCTCGAGTTTTCAATTTAACTTCAATATGTTTTCCAATGTCATCCACCCATCTAGTAATAGTTTGACGAGATAGGCTTATTTTTGAAAAATCGCAAAAGAGACCGAATATAGACAATTTTTGTTCATACGACTGCTCCGCAGGCCACAAGTTTTCATTCGGCGGGCCAAATGCGACCCGCTGTTCGGCCAATAATTTGACGAAAAAACACTCAAAATTGATACATTTAAACTGACTACATCCCTGAGACACCAATTAGCTGAAACCGAGGAAACGACTTGTTGCTGCATCTCATACTCCCAAATAACCATGGTACGAGTAAAAACAAGCAGCTACTGAAAGAGACAGATATATAATGTTTAATAGTTGCCGAGATGTTGCTGTCTTTGTTCGTGCGGTGACACTACCGACTTAATTAAAGATTAATAAAGTGAAATTTCTTTATATTTTTCAGAGATAAATGAAGACGACGACGAAGTTGTTCAAATGATCAAGGAACTATTAGACACAAGAATACGGCCCACTGTCCAAGAAGACGGCGGAGATGTACTTTTTGTCGATTTTAAAGAAGGTGTATTGAGGTTAAAAATGCAGGGATCGTGCAGCTCTTGTCCAAGCTCCATTGTTACCTTAAAAAACGGGGTAAGGATCCATTTCTTATTTTTGAGCAAATTCTTAAGGCGATATATTTTCAATTCAATTTATTGGAGTTTATTTTTTAAGAATCAATTTCATTTAAAGCCCCCGGTATGAAAATTTATTGGATAGTAAAATCGTTACGTTTAATGTCGGTAAAGTTCAAAAATTGAAGAGTCCAACAATATCTAATAGGAGACCATAACTTTGATAAAATTTGCCAGCTTCCAAGCCAACCCATACTGATCACACATTTATCGAATGATGAAATGAGAGAGATATCAAATCAGCAGATTGCAATCTGAGAGAATCACACTCCAGTCGCGTGTCGGAACTGACTCGCACATTTTATTTATATTTACCAAAAATGCCTAATTTTGCCGTTATATATCAGGGAGTTACGTTAATTAGGCGTAATTGATTGATTGATGATGATGATTGATGATGGTGATTGATTGATGATTGATTAATGATGATTGATTGATGATAATTGATGGATGATTGATTGATGGTGATTGATTGATGATGATTGTTTGATGATGATTGATTGATTAATGATGATTGATTGATGGTGGATGATTGATCGATCAATCAATCAATCAATCAATCAATTTACCTTCTTTGCCTATTTTATATTAAATCACAATCGCACTTAAAGAGTAAACTCCAGTCGCGCGTTGGATACGCACATTTTTGTTACTTGTAATTGTCATGTAGTAACATGGAGTTTTACAATTATTCAGTGCGGTACAACCTGCCTTGTAGGAGTACAATATTTCTTAAAAACAAGATTGCCTTCAGATATTGAAATTGAATGACAAATTGATATTAATATAGACATTGATATACAGGTATTGATATATAAAATATTAATGAAATAAAATCTATAAACTCGTTTCAGGTGCAAAACATGATGCAATTTTACATACCTGAAGTGCTGTCGGTCGAGCAGATTCAAGATGAAACGGAGAAAGTTGCAGAAAAAGTATTTAAGGAATTCGAGGAAAAAAGCGATTTGAAAGATAAATAAAACCGTCAAAATAAATATTATCTTTACCACAGTATACCACACAGTAGCTCCTCTTAGAAAAAAATTGGAATCGAAGCGAATACCTCACGAGTCGTAAGGGCTCGCATATAGCCGCCAGATGTCCGCTAATCGGCCCACACGGATATGCAAACGTTCGAAAGTCACCACCTTTACCCGCGCTTCATGCTAACCAAAGGCGTTCACCGAGACGTACCCCCTCTGCCAACTTTCCTCGCACCCTATTTCCGCAATGCCCTGCCGCTCGAGAGAGCGTCTACTGTTCTCTCGGTATACTGTGTCTTTACTAAGTAATAATAGAGATCGTTTTTATGCTATTTGATGTGAACTAGGCTAGCTCGTTCATTAAAATAAACGACAAGCTTTCTCATACTGCAGAGTCGCCGTTTTGTCTTTTCCTGGGATCTGTTGAGGGGTGTCCGAACTCCCAAAGAAGGTAATGCTGTTGTATTAGGCTCAGTATGCACTGTCGACTGGTCGCCCGAGATGTACTTTTTATAGTCTTGACCGCTGGGGCGTCAAAACGGCCGATTGGCCTTTCGCAATGGTTGATAGATTTGAAAGTAGCTATTTCGGCTGGCCTCCATATAAATATATACAGGTATTTTTAATTAGTGACACCTTGAAGTAGGTGAATTAGTACGAGCAAATAAGCAAGTTTTGACCGAAAATAAATGGAAAAAGAAAAAAAAATCTTTCTTGAAAACAACATTTTTTTTGGTAAATTTGGAAAACTCGACTGATAAATAAAAGTTTGACAAGCATTGAGCGCGCTGCGCCATCTAGCAATAGCTAAGATATTGGAAATAAACAATATTCGCGATATTTTACCTACTACTAGATGGTGCGACGCGCTCAACTCTTTTTATACTGTTTTTCAAAACATTTTTCAAATTTAAAAAAAAAAAATTGTTTAAAAATATATATATATAACAAAAGTAGCTTATTTGCTCATACTGATTCACCCACATCAAGATGTCACAAATTAAAACTCACCCTGTATTATATAAAAGTATAGTACCTATACATGACTAGCAAGATTAATTATTAGGTAACAAGAAAAAAATCATAAAAAACCGATATTGTTAGTATTTATATTTAAAAAATACCAAAAAAAGGTGCAGCGCCATTTTTGCACGCAGACTGGTTTCCGAAAGGTTAATAGGCATTTACGCACATGGACGCCGGTCACCCGAGCAACTCAGCAACACAAAGCGATTGGCCGGTCGCCATTTGAGGCAACCGGCCATGTAGAAAAATAGCTCAGGCATTCAATACAGAGAAATTTATACTAGAAATAGAATCCCTAATAGCCATTCGGGATTTATCGAGTGACAAATATTCGGATCGGGATTTGAAGAGAAAACAGTGGGAGGAAATAGTGGTTATTCTGGTGCGACCCGAAAATTGTAAGACGCTGTCAAAAAGCGCAAGATTGAACATCTGGGGGACGTGTTGCAGCATGGCAGATATCAGCTGCTTCAACTGATATTAATGGGAAAAATTGAGGGTAAACGGTGTCCTGGAAGGAGGAAAAAGTTGTGGCTGTGCAATGTCAGAGAGTGGAAGGGATCACCAGTGCGGACCTTCCTGATAGCGCAAAACGGAAAAAAGCTTTCAGAGCTAACGGCCAACCTCCAGTAATGGAGAGGAACTTCAAGAAGAAGAATTTGATTCCTTACTAAAGGGATCAAAAATACACATAACGAGAACCAAAATCATTGTGGCAAAATTTCATACCCAGTTTTGTGGTTTTATTCAACGATTCATTTGAAGTAGTATTATGTATAGTAGTATATTAGTCGGGACTTCTATAGTAGTTTTATATTAGTCGGATCTAGATGCCAGAAATCATATACCCCATCAACTGGCAATAATCTGAGCATATCTAGGCAGGTTTGTGTCGATCAAAGCCGCAAAGAAAACAGATTTAGAAAAGATTATTCAGTTAATCTCAAAAGAATCTCAAGATTTTTCAATAACATTAATCAAAATGGAAGACAGATTGTCCCCAAAATGTTTATACAGTATTTATACTAAAAAAAACATTAAATTAGATTGTGTTTAGAAATAAAAACTCTCAACAAAAAATAATTATTTATATTTTTATCACAATATTCCATTAGTTGCTAACTGGGTCAAAGTTAAAAATAATTAAAATATATAGTTTTAATTTAAACCAAAAACAATACAAATTTTAATTCCAATTCTATAAAACAGCATAATAAAAAATCATATTCATCGATGTTTTTTTAGGAGACTTAGATTTCTTTACCATGGAGCTATTCAGTTCTTTTCAGACAAATGTCATGCATACTATATGCGCTTGTATTTTAGTCAGTTGTAACTTTTTTCATTAGTGTTGAAAATGAATATTTTTAGAAACATTATCAACGCGTTGAGTGCGTTGATGCGTCCGCCGTCAGGTCGTTGACGCGGGCGTCGTCACTTAGACGGTGGACCCTTTTACTTTTCAAATACGCCCCATCACTTCCGCTTTTTTTTTCCGTGGGTGCCGTCAACGTAACGGACTCTGGCTTTTGAATAGAAAAAAAAGAAATATTGCAAAACAGAATCATAATAAGTGTAACATAGACCAAAAGGAACCTATAATGCAAATAAAAAGTTTCAGAGTAGGAGATCGACCTGGAATTATAATACATTTAATTCATTCGACTGATAAAATGCGATAGATAATCCTATCAACTAGTTTATTAATACAATAAATTAAAAAAATCAAGTTAATTCTCAATGAATTCATTCAAATTTAAAAATACCCTGTCTTATTAAAATTTTACAGATTTCGATCGACTGAGTGCCTGCTCCTGATTACTTTTAAAACTATTGAGAAACCTTTTATGACACTTCCTCATTTTCTTGGGCGAGATCGGTTCAATATCACGTTTAATAGTAAGTGGTGCCTTCTTAAATATGTTATCACAAATTCTTCGCAGATCACTCCTGATAATTTCAGCTTCGTTTTCATTATCAGGAACCACAAAGGGCACTATCTTCCGTGGTCTCATATACCTAATGAACTCCATTAGTTCATGTCGGCTGCAGTGACTCGAGTAACATACTTTAAAGTAATGTTTATCACCGTAAAAGTAATGTTTACACAACTCGTCTCCGGTTTTCCAATTTTTCCAAGCCATGGCCGATGGCTGCAGCGTGCAGACAGTTACACCCGGACGGGTTATTTTCTCCACAAAAATTTTACTATTGATATTATCCAGAGTGAAGGCATTATCAAATTCTGGTATCCGCCTAGAAACAAAAAAAAAAAAGGTTTCACTAAAAAAATATAATATAATACAGCATCCAAGCCTTCGATCATGTCCTTATATGTGGTTTGAAATGAAAAGATATAATGAAATGAAATGAAAAGATATAATGTGGTTTAAAAAAGAAAGCGTCAATGGAAACAACAAGAGTTGGCATCTTATTTTCTAACCACATTCTATTTTTAACACGCTTTTATTAGGTCGACCTGTATGTAACTATGTAATGGAATCTAAGGTAACTAATTTAACCATCTTTCAAGGATCGTAGCGTCATGAAAATTGGCAGCTGTATGTAGTTCTGATGACAATAAAATAATATGGTACTGTCGAACTGATCTGATGATGGAGTCGGAAGATATGAACTGGAACTTCATGATGGAACATCGTATCATAGCTGTGTTTGGACTTGTTAGAAAAGTCTTGGAATGAACTTTGACCACGATTAGGTTTCAAGGTCTGATGATGTGGTTTTTACGTGCATTTATAAAAGCGTGTTTTTTAAAAAACTATTAATTTATTATTACCACATTGTGTAGGACTCACTTTGTACATGTACCTGAAAGCATCGATTATATAGTGTATTAGATTGCTTAATGCCATACTACGTTTTGGCAGCTAGGATTATACTATGAAATGCAGCATGTAGGCACTCATAGTTCCACAAACTGATTAATCTTCTCTTATTTTCAATATGGTGACTTTTGTGGTATAACAGTATGACAGCGCACTGTCGATGGCACTCTAAAGATACCTATACCGTGTAAAATAATAATATAATAACAAACTAATTTTTACATTTTACTATAATAACAAATATAATAACAAAGTAATTTTTAAACTGAACTAATCTTAAAATTTTAGCATTTAAATAGATATAAATTTTTAATTTGGTATACAGGTTAAAATATATAATTATGCACTTTAATATTTAAATAGACAATATTCTATGGCTTCGAAGGGGGAGTGAATGGGTGGTAAGGTGAACGCTCACATGTGGCAAGACAGCTGTCCTAAACCTACCAAAGCCGGTCGTTAGTCCGGAATCCACCGTTCACCTCCCAGAAGTGTAATAATTATATATGATGGGCCTGATTTTTGGTCGGTGAATTCCATTGCAGCTCCGTTTGTATTTTATTTTTATTTATAGATGGCATTCTAATCTATTCCTACTATTTCTGTGATGCAGCCTATATAAAAATGTGATCGATGACACTAATAATTGAATGTTATTATAGTTATCATTGGTTAAATTATTGGGTTTTGTTGTTATAGGTCAAATTAGTTTTGCCGGCCAATACTATCAGCGCCATCTGCATATTACCGGCGCAACGTACTATGGCACTGAGCAATCTAATACCCAATATAATCAATGGTAATAGCAATGCTGGGGATCGATATATCAAATTGAAATTGACATCTTTATGTAAACAATATTAAAGTAATAAGAGCTATGAATTCAAAAAGAACCTTGATGACTCAGGTTATAATTACGCAAGAATACAAACAATATTATTGCTAGTGAATCCTCACAAGTTGCAAACATATTCGCAAAACAGTTCTTCAATGCCTTTGCAACTGAACCTGCAGGATTGTTGCCCATAAATGTATTGCCTAAGGTAGAAAACGCATTCGAACCTGTAACCATTGATTTTATAGCTGTAACCATCACAGCAGAAGTTGTTGAAACACATCTGAAAAAACTAAATATAGAATCTGCAATGGGTGCTGACAATCTATCATCTGTGACCCTAATTTACAAGAAGGATGACAAGCTGAGTGCGTCCAACTATCGTCCGATTAGCCTCACCAGCATCACCTGTAAGGTCATGAAAGAAGTCATCGTCAAAGAACTGCGACTTTTCCTGTCCCAGCAGAACATCATCAATGAGGAACAACACGGAATCTCATTCAATGTCTCAATGAGTGGACTTGAGTGGAGCTGGGATAAGGGAGACCCTGTGGACGTGATATATCTGGATTACGAGAAGGCCTTTGACAGAGTCCCTATAAACCGCCTCCTTTTTATGATTGAGCATCTGAGGGTGCGAGGAAGTGTTTTGAGATGGATTACAGACTTTCTTACTAATCGCACCTTTCAAGTAAGGGTGGAAGTGGCTTTATCGGACTCATATAATGTCCTCAGTGGTGTACCGCATAGTATATCATCAAGCATGAGTCTTTACGCAGACGATACGAAGATACATGCAAATCCACTACTCCATAGCTGCAGCTTACAGAATGACCTCAACAAACTCAGCGCTTGGACATCGGAATGACTCTTAACTCTTAATGCTGAAAAATGTGTTGTTGAACATCTCGGTAAAAAGAACCCTAGGCAGCCGTACTTTTTAGAAAAGACCTGTCTCAGTGCTGTGAAATCACAAAAGGATCTTGGCGTAATAGTCACCGGAGACCTGAAATGGGAAGAAAACGTGACTGCATTGGTAAAGAAAGCAAACTCTCTATTATTCCTCATTCAGAAAGCTTTTCACCATATCACGGAGGAACTGATGCTGAAAATTTATAAGTCATTTGTAAGACCCATTTTGGAACACGCCTATCAGATCTGGAATCCATACTTTAGGAAGGATATCGATCTTCTAGAGAAGGTCCAGCGAAGAGCGACTAAATTGCCTTTTATCTTGAAGCATCTAACACACGAGAAAAGGTTGTCGGCTCTCGGTTTGACCACTCTGGAGCAACGCAGGGCATGGGGTGACTTAATCGAGACATATAAGATCCTGACTGCATCGTATGACGTTCCTGGGTTGCAGACTATCTACACCATGAACACTTAACACACACCTTTATTTTTTTTAATACAAATTTGCACATCTACGCGGCGATTGCAAGCCAGTATATGATCCCAGCTTGAAATAACTACAGGGTAATACCCACCGGTAAATGTTTAAAAACTCTTCAGTCACGCAAATAGGCATCCCTAATTTCTTATTGATATCAACGAAAATGCCCTCGGATCCGTAACCAGCTGGTTTCTTGATTAATATAACGTGATTGTCTCCCTTGTTGATCCAATCCGTGATCACTTTGCACATAGCGCTTATACTTTCCAAACGTTTTGGAAAATGTTCATATTGCGGGCTATAAAACGTAGTATCGAGGTATAAACAGTCGATGTCCAGCTTTTCGTCATCACCGTTTCTGAGCTGTTTAAACCTGGGCAGGTCCGTTGGAGATATTCGAAAGTCTCCCGTGTGGAGGATGTTTCTGTCGTTCGGGCATTGAAATAGGAACATTACGGATCCTGGGCAATGACCAGCCGGGATGGCCGTAACGGTAATTATAGTGGTGTCTCCATCGTGGTTGATGGCAACGTCTATCGGATCTGAAAATTAAAAAATCTGGTTGATCGACAGTATCATATACTTTCCCAAATTTTATTTTGATCAAGCGATACAACGTGTCGTTGTTTTAAGTGTTTTTCAATAAGGGCGGGTCATGTTGTTTTGGCAGCATCTGTCAAATCTGTTGTTTATTATTAAGTCGCTGATGCCAAATCAACATGGCAAATTACACGATTAGGCAGCTCGTTTTTTTTAAATTATTGAAATGAGTGTTCCTCAGTGCATTGTTATCTCTCGCGGAGGAGACTAGAATTTGCCAACAAGATTGTGCGATTTGACCCCGCTAGACTTTTTCTTGTGGGTTTTTCTGGTCACAGGTCTATGCCAATAAGCCACAATCGGCCGATGCCCTCAAAGTCAGCATAACCCAGCCCATCGCCCAAATTCAGCCGAATCTATGCGGCAGAGTCAATGAAAATTGGACATCTCGGATCTGTGCCACCGTGCAAAGCCGCAGTGGACATATGGTCATAATCTATACATAATGGCATACATGGGCCTTTCAAATAAAAAAAGAATTTCGTTAATACCTCACACAAAGCTTGTTTTATTGCAAACTGTCAACACCTACCCGCTCTTATTGGAAATCTCTAAAGGTATTGGCTATTATAATAAGTATGTTAATTTATTTTCAATTTATTTATTTCATTATTTTTAATTTAATTTATTTTTATTTTCAATTCAATTTATTTTCAAACTCGTATGTGCATAAATGTGTCTACTATAAAAAAATATTTTTAAGGCGACATGATACCTGGGAACGACCATATCTGAGGAATTTTAGTTTCATGTTTTTTGAAAAATATAAGCATTAATTAAAAAAAGTTTTTAACTGAATCCCTCGATAAGGAACCAATTTTAAATGTGGACTCAAAAAAGTTGCTCATTGCCTTGGACATTAAGGCTTTAAACTGACTTCAAAAACTTTCAGGCGCTCCTACAATGTAAGCAGTGAGTGTGATTTATTATAATTTCATTATATTGACTGGTTAATTTTCTAGGGCAGCAATTAGCCACATTTTTTATTTAGGCCCTAAATTAATTACAATTAATTAAAACGTGAGAGTTACGCTAAATATGCTTTGCCATTAACACCCTTATACCACCACTGCCTAAAGATAGTTATTCTGTGCTAGCGCTGCGATTGACCGTTTAGCATGCGTCTGGTTCCCAGCACTAGCAGACGTGGAATCTGCGCTTGACGCTTCGTCAACGCTGGATTTTTATTGGTCAAACCCTACAACATTGACTCTGCCTATTTTTTCAGGTGTCTGCCCATTTCGGATATTTTTCTGAGGTTTCATATCGCCTTAAAAGCTCTTCGATTATTCACCATCGCTATTGCTATTCACTGCCATGTTTATTTTTTGCATTAAATTTAGACAACATTCCAGCCTAAGCGCTGGAATTTATTCTTTAATATGTTGGGCAGCCATTAACCCCTCGCGGCCCGCGGTTTGAATTTTAATGTGTGCCTTACGGCCCGTAAGAAATTCGCGAGTCTCAAAAAAAAGATGGCGTTTCAGAAAAAAAACGATTACTCCGAAACTGTCACACCGATCGTCTAAAAAAGACCTGTTTTATGTTCCTATTGAAATTTGCTATTAGATATTTGTAACGTCGTTATGTAAAGCAATAAAGATTATTCATAATTATTAGTCAAAGTTGTACTAACATAATTAGCGGTCGGCCTCGCCTGGCCATTTCGGGCCGTCTGGGGTTCGACGGTAAATATCAATTCTGGACGTTTCGGGCCGTCTGGTACGCGAGGGGTTAATGTGCCGTTTACGGTATGCACCTAGCGGTAACTTTAATGTGGTTAATGTGGTAATTTTAATGCGGTTAATTGTAATTACGGTAATTCTCGTGAATTTAAGTGAAAACTGATAATAAATTTTTTCAAAAAATCGTATGTTTCTCGTACGATTACGGTTAGCAAGGCTGAGTTGCTAACTGGTCCACCAAGTTTCACCGAATTAGTTGCAAAAAAAGTGGTTTGAAACAGATTTGGCTGCGGTGCGTCACCGGTTATATAGTTACTAGCTGACCCGTGGCCACTTCGTTGGGCGGTAAAACTTTTTACTTGTGATGAAATTATGAGTGTGGTTCGGTTAGTACTGAGTGCTATGATTTATTTCCTGACTGCCAAAAGAAAGGTTATATTTTTACTGTTCATGTATGTATGTATTTGCATGCCAATTTGACTATATTACCGTTATTTGTGAGTGTCTTCTTGTGAGTGTCTTATTTGTGAGTGTCCTTAGTCTTATCTCTTTAACCATTTATGCAGTAAAAGGGAAATTATATGCAGTAAATGGGTAGTCTTTTGTTTTAAACACTTGAGACGATAAATTTACTTATTTCGATATGAATAAATAATTGCTGATAATATGACCAATAAACATGACCTAACGATTTAAATTATTTTTTTAATATAAAAAACTACTTTTTGTGATTTAAATATAAAATTTAGACACATGCTGTCGCTGACTTTTTTATAGGCATTACCAAGCTCTATAACTTTTTTCTAGAACTGAATCATATATCTCTCATCATTAAAGCAGCGTTCGTAAGAAACGTTTTCATTCGACCGTTTTTTCTCCGACTTACTTTGCAAATCCGACTACCACGAAAAAGTCTTCATTTTTCGGATTAATATATAGCCTATGACACTCACAAATAACGTGGCTTTCTATTGGTAAAAGAATTTTAAAAATCGGTTCAGTAGATCCAGAGATTACTTCCTACAACCTCACAAACTTTACCTCTTTATAATATTAGTATAGATATAGATATAGACAGCGAATGACTAATAAGTCGAACATTCCAGTGTAGTGCGCGTACGTACCGCAACGAACCGCACTGGCCTAGGAATGATAATAAGACAACGTTTCCAAAACTAAGACACTGAAAGTGTGCACCATCAGTGAGTGGCTTGCATTGAGTTTGGAGTTAGGTAGGCATCAATGTGTGCAGGTATCTGGTGGAAGTCCCCCAAGTACCGCATGCGGAATATTTAGGGTTGTCAGGTATCACTTTTATTGATATTTTTGATATTTTTTTGTGAATCGATGAAGATTTTGTAATATAAATAGACATATTGACAGAATTAAATAAAGTATTTTCAACATTTAACCCTTCACAATAGATAATTATAATTAAAAATAGGACATATATTTCTGATTCTGTTTCTAGATTCTGTTTAACAAATATTTCTATCTTTTTAATACTGTCGACAGAATTCATCCGTATTTTTTTATTTTCAACATCTGTTGAAAGTATGTTCACACCCTACCGTGAACCGTTAGTTAATCCGACCCAAAATGACAAACTGCTCAGCTTACAAACCTTGCAGCTTGGACTATATAGTCCAAGCTGTACGGAACTGTTGGCTGTCGAGGGTGACAGGAATAAGTATTTACAGTTGTTTCGGGAGATGAGGCCGCTAAACTACGCAAAGGGAAGGGACACATGTATACCTGCCAAACCTGCATTTGTATATGTTTCATGTTTTCTCAAGAAATCACCTCCACCTAATAAGAACAATATATTACTCACTATTCGGCTTGATTACCCTCACATTTTCAGTGATTGTGTTATCGTACTCGTTCTTTAAAATCAACGCTGTTAACTCTGAAGTGTACATGTATTTCCTTTCCTCCGTAAGATACTTCAAAAATACTTGTCCTCCATATTGCGGCGAAGGAAAATGATCCCTGTGGCAATGCGTCAGAAAGAAAACTTGGGCTCGGTGCGAATTTGCGTCAAACTTGTCCACGGATATCCCGGGAATTTCGCGAAACGCCTCATTCACCATAATGTAAACTTGATGTTATGATGAAGACGAAGAGTTGTTATACGATTTTATAATATTCGTTTGCGATTGACGCAACGCGGTCCTTACTTTACTGTCGCTCATCTTTCTTCATTTTTTCACTGATAATGTATCGCTTTCGTTCCGTAAATTGTCAACTGTTTCAAAACCATATCAAAACATCTTCTTCTTCTTGCTTTATGGCAATCACCGATAGTCGGTGCTTTTCTGCCAAGTCGTTTTCGGAGGGCATCTAAGTTAGTTTGTTACATGCACAGTTAGGTACATGCATAAGACGGCACAATACTGAAACAAGGGTTACTAATTTATAGAAATGTAGGACATCAAAACATACATTAATGCCAAACTGAATGTAGCAAGAAATGTCGGCTTGACAGGCTCCGTCATATTTAAACAGGGCTGCCAATGCTTCAAAATATTAACCCCTACTTTAGATTAGGAAACTAGTTGATTTCTAGTTAAAATTCCCGTTTTTCCATAAAAATACCCGTTTTTCACCCCATGTAAAAAATAGTACTATTTAATATACCTCAAATTACTTATTTTTTTTCCAAAAAATTAAATAGGTCTATAAATGACAGATTTGGTTTCATGTTTAACCATTGCCTTCTCTATCTCGATATCTCGAGATACTGAAGACAATGGTTTAACCCCTTATTGAATGTGTTCGCAAACCTTTTTGTAGACAGCACTAGCGGTGATTGACCAGTGGAGGTGTGAAGCGAGTAAACATCGGACAGTTAACCGCCGCAGTGTTGGCAGACAAACTGGCACAATTTCCATTCATAATACTTCATAATTTCCTAGAAATCCCAAATATACCACCTCATTCATAGATTTTAAAATTATAATACGCTCGCCAAACTACGAAGGCCGCAATAAAAGTTTCCGGAATGAATAATTAAAAATTACAATTAATAGACAACAATCAGTTTATTGTTTCTCAAAATATTCTCCATGAACGTTACCACACTTTTTCATACGTATAAACCAATTTTCATAACATTTATTCCACTCCACCTGCACCGTGGCTACCTCGGTAACATATTTTTCATATTCATCGACAGTCATCAAAATGCGATAGTCATCGAAATAGATACTCGTATACTAAAAATTATAAAATTTAAATTAACCCCAAATCCAGCAAAATATAGCCTTCGTTGATAAAAATATATATTACGCTGTTTGGCAAATGTCAACAATCAGGAATTTTCGTCTTCTTGCGATGAAAATCGTTGACCGCGACAATAGTTCTTAATTTTTGGGAAAAAGACTGTGCGAACAAGTTGGGACTGTATGGAGGATGGCTGATGAGCTCTACGTTTTTGCCTATGGCCTATGCATTCAGGGACCAATGCTATATCAATCGGCATTGGCGCTACCTACAAAAAGTTATCGCACACATCCCCATCCAATGTACTTATTCCTAACCAGCTAATCGCACAGCTTTCACAAAGAATGAGGCATGCAAGGAAAAAACGAGTAACCGTTTTTCATTTTTCATACTAGCTAAACCCGGCCACGATTTGCTGTGGCTTAGTCTGATATTAAATGAATGGGAAAAGCACCGATGTCCGAAGCGCACCGAAGATTTCATTGGCGCGGGAAGACTTTGTTGTGCATATTCGAATGAAAACGTTGTGTCATTTTTTACTATAAAAACACGCACGTATTTGAATGCAACGTTGTCTTAAAATTTCAAGTCAATCGACCGACTACTTTTCGAGTTTTGCAAGCATAAACATACGCAGGCTGATTTTTAATATTATATATTATATAAAGAAGATATTTGGCTGTAATGTTGGTACGGTTTGGGAATTTATGTTGCACAACCTGCGCCATAATTAATCAGTTTAGCATATTTTTGCAGATGGTCGGAACTGGTTGCTAACTTCGGTTAGCGTGGTTTCTACTTGGCAAATGAGCAACACGAATTTGACATAAGTGATTTATGAGGGTCCATCAAACTTGAGAAGGCAAATTTGCAGACGGCAATCTTGCAGACGGCATTCTTGCAGGCGGCAGTTTTGCAGAAGGCAATCTTGCAGAAGGCAGTT
Organism: Micropterix aruncella; assembly: GCA_944548615.1. NCBI lineage: Eukaryota > Metazoa > Arthropoda > Insecta > Lepidoptera > Micropterigidae > Micropterix > Micropterix aruncella. The sequence continues at coordinate 17,670,686 of OX155963.1, forward strand.
TTGCAAATGTCAAAATGACCTAACCTAACCTAACAGAAAAACTTAAAACATTTTTTTTAATGTTTAGTTTGATGTATAAAAGTCATCCACTACAAGGATGCCGGTAATTAATGTCACTTCGATTTTAGGGAAAGAAAAACCTAACCTAACCTAACCTAACAGAAAAACTTAAAAACTGTACTGAAGGTTGCCGCCTGCAAGGTTGCTTCCTGCAAGGTTGCCTCCTGCAAATCTGCCCTCAACAAATTTGGACCTGTCAAAAGTGACATTTGTGCAAAATTGCCGCATGCAAAACTGGCGCCCCCCATTTATGAGCATCGCAGTTTCGACCAAACTGTACAATCAGCTGACGCTGTAATTCCATTGTCAATGTTGGTACGCCAGGCTGTCACCCTAGTTGTTTTGTTGGCAGAACGTCGTATTTCCCGACGCGGCATTTTTGTTTTTGCTTCAGGCATTGAATCGTCACGCACGAACATATTCTTAGAAATGTCGGTCGGCAAAAAAAGAATTGCAAACACGGTTTTAACAGTCGTTTTATTTTATTCATTAATTTACCATAAATAACTTATTTATATTATACATCGTATCGCAACACACTCGATATCTTATAATCTAGAAGTTAAGTATTATACGCATGGCAGTAAAACATCGATAATGGTCAATGATTATTTAACCTACCTATAGATAATACTAATGTCACACGCATCACGATAATACCGTTAAAAATAATTCCACAATCCTTATCGTCCGCACTTTGGAAAACGAAAAAATATTAAACATACAAAAACGTGGCGTTTACAAGACATCGAAAAATTCGAGGGAACTGAATCGTAAATGCCGGGGGAATGAGGAATTCATTGTAAAGCCTCGCACTACTAATAATGTTATGAGTGAGAGAGCTTTTAGAAGTCCATTGTAAAGGTATCTCCTCCGTCGTCGTGGTGAGGTTGGATCTTGGGCGCTTGGACGGTCTTGGCGGTTTGCCTGGTCATCGGCGGACCGCCCCGGACGAGGTTTGCTGGAATTGGACCCTTCGGGGGCGTCTTCGAGATCGGCGACTGCCTGAGATTCATCATGAACGCCCGCTCGTACACTATCCGAGTGCCTGGAAGAGAGGGAAACACTATCAAGATCGATTTCATGGTTACAATCGTATCGCTGGAACCGCATGGTTACTATCGTAATGCCAGCTCTACACGTTGACCAATGGTAATGCCTGCTCCACACGTTGAAGAATACTTTCGCCACTGCCAATTTCTCTCCAGCTCCTCCTTCTCTCCAGTTTCCACCTTAACAAGATTGGCCAACATTCGCCAAGGTGTGGAGCAGGAGGCATAAGGTGGAAGCGAGTCGGCAACGCTGTGAAATGTAAGAATGTATGGGAAAGAGCGAGAGACATAGCAGTGGCATAAATGTTGGTGAACGTGTAGACGCGGCATTGCGCGACTCACAAGCGATATGCCAGGTTTAGAGGGGGGGGGGGGGGTTGTAGCAGTTGTGCAGCTAATGCTTATAGTACTTGACACTTGCACGTGCAAACATGCTGATTCAGCATGTTAGTGCTTAGTATTAGTGAATATGCCATTGCAAGTGAATAGAAGCCGATCATATTTACTAAGCGACAAGCGACTAGGTAACCCTACCACAAATAACTAAGCACTTATCGCTTGCTGACTTGTATGAACAGCCGCGGCAAGTGTTTAGCGACAAATGAAATGACGACACACGTTTACGTGACATTTGTTAAGTTTTTTTGTGATTATGGCGGCAAAGTGTGGAATTCGAAGCAACTATAAAAGTCACCTAGGAATTCAAATCGTACGAAAAATAAGGCGACGCTGGGGTTCCATTTCGAACGGATGTCGTCCCACTTACAAATATCCTTCTGCTAATAAAAACGTGTAAACAGGTACTTCTCAGAATCTAGCGACAAGCACAGTGACAAGTACTACTAAGTGAGAAGTATAATGACACAAGTACTAAGCTCGTGTAATAAACCTAGCATTAGACATGCCCGCTGAACGCACCCATTCGTGACCTTGAAAAAAGCCGGCCGGCTTGTCACGGGCGGTCACGGTCGCGAGCGAGACGAACACAAACAAAGAATTATGTAACCAAAAACACGTCGACAAACATGCATACACGCGCGGTGGTATTGCAAAATCGTCGTTCCTGGCCATCGCCTTTAAGAGTGATCGCCTTAAAGAGTAAACGATTGCTCACCTCCGGGCGTCGTCGAGTAAAGGGTGCCGCCTGGTGTGCTGGAATAAACATCTGGCATTTGGTTCGGGTCGGTGATCATCATCCTCCTAGAAGGAATCGCCTGGCTCTGCGTTTGCCTCGCCATCGGTGCCGCTGACATTGTCATAGACGATATTAATTCAATTCACTAAAATATACTTGGAATACTGTTTCCTTTGTGTCGGGTGTACGCTTGGTGTACGAGACGCGACGAAAGACGCGGACAGAACGAGCGTCAACCGCGCAGCTGACTCGGTGAGCGACTGAAGCTGGGCGGGAACGACGGGTCAATATTTAAACGCCCGCCCAACTAAAATGTATACGCGAGTAGCCACTGTTCAACTGTACGCAAATAAACGCGTGTGCTCTAGACGGCGTTGCCTGCCATTAAATTTGTAGTATTATTCTGGTATTGGTATTATTCTGGTATACCTTTTCTACATTGTTGGTCTTTTAACGTCACCCGACTATATTCACTGATTCCGAAACTGCAATAATCTTTTTCGGCCTCAATAAATAAGCGAGATATTAGGCATTGAAAGAAGCGTCAAACACCTACATTTCGGTAGGTTTAGTTTTTACAAAAACAATTCACAGACACATTCGGCGATAGGTTGAGTTAGTCTTTTTAGTAATTCAACTACTAACTAAAAGTTAGTATTACGACTATCTTAAAAACTACTAAAAAATATATTTTTTTGGTATGTAAATTTAAAAATTGTAAGTCTTAAAATATTGCGTGTCTGACGTCAGATTTAGCATCATTAGTGTTTGAATTTAGCAGTTTTTATTTTAATGGCAAGGAAAGTATTGTGAACGCACTTCTGTGTGTCAGTGAGTCTGTGTGTGTATGTATTCCTACACGATAGCGCCCAAACGCTTCAACCGATTGAGATTAAATTTGGCTTGCAGGCATAATTTGGTCATGGCAAGAGTTGAAAAGATTTTGGTTGAAGTCAGTCTAACAGGGAGCGCGCTAGTCATACTTCATATCAAAATATTGGACTAAGAGACTTGAAATTCGGTACACAAATGCGTCGTACGGTCGAAATCACATTGTTCATATCACATACAAGCGACACAAAAAAACCGACATACATTTTAGTCAAATAATAAGGTCGAGCCGCCCGAGGCTTGCCGAGAAACGATGCATATTGGAAAATAACCAGAGTTTGGGGGGGGGGAGTTGGGGGGAGGGTTTGGGGGGTTGGGGGTGGAGTTGGAGGGAGAGAAATTTGGAAAGGATTGGGGGGGGGGGAGGGAGGAAGGTTGGAAGTTAGGGGTTTGGCGCGTAGTGAAGACATTATTAGAAGTGATGTACAAATGTGAACCTGCTTGCAACCTGTTTACAGTTTGCAAGCAACCTGTATGCAGTTACTTTTTCGAAGAAAATAGCAGAGTACACTTAAGGACGACTAACTAAGAAAATAGTTGATTGATAGTGCCAAATCGCAACGCGACAATTGATTCATTGATGCCAATGTACATCTTTTTAAAAATAGCTTGTACGCGGACTTGTTATAGAATAATTGTCCGCATTTATTTGACAGTATATACGTATAACATCACACAATCTAATTTAGAATAGAATATTTGCAGTATATAAAATATTATGTTCTATGCTTACTACAAGTAAGCAAGTAGATGACGGCCAATGAGACATTACGTGATGGTAGGTGTGTTTCACTATAACTACCTGATTTACATGTGCGCACATAAGGGAGGGGGGGGGGAGGGGGGGGGGGAGAGAAGGGGCATTCTTACCCGTCTCGCTTTTTCTCTAATGTTTTATCGCGATGCCTTAAACTTTATAAAGCATATCCTGAGCTTTATAATATATAAATAATTTTTGAGTTTTATAGAACTTTCCAAGCAGAGCTGAGATTTCTACCCAAAGCAAAGCCGAAGCAGGCACGTATCCAGACTCCAGTATCGGGGGGTGGGGACATTCCTTAAAATTACACACGCGATACCCACCAGTCTTGAATTTGCCCGTACAATGAAACGAAAATACGCCAGATTTCGAGGGTTAAATCCCATTTACCCCCCCCCCCCCTCCCCCTCCAACCCTTAGATACTTGCCTGACTCTAGGTATATAAGTCGCGGATTCTCCCTGATTCTCAATATTTCTCGAATTTATTTTTTACTTAAAAGAAACGGTGGAGTTCCCTGTGTCCTTCTCCTCCCCTGGATACGTCCTTTAACATAAGCTTCAATACGCTTCATTGTGATGTACGGCGAGTAAGACGACGCAACGGCCTCAACAAGCACTCCTTACCGCTAAAAAACGGTTTTCGGGTGTTTTAGATTTTCTAGAAACGCTTCGAAAAGACTTCAACTACCTACACTTACTTAGGTAGTTTTGAAAAGGTAGATAATTCTATCAAACAATGGAATCACCTTAACTTTAATCTTTAAATATACCTTAACTTTAATATTTTAATCTTTTAATTATGGCGGCTCCGATCACGATCATACAATACACAAGATCTCATAATTATGCCATCTAGGACAAAGAATAGAAAAACAATTACCTACACTCAAGAGCATCAAATCCGGGTCACCGACATACACGTATGAACATTTTACTAAGGAACATTTAATAGGAAATTATGAGTGTTAACTTATTCAATAATTACCATGTTAATAATAAATATTGAATACCAGGAGAGCGTGTTATTTTTTTTAATGAAAGAATAGAAACAGAAGCAAAAACAAATGCAGTGAATTCGTAGTTCGATTTTCACAAAATCATTTATTTTGTTTTATCCTTTTTGATGGCATTACTTCGATTTATTATATTTTTGAGTAGTATTAAATTGCCTACAAAATGCTTTTCCTAATAAGCTAGCATTTTTAGCTTCCGAAATATTAAGGTTATGTTAGTGAGCCAGACTTGCTCTTGAGTGTAGTAGTAAGATAAAACGTACAAGTACTGCTCAAAATACTAACCCTCGGCTCAGATCGGTTTGTATATGGTAGCTCTAAACAGCTCATCTATACGACGAATAAAAAATCAAATCGGATAATTAGTTTAAATGCTACGGCATTTGAAGTCAGTCGCTTTGATTTTCGTAATTCAACAACGATTAAAAAAAATATTTAAATAATACGTTGTTTTATATAGATTCGGATAACTAATGAAAAAAATGGCGAAAAAATAGCGAAAAATGGTACGGATGAAAATGTGATTTCTAGGTCGTACATTTGTATGGCAGCTTCCCGATCCATTTCAGGTACGGAACCCTTAATATTGTCGGCTCTTCCCATCGATGAATTGATGAAAGAATTTTCGAAATTAAACATGCAGGTACTTCTGGAACCAATGCATGTCAATAGAAAGATATTGAAGTATCTATTTAAGTACGTATTTTTACAAATCCGACCTATTTTACAAAGCGCAAGGTTACCGAAGTTTCGAAGTCTGATTGTGGAAAATCTTACACTAATATATGTGGTATAATATATTGTGGTAATCTTACAGTGTTGGGTCAATCGATTGAATACTTCAATCGACTAATCAATAACGATTGATTTAGTCACGATTGATTTACTTGCGACTAACGTTAATCACGATTGAATTAATCGCGACTAAATCAATTAGTCGTTAAATCGTCAATCGTCAATCGCGACTAACTTGCTCTTTAGATACCTTCTCGTCGGTCGGTCACACCGACCGGTGCGGTCCATACCGACCGCACCGACCGACGAAAAAACGCAAAACTGAAATTGACCGCCGCCAAAAAAATAAATCGCAAACGTTTCATCGTCAATCGACGACTGTTAGTCGACTAAATTTTGCTTAACACTGTAATCTTATATACCTATATGTTTTAAGGTCCCAAATTAAGAAATTTTAATGATTGGCAACACCAATATCGTATGACTTGAATTGTTGTGAACGCAAACAACATACCGACCGTATGTACCTTGTGGATTAGCGAAAAATAAACACTGAAGCATCGGTAAACAAAGCAAATTCTAGGTACATACATAATCAATATTAAGAATTTGTAATCCACAGAAAAAAAATAAACACAAAACAAAAATACTTTATCTTTTGTCCTTGTAAGGTGACAAGTAGTGTACTTCTGGTAATCGACATAAAAGTAATCACCGTCACGTGGGGTGAGATTGATCGATTTTTTCCTAGATTGGTTGGCAGGTATACCGAAGCATATATAATTTTATTATTTTACTTTTTATTTATAAAGTCATCCTGTACTTAATGTATTTAGTAGATAAGTATCTATAATATTAAATTTTAGAAAAGTCACCAGCTATTTACATCATAATAACTGTTAATTTGCAAATCAATGAAATGGAAACGAAAACAGCATTTTTTGTTACACTGTATATTAACATAAGTGTTTATTTAAGCAGATAATTATTATTTTAAATGGAAATGTGTTTCTTACATTCCGGCGAACGATTGTAGATTGACAGATACATATTTTATATTGCTTCTGTATGGATAGGACGGACTTACAGTTTCTAAAGCAATATGTTGATGGACATACGGAGTTTCTAAACAATTCCTTGACATAATACCGATTTCTACTCCTACTCTTTCTGTGTCCACGGTGCAAGACTCTGAATCGATTTCCCAGCAAATCTACGATTTTTTAATTGTGTTTTTTATTAAAATTCCCGTGCGTGAGGGAGGTGTCGCCTTGAAAAAACTGTCAGATTCCTATTTGATAGCATACTCAATGTCCAGTCAATGATGGTCTCTGGCATACAAGGCGTTTTTCATAGTTACATGTAGTGTCAAATGCTCCTTCGATGTCCAGTAATACTCCCAGAGCGTAACCTTTCGCCGCTAACTATGTCTCTATTGTGCTCACCAGGTGACGTAGGGCAGTGTCCGTAGATCTGCGCTCCCTATAGACATACTGAGCATCAGCAAGCGGTTGAAAGTCTAGGTGGTTGGTTTTCAGGTGATAGTCAACTAGTCTCTCCAGTGATTTCAGAAGAAAGGAGGTGAGGCTGAGGGGTCTGTAATCTTTGACACAATGTGTCCGTTACTGCCTGCCTTTGGGTGGTGAACGAGCTCCTATTCAGAAGCCTCCTCGAGTGGAAGGCTACCCCGGGTAAGACTGCCATGTCACTGGCCTCGGAGCTGGTGGACCGATTTGCATCCCGGCGCCACTGGACGGTTTGCGCACCGGTCGGCGAAGCCAATCGGTTGTGCATTCTGACTAATTGATGAAGGGGTCTAGAGATTATAGAAATACACTGTTTCCCAAGCAGCGGGGGTGGATGTTGACCTGTTGTCATGCCACTCTTGAAATGACCTTGGGCCACTCAATACCGTGTGGCACTACGGGCAAAGAACGCCCAGGTCCGCGATAAATTCTAACTGAATTACCGCTGTAATACAACAGGTAGAGGTCGCTTAAGCGACTTCGTACCCGGTACCAGTCGGGAGGACGGAGGTATCCTGAAGGTTAATTCCAGACGGAAATATCCTGCCAAAACTGGTAGTCAGGGGGCGAGGCTGATCGCTGTTTGCCTTTCCCGGTGCCTCGCTGTAAGGCGTTGGCCTCTGATGGGCAGGTGGCGGAGCTTGACCGTGGACTGTTTTGTCCTAAGTCTTCTGCGCTCACCTCACGGGTGACAGAACGATGCATTTCGTTAAAACTTCCTGAGGTGACGGGTTCGCCCGTTGTAGTTGACAGCTCTAGTTGCCTGCCTTTGGGATGAAAGTGACTTTTGCACTGCTCCAGGCACGAGGGACGTGTCTGAGGGGTTATGCTCGCTCTGAGTAGCTTTGTTAGAGGGCCCAGCAGCTGGCTTAGCCTTTTTTTGTAGTAGAACTGCTCCTTTATTAAATATATATTTAAATTACAAAACATGCAAAAGAGCGTGAATTATCAAATTACTTAATTTTTTGGAGCAGTACAGGAGCAAGTTCAGGTTTAAAAGTTACGCAGAAGCTAACCATTCGTCAAACTAACTCAAATACGAGTACAACATTACTGCGACCACCACACGACGCAGTTTAGCGGTCACTAAGCTGGCGCGAAACCATGAGTGTGTAGGTAAAACAATTAGAAAGGAAGATGAATATATTTATTAGATGCTCGTCGTTTTCACGAACTTTAGCTTCCTAGGATTAAATATACCTAGTAATTTGTATTTCATGCAGACACACCTAATAATATTTATTTCCAAAATGCGTGCATGTACCACTGCACTGTCATTAGGTTGGTTTTAAGATATTTCCATGTGGCAATAAACTCGTCTAAGTATTTGTATTTTATTTTTTAAGTGCGAATAAAGAGTTTATTATTATTATTATGATTTGTATAAACATTATACTCGCAGGTAACAAAATCTTGCGCCTATTTTTTTCACAAAATTCAGTTATCATACATATTTTTTTTTCTTTATAAAGTCAATATTAAAACTGCGGAATTCAGACTTATCAGTGAAGAAAGGTAATTGCATTTTCTTTCATTGTTTCAATGCGATACGGTGCAATGTGACGAATCAGGAATTTTCATCATTTCTCTTTTACTTTCGTTGTTAGTAGTGCGAAGTCGTGATAAACGATTCAATCAGCGAAAGATTGTAGATTTTGGTGATAGGTACCTACTCATTTTGAAAAAAAATTGCAATTCGGTAATACAAATCACTTTCTAACGTGAAACGAATGACAATTTTTAAAGATATTTTTCTGATTTCTAATTCGATGTTTAGTAAAAAAAAGTACCTTATTCAAAATCGTTTATATTTATTACTTTCCCAGCCCACCAACCAACAAGGAAGGAAAGTATTGTGAACGTGACATTTGTTTTCGAGATGAAAACGTAAATATCCATTTTGAGCCTCCGTGAGGCTATTTTCAGATGGAAGTCTGTTTGTCTGTCTGTGTGTATTCCTCCACGATAGCGCCCAAACGCTTAATACTATTAAGCTGAAATTTGGCATGCAGGCAGTGCCGGATTAACCCATGTAGGGGCTCTTAGGCCATCGAAATCTCGAGGGGCCTCTTTCCACTCTTCGGGGCCCCTTTGGGCTCTCAAACATTCTGACGACGATGGGGGCCCTAAGCAAGCTTGCACTGCATGCAGTCATCGTCGTGGTCGTGGCGAGTGGCTGTGGTCGTGGCGAGTGGTCTTGATCGTGGCAAGAGTTGAAAAGGTGGTTGAAATCGAACCACAAGGGGCGCAATAGTCTTATTTCAATCTCGAAATATTGGACTTATAGATTTGAAATTTTGTACACATGCCTTGTTGGGCCGAAATCACATGAAATATTCGCCAGTAAGTATTCGAACGTGTTTATTTCGTTGCATTCTCACTATCCGCGCTCGTCGCCGACTATCCATTTCAATCAAGTAAACCTCCTTACCAAATGGACATCACACTCAAAATCTTTCTACAATCCTTCCACTTGCCATGTTTTTCGTTTGGATAGACGCTCTGCTTACCTAATATTATTTTTTCGGAAAATTATTAAGTTCAAATGTGTTTTTGAGAGCTTTTATAGCGCTTCTCACTTTTATTGAAAGATTTAAATTTCTAACTGTAGTGAAGTGTAGTGTCAAAAACTTTTAAAAATATATTTAATAATTAAATTCAAATTAAAACGAACCAAATAAAAATTTTGTATTTGTTACATGAAATAACTAAGAAAAAATAAATGTTTTTAGTGGGAGGGATGAACCTGATGCTTTTATAATAAATGTTCAACATTTGTCATAAATTTAGTTAGGTTTAACCGCCTAACCTATATGAACGTACATGATAAGGCCGTTTTATTATCGCCCGAATGCAGCAAACCGCATCACGAACGTTCGAGTACGCTCGAGTACAAAAACAAAGAAAAAAAAAGGAACCCACTAAGCCTACGTGATACGTCAAATTGTTCTTATGATTCTAAATACAAAAAAAAAGTAATAAATGGGTCCCTTGTGTAAAAAAAATGTCTGGTATAATGTAATCAAGTTTTGATATTAGTAAATGTAATGAAAAATACCCAACGATTTTTTACTTACTTTTACTTTCCTGACGACCTATCGGAAAGGAAAGTATTGTGATCGCGCTAAAAAAAAATTTTGAGATGAAGATGGGAATATATATTTTGAGACTCCCTGAGACGATTGAGACTATTTCCAGACCGATCTCTGTCTGTCTGTATGTCTGTATGTCTGTATGTCTGTATGTATGTATTCTTCCACGATAGCGCCCAGACGCTTAATCGGATTGAGCTGAAATTTGGTATATAAGCTTCTGTTAACCGTCGGAGGAACCCATTAGTTTTTGGAGTCCCTACGCCCTACGGTTGTGGTACCTCCCATACAAATTTGGGGTTCCCGGCGAAAAAATTGTTTCCGCGATAGCGCCCAGACGCTTAATCTGTCTAAGTTAAAATTTGGCATAGAAGCTTCTGTTAACCATCGGAAGAACCTATTAGTTTTTGGGGTACTTACGACCAACGTTTGGGGTACCTGCCATACAAATTTGGGGTACTAGAGTAAAAAATGTCGCTGTTTTTTCGCACATCCCCGGATACTAGTCAGGAAAGTCTTGGGGTGACACAACCGATTTTTTGAATAGTAACCAAAAGGTAGGGCGGTTAATCATAAATGATGTTCAGTCTGTTTTCTTTTGTTAGGAGAATGGCAAGCGCGTAGAAACCCCTTTCCACTAGGTATGAAGACGAAAAAGCAATTAAAAACTTTCTCGCGATATGCCACAATACGTGATAAGCAACAGGTATGTCTTTTTGAAACCATAATTGCTGATATCCGTTTCTAAACTGCGCCTTAAGTTCTTCGTTAGTGTTTATTCCGATCAGTTCCTCTTGTAATACCATATTATTATGTCATCCGTTTCTTTAATGTCACCGATATGGATTGTTCCTGTATATGGATTATTCCATTCATGGAAAGCCAAAATTAATATCACCCATTTACATCTTATGGGCCCCATTTTTTGTCGCTGACATAGGCCCCTTGCAGGTCAGCATCGACCCCTGGGGGTGGATATAGACCTCTTTGGGTATCACTGGTTTAGAGAAATAATTGACACCATAGAAAAACTATGAAAACGTGTCTCAGGACTCCGCTCCATCGCGGTCATGTGAAACGTTTATTATCAACTAGCTGACCCGTGCCCACTTCGTTGGGAGATAAAACTTTTTACTTGTGATGAAATTATGGTTCGGTTAGTACTAAGTGCTATGATTTATTTCCTGACCGCTAAAAGAAGGGTTATATATTTACTCCATATATATTTGCATGCCAATTTGACTATATTACAGTTATTTGTGAGTGTCTTATCTCTTTAACCATTTATGCAGTAAAGGGAAACTAAATGCAGTAAAAGGGAAAAGTCTTTTGTTTTAAACTCTTGAGACGATAAATTTACTTATTTTGATATGAATTCATAATTGTTGATAATATGACCAATAAACATGACCTAACGATTTAAATTATTTTTTTAATATAAAAAACTACTTTTTGTGACTTAAATATAAAATTTAGACATATGCTGTCGCTGATTTTTTAGTAGGCATTACCAAACTCTACAACTTTTCTCTAGAACTTAATCATATATCTCTCATCGTTAAGGCAGCGTTAGTTAGAAACCTTTTCGTTCGACCGTTTTTTCTCCGACTTACTTTGCAAATCCGACTACCACAAAAAAGTCTTTTCATATTTGGGATTAATATAGCATATAACACTCACAAATAACGTGGCTTTCTATTGGTAAAAGAATTTTCAAAATCGGTTCAGTAGATCCAGAGATTACTTAATACAAACTCACAAACTTTATCTCTTTATAATAATAGTATAGATAAGTAATATATATGAAAGGTGGCAATAACCTCCAGATTGCTCCTCAATCGAGCTAATTAATACGTAGATAGTTTAATCCAGAAGTATCTCAAAACTAGTTTGGTGACTTGTTTGTTTATAAGAGGTTAATGATAATTGTTTTGGTACAAGAATACGATCGTGACGTGTGGCGTGACATTTTTACATCGTTAGTTGTTTATCTGTCCTTTGTTGACCGTTTATCCACGTTGTTGATGTTGTGTGACGTTGTAGTCACGTTCGATGCGTTGTTTACGTGTTTACATATCTGAACGCCACGCCCGCCGCAGCGCACTTGGCAACGGGAGCAAATTGCACATTTAGAATGAAATAATAATGATATAAGATAGACACTCTGTTATTCTGAGCAAAGCAGTTAGGAAAATACGTGTACGTCACAGAGAACTTCAATGAACCGTCACCGACAAAAAAAGTTCAAGAGTTTTGGAAGAGCTGATACTTTCATATCAGATAGTATTTTGGCCATAAAATGCCGGGGTACATTCAGCAGGCCAGACTCCGGGACACCTGGCGCTGGCGTACTAGAAAAGGTGTAATTGTATTTAGTACCGAAAAGAAGAACCAACTCGAAACAGCTTCACAATCAAACGCGTGGCGTCAGCATATCCATACCATCATATTGCGCCATTGCGACCATTATATTGCGCGGCACAATAGACCGATGTGTCATCACAGACCTATGCCTGACATGTATGGAGATGCTGGCGCCACGCTTTCAATTATTAGTCAGTCTAACCATATATTTCAAGTTTGGAGAGCCAGCGACAAAAAAGTGGAAGAGTTTTGGAAAAGCTGATACTTTCAGATCAGATAGTATTTTGGCCACAGAATGCCGGGGTACATTCAGCAGGCCAAATTCTGGGATACCTGGCGCTGGCGTACTGGGAAAGGCGTAATTTTAATTAGTACCCCCAAAGTGTTTCGGAAAAGCTGAAAATTCATCAGTAGACAGTGGATGCAATAAAGAACTCGAAACTGACCCATAATCAAACGCGCGGCGTCAGCATCTCCATACCATTATATTGCGCCATTGCGAGCATATTACGCGCAGAAAACAGTGTGCTGTCACAAATTTCAGTAGAGCCTGTCTAGGCTTTTGTTCCTCGGTCGGCAACAGTCGGACCGCGGTCAGGATCCGGACCGCGGTAGGTCGAAACTTGGACCGCCAAATATTCTTAAAATAACTTACCTATCTATACAATTTAATAATCAAATGTATACGTGTTTCTAAAAAGTATGAAAATTGTAAAAAAAAACAGGTATCAAACTGGCTACTATGTTTTGCTCCACATATGTACTATGTGAATCATCTTTCTCAAAAATGTTTTTTTTTGAAGAACAAATCGTTCGCGAATAACGGACCCACCTTAAAACCACTCTTCGCGTTGCCTGTTCCTAAACTATAAAAAACTGGCTAAGACCGCAAGTGTAAATTCTCGTGATGCATACATACATACATATCCATAGATATGGTTGAAACTATAGATGCATGTATGGATCGTGTGATTGTACGCTTTCCTCTCTGCCTACCTCTCTGGGAGACACGCGTGATGGTATGTGTGTGTGGTATGTATGTATTTTTAGAAAACGTACCTATTGTGTCCGTATAAATAAATGTAAAAGTGTAAAAATATGTGTAAAAATAAATTTATACAATTCGGCACAAATAAAAAAATAAACTAGTAAGTATTATGAGTTTTTTTTTGGACCTCGGTAAACATTTTTAAAAGCGTCCGGACCCCACTTGAAATTATTTGACCACCCCTGCTTCAATTATTATGAACCTCATCCAGATGTGTTTTTTTCGTTGAATTATAGGATCAATTATATCATGTACAAAAAATTCCAGATAGAGAATAAGGCACTGCACCGGTCAATGAGTGTATAAATGCTTGACAAGCATGCTTAATGTGTCATTGAGCCACGTCAAGCATTGATTCTCAAGCACGTAAATGCTTCACAAGCAATTTTGGTCGTCTAGGGAGCCCTTAACCCATCACTCGTAGCGGCGTCGCACATTGAACCATGCACAAAACGGACATGAGTGAAATACGTAAATTAGGTCAAATATCTCGTGCCAGCGAACGGACGATTCTGCCAAGGTTGCATACACAATTGAGAGTCACGGTCGAGGGCATCGAAAGGCCACTGTAAAGGGAGGTGCATAACCCTAATCACCGATTTTATTTATTAATAAGGGAAAGTTCGAGATCTCGATTTACACGTCAAATCAAATAATTTTTTATTGTCTTAAGGCGACATGAGACCTCAGAAAAATATCCAAAATGAGCGGACACGAGAAAAAATAGGCGGGGTCCATTTTGTAGGGTTTGACCAATAAAAATCCAAGGTTGATGAAGCGTCAAGCGCTATTCCACTTCCGCTCGCGCCGGGGACCAGGCGCATACTAAAGGTTCTACCGCAGCGCTAGCTCAGAATAACTATCTTTACGCAGTGGTGTTATAAAGGTGTTAATGGCAAAGCATATTTAGCGTAACTCTCAGAGAGCTCTCGTTTGAAGTCGTCTGCGCGTTTAAAATACGCTGTGTGCTTAGGCTTTAAGAAAGTATCTAAAGCACACACATATTATTTGTAGAATCAAATTGAGTCTGATATTGTTTAATTAAATTAATAATTCTTATTTTCAGATGGATAAAATACATTTAATTAAGATAGGTAGGTAGAAATTTTGTCATTTTGATGTGATTGTATTATAAAAAACGTAATGATAATTATAAAAAGAAGAATGTTTTTATCAAAATATTATATGAATTTCTTACAATGATCATGGAAATGAGAATTTTAAAAAACAGTAAATTTAGTGTTAGATACAGCGACATAAAAAATTTAATTGTCAAAAAGTAAAATAAAATTTCTTTAAACTGACTGACAAGTAAAAATAGTCAATATATCTAGGTCCTACGAACCCAACAGATGATCTCTATCCTACCCTAACCCATCCACATCCCCATACACTTTACTAATATATTGGAAAGTATGCTTATTTTATTAAGTTTTCATAGTTTGGCCTTTCTATTTCTACACGGACAGCAATTTAACATGATTACATACGAAATCCAAAAAGCTAAATGAATCATAGGTATATAGGCCGCGATAAATTTCTCAGTCCCTCACCCACATGCTCAGATTACACGTATTGCATTTATTGAACACTCTAATGCAGGGGTTTCCCAAACTTATTGACCCCGCGACCCACTTTTTAAAATCACAATATTTTGCGACCCAACGAGAACTTTTTAAAAAAAGTTAGTGAGTGGTTTGATGTAAAAAATAAATAATCCATTTGTAAGTATCATAGGTAAGTCTTTATTTTTATAAAAAAATGTTATGTGCGACAACATAAAAAATAGAACCTAAGAACTACGTTTATATACCTACCTACCTACTTTGAAAATCATAGGGTAGGTACGGCTAAAAAAATCAGTGTGACGGATGAGCTTGCTTTCTATTTTTCAAAATTACAGAGAATTTGACAAATCTAGCTTTTTCCTGTACTTTGTCTTTATACTTGTCATAGCAGAAAAACCTACTTCACACAAATACGACGTTGTGAATAGGAGTAGAACTTTTACTACATCAGTATAAATGTGCGGATGTGTAGCACGTAGAGATAGCCAGAATTGTGTCAAGCGTTGGCGAATGAATGTACTCTTCAAGTAGGTATCTTCTGACAAGTCAATTAACTCTTCATCGGCATTAGTTGAATGTTCGAAATCGCATATTAACGAATTCAAATGATCGGAAATTGCTTTTATTAAGTTACTGGATGGTTGCAGTTGATTTTCGTTTATGAATCTATCTAAAGCTGGAAAGCAGACGAACTTTCGCTGTTCAGTGTTATTCTTACACAAGTTTTCTCATGAATGGTATTTTATTCTTTTTAAGTGCTATCTTTATTTTATTTATTTAATTAATTTAATTATATTGTCTGTAGTTATACTAAATACATTCTATCTCGTCGTCTATCTGCTATATTATACCCTACGTTCATACGTTGTGTTCGCGACCCACCTGGAATCGGCTCCCGACCCACCAGTGGGTCGCAACCCACACTTTGGGAACCGCTGCTCTAATGCACTGCGAAATCGAAGACTAAACGCGGTTGTTTCGCGGTTGTATTGCGGATTAAAACGAATACCACTGCAAACCCCGGATGTGTATAAAGCCGAATTCAACTGTGGTCGAACGACCCATAGCCACTCGACTGATGGAACACATCAAAGCTGTTAAAAACGGTCAGCGAAAAAATCGGCGATCTACGAACATATATTGAATAACGGAAGAAACCACTGGCTGCAGTTTCAAAATCCCACTGTGCTATCCAAAAAACAATTTTACTTCCACCGCATGATCCGGAAAGCCATTGAAATAAGAAGAATCCCGAACTTCAATAGAGACGACGGTTACAAACTCTCTTCTACCTGGTACCCTCTTCTTAAAATGTTTCCAATGCCCTTCGCCGAACGCAAGGACGTAAGACAAGATACAGTGAGTGTAGTGTGCACGACGGATTTTCGAATCGCGCCCTCCCCCCCCCCCCCCCCCGCACCACCGTTATAATCTACGCAGTGGTGGCAGTGGTATGCGGCCAACCCGCGGAGCAACGGATTGACAGCTCTTTCAGTATATCCTAGACACAGTATACCAAACAGTAGCTCTACTCTCGGGCTACGTCATTGCGGGAAGAGGGTTCGATTCGATTTTATCTTATTTATAACCAATGCACTGACACCAAAAAGGGATAGAACTCCTTTATAGGATTAGGATTTTTATCCCTGGTCGGTTTCAATGAATTGGTGTTCAATAAATGCAATACGTGTGATATGAGCATGTGGCGAGGGACCGAGAAATCTGACGCGGCCTTTATGATTTATGAGGCGCTAGAGAGTAACATCTAATTAACGTCAATGTCACCATCTCTAGAACGTTAAAAATTTTAAATCCCAGTTGGTTTTAAAATACACATATTTAAATACATATACATATATTGCCCAAATGAAACTTAATGACATGCTAATGACGCCATATTCCAGTCTGTCTGTAATAAACATAATGTGTTACAAACATTTTTTTTCATTTGATAAATTACTGGTTCCGATTATTATATTATGTACATAAATGATGTTCACCATGTGTTAATATTGCGTCTCAGAAAAACGTACTGGAGATAAAGGACGGTTTCGATAACGTGGGATTTGTTTAATAATAACTAACCGGATGGAATGTTATGCAGGTATTTATTAATTTCGGAATGCAGCACGAGAAGGCTTTGGAGGTTTACATATTATGTTATCATGAGGTTGGGCGACAAAGAAAGACCTTTGCAACATGGTATCAAGCAAGGTTGCATTGTTTTACTATTTCTCTTCGATGCATTTTATGGGTTAATTTTAAAAGATACGCAAAAGTAAATTCTATGGGTGATACATAATCTATAGAGGAAGCGTTGTCGCGAGTTTTTTTTTACGATACTCATTACATAACCAACATAACCAACCCTCCTCGGCTCCTGCCACTTCTTTTCGTTTCCCTTACCTTCCTTCGTCTCCTTTCTTTCCTCTGCGTCTTTATGTAATTGTAATAATCAATTTTTCGTCTGTTATTATATATTTTTTCTACTATTCTGTTTATTATATCATTATAATTGTAATTTTGTGTAGCCTACGCAATATCTGATATACATTGCCGCAAAGTTCGCATTTTTTATTAAAAGTAAATTGTTTATAATGTTATTATTATCTTGGCATTCGAACGCAAAAGCGAAAGGTCTAATAAGTCTTCCCATTTTTCCTTTTCATTTTAGACGAAAATGTAATCTTGAAAAATAATCACCTAGACCTACTTAAAATGTTTGCTTTGATTGTATCTACTCTTTATCGTAAAATTTCACAATGGCCGGGTTTATTATTATCATACGACAATCTCTTCCAACTAACCCTACCGTGAAGTGATTATATGTGCGTGCGTGTAACATGTGTGTAAGTGTGTATCTTGTTATTGCATTCGATCGACAGAATTGAAATGCATTTTGATAATTTTATCTCAACGGAAAATGGTGACCCAGCCGGGTATGGAATCAGGAACAAGAATGTAAGATCAGGTGACCTAACCACTATGCCAATGTCGTTTCCTCTCTCATTTTCAAAACTTAGATTAGACTCAGATTAAGACACCAAAGACAAGGTAAAACTTTAGCTGGGCTGAAATTTAAAATGTGTGGGTTTTTCGGTGGTTCAATATTCAATTCAGATCAGAGATCTTCTCACAACTTAATTATATAGTATATAGAAAGATTTTTTTAATTGCATATTTTAGGACAAAACATACAACAATCGGACTTATTGCTTATATTACTAAATCTTACATCCAATCTTCGTGGAAGGGAAAATGTTAAGATGCTAGTAGAGCAAAAATAAAACGAAAAATTTTATATTTGACAAAATTTATTCAAATATTAAAAATGCCATTTAAAAGATAGAATTAGGATTTAGAAAATAATGGCAAGGAGCAAAGGACAGGAGAGGATAGGATATGATGTAGGATAATAGGAATTCAGAGTCGAAAGCCAGCCTTCGCGCGCAAAACGCAACTTTTTGGTCAGTTTTGTAAATAAATACTGACAATATCGTTTTTTTCATGAATTCCCTCTTGTTACCTAGTAATTAATCTTGTTAGTCGTGTATATTATATATTTATATAATATAAATGGGGACCGGCCGAAACGGTTACGCGCGGATCTGTCAAACGCATCGATATTATATCGATGAGTATTACCAGACAGTAATACCAGACAGTAACTTCGTTTGACCGTCGATATATATCGACGGTCAAACGACGTAAATGCCTAAAGGCACTGTTGGCGTACGACGGGTTAATTGATGTTCTTTAAAATATTTTTAAATCCAACAGCATGTTTTGAATAAGTAATATTTTGTCAGAAGTGGGGGGGGGGGGGGGCGGTGAGAACCCCTTTAGGCGTTTCAAGAAAAATAAACCTCCCCTAAACCCCCCCCCCCCCTCCCCCCTAGCCCTCTTCCGCATGCATGCTGATAATAATTTGAGATAGCTTGACCAGCTTGATAGTTGTGACCATTTAAAACGACGCAGTTGCATTTTTATATTCCAACAATAAAAAAACACATAAAAAAAACAATAAATTAACTCAGACAGTAGTCAGTAGGAAAAATGTAAAATGCATTATTACACAGAAGATTCTGTTGTCGCAGCGGTTGGGTTACGTAACCGCGACGATGAATAAAAACATGTTTTCGCATACCTTGCGACGTTTGCATATATAGGTCGCGTATCGTGGCGTCGCGCCTGGCGCTGAACTGCGTACATCTTTTATCGTTTCTGTAAAAAAAACGCAAAAATCGCGCGTCTTTTCCATACTTGTAAGTTTTTATGACGAGGCCCGATAGCTTTATGTGAACGGTGGTGTATTTGAACCACAGAATTACTGATGGCTGGTTCGATCAGCGAATCTGGGACGGTACTAACTTGGGGAGCTAATGGGCCTTATTCCAGTTAGGCCACTATCCCATGCGTGTAGGGTCGGCCAAACACACGGGTCGACACCTATCCGGCGGCCTAACTCAGAAGTGCGAGCCCGGGTAGGACTCTGGCCTGCGGGCCAGTTTCGCCCTAGGAGTCAACCTTCGGGCGCTCCTGGGCGGTTTGCGCACCGTGCGGCGTGTCTGGAAACAGTATTCTTCCTATAGATCGGGGGTAGTTGTTAACCTTACGGCAACCGTTCTTGAAACGACCATTCGGCTATCCGATACCGGGTGAAGAGTTGGGCAAATTATGCCGAGGTCCGCCATAGATTCGGTAGACACCGTATCACCGCTACGTAAAGGAGAGGACCGCGCAAGCGACCTCGAACCTGTGACCAGTCGGGAGGCCGCAGATATCTTCCAATAACTGGTAGCGAGGGCGCTTGGTAGCCCGCTGTGTTAACTACCTGGTGCCATGCGGTAAGGGACCAACCCTTACCGCCCGGCACCTCTCGCGGGCTAGTTGGCGGAGCTAGATAGTGGATTTCCATTGTCTAAGTCTTCCAAACTTGTAGTCAGGGGGCGAGGCTGCAATGGCATAATTCGTTGGGCAACTGCCCAACGAATTATGGCATTGAGAGTATGCAGCGCTTATAGAACAGTCTCTACAGCGACCGTTCTTGTGCTGGCAGGTCTAGTGCCGGTGCATCTATTAGCGCTTGAAAGGAAGGCAAAATGGGGGTGCGAAATGAGCCCCGAAATGCTTAAGGAGGTAAAAGAGAGGACCTTGGCAAACTGGCAGATGGAATGAGACGAGTCTGGCAAAGGCCGCTGGGCACACCGTCTAATATCTAATATCAAGACCTGGATTGGAAGAAAGCATAGAACGCACAGGATCGAACGAACATACAGGATGGTTCAATGCCTTACCAGTCATAAATTATACCGCGGGCATCAAAAAAGGGACAGTGCAAGCTGTATGTACTGCACTTACACAAATGACAACGCCGAGCATACCGTATTTGTCTGCCCATGATTCGAGATAGAAAGAAAAGAGTATCAGGCAAAAGCAGGAAGAATCATTGGTATGGATGGTGTAGCCGCAGTAATGCTGCAGTCAAAAGAGGGATGGAGAATGGTCCAAGAATTCGTGGAAAACGTGATTAATATAAAGGAAAATGACGAGAATTTAGAGACGGAGAAAATAAATAAATAACATAAAGCCGATGGTAGGCCGAAAGCCAGGTATGTCGACGCCCGGAGGCAGGAGAGGTTTTAGTCGGTAAGAGTCCGATACTATCCAGTCACAGGGTGCCCATGAGGGTTTCCCCTCCTGCAACAATAAAAAAAGGGGGGTGAGACTGCCCGCTGGTGCCTCTCCGTAAAGCGTTGGCCTGACGGGCAGGTGGCGTAACTAGACAGTTGATTGTTTTTCGTCCAAAGTCTCCTGCACTCACCTCACGAGAAACAGAACGATCTAATATCTTTAAAACTTCGCGAGGTGACAGTTTTGCCCGTTTTAATTGACAGCTCTAGTTGTTGGTTTTGCCCTTCCACCATTCTCGCGACCCTGTGCACTCTTGCAGCGCAGAAGCGTTCATTGAGAACCCTCCCCCCTCTTACTAAAGTCATCTCTGGGAAAGCCACTGAATTAAGATCGCATGCATGAATGCCAAATTCCGTATATAGGCAGCCATCTTTCAATTTTGCCATAGTAAATGAAAACTATATTTACACAGAAAATACGTCTGCCATAATTCCGTACCTACTTATCTATCAAATAATAGATACATATTTGCATGAATAATTGTAATTTACTTATATCTAGAAATCGGTTGCATTATTTTGTCTTTCCCGTGCTACCAACCAAGATAGGAAAGTATTGTTAATTTGCATTTTTTCGGGATGAAGACGGAAATATCTATTTAGAGCCCCCCTGAGACGATTTAGACCATTTCTATATGTCTGCCTGTGGATCTGTGTGTCTGTGTGAACTGCTCCACGATAGCGCCCAAATGCAAAAATATTCATTTGCAGCTGTTGTAACAAAAAACATATACCAAAGAGACAAAAACACAAAGATTAAAAATTAAAACTGTCAATAGACAAAGACTATGTAGTACAAACGCTGCAAATAAGGAGTATCCTCAGGATATCTCATCCTGATTTTCAGGATACACCTATTAATTATTGGTACATACAGAAAACCACAATTTAATGATAATAAAATAAAATAATCAAAATCATGTCTGGTTGAGCCATAAATTAAGATCGCCTGAATGAATGCGAAATTCCGTTTAAACAGCCATCTTTCAACCTTGACGCACGAACGCTTAATCCGATTGAGCTGAAATTTGCCACGAAAAGAGTTGAAAAGGTAGTGATTGAAATCGGTGGGCACACCACCGATTTTTCGCCGGGCAGTATATTTGCGTAATGGTAGGTTTACACGGGCTTAGTACTTGTTACTTAGTAGTACTTTTCGCTAATCTAACTAAGCAGGCACCGCGAGAAGTAACCGTTTACACGTTGTTATTAACAGAATAATATTAGTGGCACGACATCCGTTCGAAATGGAACTCCACCGCCGCCTTATTTTTCATAGGATTTACATTCCTGGATTATTTATTTCGGAATTCCACCTTTCTGTCGCCATAATCACAAAATTAACTTAGCAAATGTTACGTAAACAGAGATAAACGTGTGTCACTTGCCATTTCAAATTGTCACTAAACACTTCCGGCGATTGTTTACACGAGTCAGCAAGAAACAAGTGCTTAGTAATTTGTGATAAGGGTCGTCGCTTGTCGCTTATGCTGGGGCCACTTTTAACGGAAAACGTCAATGCCTGTCATTGCGATAAATATTGCGTTAATAAATAACGCATTAAATTGAGTGTCCACACTTTACCGGTCAACGTCAATGCCTATTCTTGGCAATAAAATTGGCGTTAATGTTCCTTGAATTTCTAGCAAGATGGACTTTGATGCTGCTACACTGTATTTCATGAGTGTTAGTTTTTATTAAATGAATATATTTTATCATTACCGAATGAAGAAAAAAAGGCTGTACTTCAAAGACTTTTTAATTTGTTTAGATGGGTTGTATAATAACTCATTAGGGTTTTTATTTTTTAATCTCTTCGAGATTGTTAAGAGGCCGTACACGAAATTTTGCGCATTTCGTGAATTTACGTAATTTTGCAGACGTGAATTTATGGTTAAAATACTGTATTTCTATAAGTTTTATTGCACAACATAAAAGATCATTTATATTATTGTCTAATGAGTGAGCTACTTTTTTGAAAATTATTATAGAATTTTGATTAATTGACCTTAAACCGGCGACTGTTTGTGAATTTTTGCTGTAAGAGGTTTACAATATAACATATTTACGAATCGTTTTGAAATCTAAACGGTATGAAAAAATTACAATGTGTTGTTGCGAAAGTACTCTATATAATAAGTGAATCGCTTTTTACCACTTTCATATAAAATTGTTGATAAAAAAATATTTAACTTTGACAATTTTTTTAGAAAATGGGGGCAGAATTGCTTTTGATTTTGGCCTTTTAGAACTATCGTTCATAAAATAAAAACAACAGAAATAAACTTTAGTTCAATATCAATCCATTTCCTCAAAAAAAATGCAAAACATTAATTAAAATTGACAATAAAGTCTTTTAAAACAATCTAATTCTCGCGTTATGATACTCGCCTATGATACGATTCACGCCTCAAGTCAGCTAGTCCCCGCCGAGCGCTTCCAAAGGGTGGACGTATCTCTTTGGCTCCAAAAATCCTACCTACCTATAGTTATATTATACCATTGATTATAGAGGTATCACGGCCCACATCGATTTCGTGCACGGCCTCTTAAATGGCAATAATTCCATTATTCGTCGACAAGTATCATTTTGGGATGCACGATTCTTGTAACTGTTGTGTGTCGGATTCCACAAACATGGCTCTGTTTGCAGAATTTCGAGAAACACAATGTCCAGTGGCATAGTGGTTAAGTCGCCTGACCTTACATTATAAGGTCCCGTGTTCAATTCCCGGCTGGGTCACCATTTTCCGTTGGGATCAAATTAACGGTATTGCATTTTTAATTCTGTCAATCGAATGCAATAACAAGACACACACTTACACATGCTACACGCACATATAGGTACATACAGACACGACATAGTAGGGTTGGTTGTGAGAGATTGTCACATGACAATAAACCCGTCCATTGTAAAATTTACAATAAAGAGTAGAAACAAACTTTCTCGTTAGTCCACTCCATATATTATCAAAGACAAACACGTGCGATTCCGTGGCGTTCACGGTGCACAATGACAAACGTAGTGTGGCCGCTTTAACGCATTAATTCTCGCGTTAAATCTCTTTGATGTACCGCCACTCGACCTATCGCCTAACGTCAAACGGCAATGTGAATGCCGTTGTAAAATTATCGCGATAGGTCGTGGCTACACCAACGTTAAACGTCTATCATCAGCGTTTCCCGTTATTGTGGCCCCAGCATTAGTAATAGGATCGGCTTCTATTCACTTGTACTGACAGTTTCACTAATACTAAGCACTAACATACTAAATTAGCAAGTTTACACCCAGGGTATTAGTGCAAATAACAAGTACCTAAGCCTAAGCATTAGCTATTAGGCCCGTGTAAACCTAGTTATACACGATTACTTAGGCAACCCTTTCAATTAGGTAAACATCCCTCCAGAAGGTAAAGGTCCCTTCTTTGAGCGTAGGATTTTGAGCGTAAAGACGCTCAAAATCCTCCCATAAGTTCTTGGCTACTTGCCGGAAAAGTTTTGTGGTGACAAAACCGGTTTTTTTGTGGTGGGATAGAAATTTAAAAAATGTTTTACCTCAAAATTTGTTTTGGTTGAACGACGTAACTAATGTCTATTAGTTATACTGATGTCGTGTTCTAAGAAGAATAAAGAAGCCAACTATAGAAGACGACAATAAAGCAAGTAAAAGAAACCATGACAAACAAAAGAAAACAGAAAACACTAATAGGCTTATTTGAAGCGATTATTTAACGAAGGCGTTATCTGTCATTTCTTGTAAATTAATGCAAACACAGATACGCAAAACAAAGCCCATAATGACATACGTTGTACAAACTGGTAATCAAGTGAGTCACCTGAGTCACCTCGCAGAATTATGTTTTAAAAATAAGGACAGCTGTTTCGAGAACAACAAAGAAGGCTCAGAACAAAACAGTTTCTGCAAATTTAGACTGGCTTTCTTTGAACAGCTGTACTAATTTTATAAAACGCATATTTCTAGATCTCTAAAGTACATATTTGTAGGTGTAGATATATGAAGTGGAAAGTTTTTCCTATTCCTCATTATCCTATACATATATAATTACGATAATAACCAATCGTCTATAAAAGATATAAAATGATTGATTGATATAGTGAATAATTAATAATGCGATATGGTTTTAGTAGTTACGAGGTAATCGTAAGGGGAAATAATATTTTTTTCAAGAAATTATGGTTTATGCCATATTTAAGGCCACGTGGCAGGTAACAGCACGTACCGAGAGCGTGATATTAATCTTATTATAGATGATTGAGCTATATTTGTAAATTATAATATGGGGTCCTTACTGATGAAATTGCTGTTTTCCACACTGGCCAATTTGAACTCGGATAATTTGGGTTTGAGTTGAAATTTCAAATTCAAATAATTTTGTTTTCAGTGCCATGTTATTCTTTTTTAAGAATCAGCTGTTTGTTTGCCTTTCCGTCTTTTGTTTTTGCTGAGATATTTTCGTTTGTGCAACCATGGTAAAGTTGAAATTTTGCTTTTTTTCAAATATGAGATGCTGTGCCGGTGTTTTCTATTACAGCTTCTTGCAGTCTGGCTATACAGTTACCGTAAATGTGTACTCCTAAGAACTGCAAACAATGATGGAGAAGCTCGTGATTAAATAACCGAGCCTGGTCAATCGCTCATCGCCACTGCTCCTGCATGACGATGACCCCCTACTTGCCAAACCTTGCTCCATTAGAGTTTATTTTTTTTTACAAGGAAAAAAACAACTTTGAAGAGCCGGTGCAAAAGGCCTTCAAAGCATTCATTGGTTCCTGGTCACGAGAGTTTTACAGCAGAGGAATTAGGCAACTCCCATTAAAATGAAAAAAATCTGCATAGGTAATAGGGGTCAATATTTCTATTAATTTAATATATATTTTCCATACAAAGTTTTTAGCCTTAAATTTCTTTTATAGTGTCTATCATTCTCAATTTGATTAATCAAACTGATACAGAAGTTATAGATACAGAACGCATATAGACTAAATAATACATCATCTTGCCATCCGTCATTTTGGATTTATTCCAAAAAATAAATGGCGTTCAAGATGGCGGACGTTTACTCAAAATTTAGGGCTGTCCCCATGCTGGATTTTTTAGGTTATTTCTGGGAAAGTACAGCAGGACCTAAATGACGTATTGCAGAAGCAATCAGCTTTCTAATAATTATGTCCGTCTACAATTGTAACCCAGGAGAATAGTACAAATATTTGGAGAATAGTACAAACTATACATAAAAAGTAGGAAAAAAATAATTTTGAAGTCTGCATTTAAAATAGCATCACCGAAATATGAAAAACCATATTTTCCACTGCATGTATTTTTATAAATTTTTCTCATAATAAGTCATTATTAAAAAGTGTACTGGAAGTTTCGAAAATATATTCCAAAAAAAGGTGTCTGCAACTCAGGAGGCTATACTAAAACTGAAAAACTCAATTTCTTCTCGAAGAAAAAAAGTTAATCATACTCAATTTGATTAAATCAATTTGATGCATAGATACATAGGTACGTTACAGGTCAAGTTATTGATACAGTAGACATATGACGCGTAATATTACATCAACAATATTAAATGATAAAAAATAATTTTAAATCGTTGCTTATTGACTTTACGATACAGAATAAATTAGACAACGTTCATAAACATAATGATGAAATTTTAAAAAATATATCGTTGTCTTTAAAAAAAAGGCTTAAACGTGATGTGAATGTTTATTATGTTTATATAACTATCCACCTGATAACAGGAAGTATATAACGCGAACCGCCTAATACCGGAATCTTACATATAAATATGACTTCTTATCAAGAATAACGAGTACGCATAAACGTGGCCAGATAACAGTCGTAGTTTATCTGCATGTCGACCTTGTATGCCATTAAAAATATACGAAAAAGATACAAATATATGATGCATAATATTTTTAGGTTATTAGTTTATTGCACAATATCATCAGCTACGGAAATGCTGAGGCAATAGGTACATAACATCTTCTTCTTCTTCTTATAGTGCCTCTTCTACAGGAGATTGGCTATCAGCTCTGTGAATTTTTCCCTGTCTTGGGCCAAGCGAAATAGTTCTTCTACGCTTGAGATGTTTGTCCACTTTCGGATGTTGCGGAGCCAAGACTTTTTTCTTCATCCAGCCCGTCGTTCACCGCAAACTTTCCCCACAATAATGAGCTGAAGCAGTTGGTATCGCTCATGTCTCAGCACGTGGCCCAGGTACGCCACGATTATGAGTAAAAGTCGCGATCTCTACCGACAAGTTCGAGTACCTACTCTAACATTGAAAACTTTCTGGACCCAGCTAATGCGGAGCATTCTACGGTAGCACCACATCTGAAATGCTTAGAGACGCTTCTGGGTATCAGCTTTCAGGGTCCAAGCTTCGCTACCATAAAACCCCACATGTCACACATAGCAATGGAGAATTCGCATTCGGAGCTTGATGTCAAGTTTCCGGCCGCATATTATTACCTTTTCCATTTTCTTAAAGGACGCTCGGGCGATTTCAATCCGGGTAAGAATTTCTTGTTCGCAGTCCCATTCTTCGTTTACCCACGCCCCGAGGTATTTATACTGCCGGACTCGCTCTAAATCCGAACCTGACAGTTTGATTCTGGGGTTTAGGTTTTTGTTCTTTGATACGACTAAAAATTTGGTCTTCGAGACATTTATGTTTAGGCCTGCATTCTGGCTGCATTCATGTACTTTGTCTAATATGAGTTGTAAGCCTTGTCCTGTTGAGGCGAGCAGAACGGTGTCATCTGCTTATCTTAGGTTGTTAATAACTTTACCATTAATATTGACACCAATCTACAGGCCTTCTAAAGCTTCTGTTATTATAGCTTCAGAGTATAGGTTGAAGAGTAAGGGCGACAGAATGCATCCCTGTCGAACACCGCGGCAAATGTCAACTTGTTACATAACATAATAAGCATTAAATATGTAAGTACAGATATGTACCTAAAGAACAAAACAGAGCCGATCTCATTCTGAAATGAGTGAGTAGCGCAATGCCCACACCTTGAAGAGATAGGGACTCACAGAAAAATATCGAGATCTGAAGCTGTCGAACATAGCGGATTTATATGCCGTAAATGATCGTTAGGCTCGAGCACTGAATATATAGCGTATTAGATTGTTCAACGACTTACTTACTATATGGAAACCAGTATTTTACTAAAAAACGCTACGTGTAGATGGGTTACTAAAATTGATTATTCTGTTCAATATGACAAGTTTCGTGGTATAACAATGTTTCTACTCTTTATTGTGAAGTTTCACAATGGGCGGATATACTGTCATGTGACAATCTCTTACAACCAACCCTACTGTGACGTATTTATATGTATGTGTGAGTGTAACGTGTGTAAGTGTGCGTCTTGTTATTGCATTCGATCGACAGAATTGAAAATGCAATTCCGTTCATTTGATCCCAACAGAAACTGGTGACCCAGCCGGGAATCGAACCCGAGACCTTACAATGTAAGATCAGGCGACCTAACCACTATGTCACCGAGCCCGTTGGCATAGTAGTTAGGTCGTGTTAGGTCGCCAACATTATGGAGGCGCACTGTAGAAGGCGATCTAAACTTTACTATACAGTATAAAATAATATTTTAAAAATATTATTTACGTAATGATGTACATTTTTAATTTCATGTACAGGTTTCATTGCGTAATAATTAGGCACTTTAATGTTCATTTAGACTTATTAGTCTATCTAGATAGAATGCCATCTATTGATGGCATTCTGCCCTACATACAAAAACGCCATAGATGTCACTTATAACTAAATATTTTTATTGTTTTATTAAAAACCATTCATTATTAATTATGTTATAGACGACAAAATAAATTGCTAATAGTTTGGCCGTCAATGCTATCAGGGCTACCTGCATTTTACCGTCTTGGAAGAGTTACCAAATCGTTCTATGGAGTTGCGCAATCTAATGCCATATATCGAAGACCTAGTTCTAAACTGCAGCAACTCAAAAAACATCCGTTTTGTGCTAAGGATGCAAAAGTGTTAAATTTTACCTTGGCTACTAATTCCAAACACTGACGATTTCAGTGTCTAAATTGAGTGTCTAAAAGCAGATATAGCACTTGTATTGTAGGCTAGATCAATCCATATTTTTTTCACTGTTTGTCACTGTTGAGAACTGGTTATATCAAGCATACAAACGAGTGTAAATATTATATTAAATATTTATAATTACATAGAGTTACTATTAATATTCAATTTACTTCCATTTTAAAACTTTAAACTCAATTAGCTTGAAACAGAAGATGTCTATAGTACGGGCCAAAGGAACGTTCCGGTGAGGCACTAAATCATTAGGCTGGCCCCGCCCCTTTTACTACCTGCTTGTAGGGATGCGTGTCGCAACTTTCGCAGATTATCTGCCATGATATGCCATGCTATGATAATCAGTTATCTATTAAGTACTCATTTGATAACTCACATAACATAATTAAGTAGGTCATTATTTAATTACTCTAATTCTAAAATACCACTTAAATCGAAAATATTAATACATATAGCAATCGGTACTATAATAAATGCAGATGTATAATACTGTTTAATCGAGCAAGCATAATTCATCGATAAGCAATATCGACGTTAGCCGCATCCTTGTTGACAGCTCGGTTTATTACCCCATCGAAACGTTCCGTTGGCCCGTACTTTAGTTGTTGCAGTTTAGATAGAACTTGCGTGTCAAATTATAATTATTTATAATCAATGGCGCGAGTAACCGACTCCACCGACTTTGGTTGGTCAGCGATATATTTTTAAAGTCATAGGTATCTGATCAACTTGCTATGTGGCAACAATTAATAATGCCCGAGGAAAGGAAATCGGGAGAGGAAGAGGAGAGAAAGGGAAGTTACTTCTTAGATAGGTAGTAAATCTTTGAGGTGAGTCTTAAATTGGAGTCTTTAATGGCATAAACTTATGACCCCTGAAACAGAATACCAAAACGACATTTAAATAGATTAAGGCACCAAAATAAACGAAACGTAGGCCGCTATAATTTATATCAATAAAAATAATGCAGTCAATTATAGACAGAGTAAGTTTGCGTGGACAAAACTGGTTCTGTCACGGTACAGGTTCAGGTTACAAGAAATATAAAACCATTCATTATATATGGTATTAGATTGCTTAACTCCATAGTACGATTTGGCAACCGTTCTGAAATGGTGGATCTGATAGCATTGGCGGCCAAAATAATAGCTATTTATTTGGCCATGTATAATAACATTGATGAATTTTTTTATTAAAGGACTAGGTTTTTTATAAAGGTAATGTTTTTTTTAATGGATTAGGAAGGATAAGACCCAATAATTTAACCAATGATATCAATAATTACATTCAATTATTAGCGCCATCTATCGCATTTTTATATAAGCTAATTACATCACAGAAGTAATACGTTGAGATATAATGGCATCTATTAATCTATCTGAACATTAAGTGCGTAATTATTACGTATTGGAACCTATATACCAAATAAAACATGACTCATCTTTATGTAAATAATATTAAAATAAAAAGAACTAAGATTTAAAAATTACTTTGTTATTAGATTATTACTTTATAAGTGTATTACTTTATAGGCCTAATTTTTATGCGCGTGTAGAGCATAATTTACAGGGCGTCACCATACTATTACACTGAGAAAAATATTGTATTTCTTCCTACAATGTCGTTTTTTTATTACGGTTTTATTCAGAATAATGATGTTTCAATCGTAAGATTGTTGAATTGCAAGGAATTTTGCTGAAACTCCATTGCTCTATTATATTGTTTCACCATGCTCCGTACGGGTAATACGAAAATAACGGTATAATGTAGCTTCAACATGATTCTTGTAAGTGACTTACAACAATCATGTTGAAGAATGCTTTACGTGTGTAATAACATGCTGTCATGACAAAAGCAAGAACTCGTTGTACGCCGTAATGAATGTGTAGTTATTATGCCCGTGACGTGGTAACTACGCCGTTACGCGTCATATTGATTCACACGTACGAACCACAGTACAGGTTATATACTTAATCCCCTTTGAAACATGCGTATTTCCGTGTATAACAGCGATATATTTTTCTCAGTGTATACCAAAGTCGCCATAATAATAATAATAAACATAATAATAATAATAATAATAATAATAATAATAAACATAAACATAATAATAATAATAAACATAATAATAGAAGACTAATCACTTTTCGGAACTATGTTCACGTTGTTTTTCGTAATAAAATCCTGGTTGCCAAATTGTAGTCAAGCAATCTAATAGAGTCTGGCCATAAAGAGTAAATCCTACGTTTTGATACAACTCTTTACTCTCTATCTCGGAAGGTAGCTCTTATTGTAGAATTAACTGTTCCATGGGAATCAAATATCCGAAAAGACCACGAGTACAAATTAAATAAATACCATGATCTCGCAAATGCTGTCACCCGGAACGGCTTCACTGTTCACCTTCACGCGGTGGAAGTTAGCGCTCGTGGCCTGCCAGCCAAATATCTGTTTCACCTCTTTAAAGATTTTGGTCTTTCCAGAAAATAATCAACTTTTTCCTAGAAAAATGATCTAAAATCGCAACTTCCGCATCTCAAATTCTATGTCTTCGAAGAAGGAGTGAATGGGTGGTAAGGTGAAAGCTCACACGTGGCTAGACTGATGTCCTAAACCTACCACAGTCGGTCGTTAGTCCGGAATCCACTGCTCATCCCCCAGAAGTGTAAAAATAGTATGATGATGGGCCCGACTCCGGTCGGTGAATTCCATGGCAGCTCCGTTTGTATTTTATTTAAAGCAAAAGAATATGAATACCTAACGAGAATTAATGACAAACTGGACGAGATTTCATGAACTGAACTAACAGGGAAAAAAATATCTGTCATAAGGGCCGACGTCGAATTGACATCTATGTACTCTTAATGGCCAGACTTTACGCTATATAATCAATGATAAAACGAGACTTTTAAAGCATTAATTAATTGCATCCATAAACTAAGTTTATGCCTATTCTGGCATAGACTTTGTTTATGGATTCTATCCAAATGTTTAATTATTAATTAATAGACTCATAATCATCATCAGGTAGACGTCCACTGTTGGACATAGGCCTCCCCTATAGAATGCCATGACGAGCAGTCGCCTCCATCCACCCACTCCCTGCGACTTTGGCTATGTCGTCGGTCCATCTTGCGGGGGGCCGTCCCACACCGCGTCTTCCGGTTCGTGGTCGCCATTCGAAACCTTTTTTTCCCAACGGTTGTCGGTTCTGCGAGCTATATGGCCTGCCCATTGCCATTTCATGTTGGCAATTTTACGAGCTATATCAGTGACCTTGGTTCTTCTGCGGATTTCCTCATTTCGGATCCTATCACGCAGTGAAACTCCAAGCATTGCTCTCTCCGTGGCTAGTTGCGCAACGTTGAGCTTGTGTATGAGGCCAATAGTTAGCGACAACGTCTCAGTGCCGTATGTTATCACTGGCAACAAGAACTGATTATATAGATTTGTCTTGAGGCTCTGCGGTATTCGTGACGAGAAGATATGGCGTAATTTCTTGAACGCTGCCCAACCGACTTGGATTTGCCGGCAGACCACCTTGTCGAAGTTGAGTCTGCCTAGTTCGATCGTCTGACCCAAATAAACATACTGGTCGACAGCTTCAATAGTATCGTTCCCAACAATACCGGTATGGGTGCGACATGGGCATTCGACATGATTTTGTCTTACCCATGTTCATTTTAAACCCACACGGTTTTAGAGACGGTATTGAGGTCTCTGAGCATTGTGCCAAGGTTCTACATCGATTCCGCCATGATAACCACATCATCAGCGAATCGGAGGTGAGTGATATATTCGCCATTGATGTCGACGCCATATCAGTTCCAGTTCAAAAGCTTAAAAACATCCTCCAATTCAGAGGTGAACAGTTTCGGAGAATAACATCTCCCTGTCTCACCCCCTATTGCAATTGGGTTGGATATGTGCTTTTATCCTGAAGTCGGATACACATCGTGACATTGTTATACAAACACTTCAACACTTCGATGTACCTGTAGTCTATTTGGCACCACTGTAATGCCCACGATATGCATAGAATTAAATGACTGATTGAATGAGATGTTTAATATGACATTGAATGAAATGATTAATAGACTAAGGGAATGTTTTTCTTCTGTAATTAAATATTAATATTTTGTCGGTTTAAATAAACAAAATAATTAAAGAAATATAAAATAAATTCCACGCTGCCTTCGCGTTTAGTATTCTTGCTGCTCGCGGGTCGCTTGATAAGAGAAAAGATTTCGTTGCTGGTCAGAATTCGGTGGTTTCAGATTCCCCAAAGCGGCCTCGAAAAGAACATCGTTGATGGCTTTCTCGGCATAAAGCCTCTGCATGGGGTCCAAGTATTTCAATTTGCTGGTCCAAATCCTGGCTTGCATCATATCGCAGTCCTCCGCCTGGTCGAGGTGCGCAGTCGCGCGTTCCAGAAGCACTTCCTCCATTGAGGTTTCATCATCTGGCTCTGGTATATCGCATTTGATCCTCTTTGTCAAGGGTTCCATAAACTTTGGCGATAGGTCGTTCCCGTAGGTCTGTGGTGGTGGTGATGAGGACGAACGAGGATGGGTGTCGTCGAATGACTCACAATTAATTTCCTGGAAATAATCATCAGAGTGAGCAATATTATAACCATCGGGAAGTCCGAGTTTTCAAAGAATAACGGGAGTCGTGTTTTTATTATTTTTAATATACATATTATGTAGGTACGTGTTTTTATCTAATTCTTTCTGCTGCTTCCTCCATAGGTAGGTTAATGCTTGGCCACATCGCAAAGGTGACAGCGAGTAGGGACCACTGTTATGTGGGAAAAATATATAGGAAAGATTGAGAGAGACATAGACAGTGGCTAAAGGATTGGCCAACGTGTAGAGCGGGCATTAGGAACACACTTTTAGTTTGTGTTTCCAATCTGTTGAGTACAGCGCCTGCTCGAGGAAACTTGGCGCCCTAGGCAAAAGACTAGTATGGCGCCCATTTAAAAAATCACTAAACATTAATTGTGTAATTTTTAATCAAATAATTAGAGCACAGATATGATTTACCTACTTATATATAATTATAATACAAACTTTTTTTTTAAAAATACAACCGACTTTAAATAATTTTTGCACCTATTTTCCAGTTATTTTGATTTTAAAACCAAACTACTAAACCAATTTTGATTAAATTTCTATGGGACCAATCTGAAAGTATATTCTTTCAAGTACAAAAAGAATTTTCCAAATCGCTTCATAAATGACGGAGATCTGAGGTAACAAACATAAAAAAAAATAATAAAAAAAACATTCAACCGAATTGAGAACCTCCTCCTTTTACTGAAGTCGGTTAAAAAGAGAATATATCCACCTTCTTTAGCTGTATGGAGTAAAATATAAGAATTTTTTAAAAGACTAATTAGAGATTAAATTTAGCAAGTTCAATCAATCAGTTCTACCCTGGACAACGGCGGCTGCAACGTCACCAAAACATCGGGTGTTACAAATTTCACGCGGTAAATTCGTTTTCTATCCTATTTATAATATCAAACAACCGCGTTAGTCTTCGATTTTATATAAATCAAGCAAGTTTTATTTTCCTTGCCTTTATTTTAGCAAAAGTGGAAACGATCTCCTTTAATTCTATTGTTTGAGCTATTTTTTGTTCTATAGATAAAGTCGACAACCCCACAAGTCTTTCTTGGGTCATTGTGGAGCGCAGATACGTTTTAGTGCCTCGCCGCGCCGCCCCCCAAAATACAAGCGCCCTAGGCAAATTGCCTAGTTTGCCTATATGGACGGGCCGGCCCTGGTTGAGTAGTACCTTGATCACAGCGAAAACTTGATGAGTAGGTAGATATCATTCGTTGAAAATTTGTGAATGAGAACTGTGCTTTTTATCCCAGGTCTCCCCTGCTTTAGCAGTAGTTATTAAAACAAAATATACTGACCTCTCCTACGTCGAAGTTGAACGCTTCTAATCTGTTGAGAAACTGTAAAGCATGGAAGTTCCACGACGTTGGTCTGTATACGTCTTTTTCCTCAATGGCAGTTTTTCTGGACCAAATTACTTTTTTATACTCTCTCCTTCAAAGAAATTAAATATAGATTATTCGTGGCTGGCGAATGACATAAAATGACAAAGAAAAATAGCTTGATCTAGTACGGGTTGGTGAAGATGATTGTATGCCTGCAGCTCAATCGGATTAAGTTTTTGGGCGATATCGTAGATGAATACACACACACATACACACTGACAAACTTCCATCTGGAAATGGTATTAATTGTCTAAGGGTGGCTCTAAACGGATATTTCCGTCTTCATCCCGAAAAACATTTTGGACGTTCAAAAGAACTTTCCCTCCTCGCTGTTTGGTAGGCCGGGAAAGTGAAAGTCTGTTCCCAAAACGATCTTTTCTTGCAATAATTTTGCGCAATATGGAAAAAGTGCGATTTCAAACGAAAAAAAAATGTGCGGGTCGGCTTCGACGCGCGACTGGAGTTTGTTATTGAATATACAAAAAACAAAGGAGGTAAATTGATTGAGTGATTGATTAATCAATTGATCGATCGATCGATCAATCGATCGATCAATCGATCAATCAATCAATCAATAAATCAATCGTCAATCATCAATCATCAACCCTCAATCAATCATTAAATCACCAATCATCAATCAATCAATCACCACCAATCAATCATCATCAACCAATCCTCATCAATCAATCATCATCAATCAATTATCATCAAGCAATCATCGTCAATCAATCATCATCAATCAAATCAGCATCAATCAATCATCATCAATCAATCATCATCATCAATCATTAAACATCAATCAGTATTGCCAATCAATCACCATCAATCAAACCAGCATCAACCAATCAACTATCTTAAATCAATTATCATCAATCAAACATCATCCATCAATCATCATCAATCAATCATCATCAATCAATCATGATCAATCAATTATCATCAATCAATCATCATCAATCAAACAACATCAATCAATCCTCATCATTCAACGATCATTAATCAATCATCATTAATCAATTATCAAACAATTATCAATCAATCGATCATCAATCAATCTATTGCGTCTAATTAACGTTAATTAGATTATATACCAGGGAGCAAAATCAAGCATTTTTACAAAATCAAGCATTTTTGGTAAATATAAAAAAAATGTGCGTGTCAGCTTCGTCGCGCGACTGGAGTGCGATTATCTCAGATTGCAATCTGCTGATTTGATATCTGTCTCATTTCATAGCTCGACAAATGTATAGTCATTAAGGGTTGGCTCGGAACCTGGCAAATTTTATCGAAGTTATGATCTCCTGTTGGGTTGCACTCTTTTCAATTTTCAAACTTTTCTGACATCAAAAGTAACGTTTTAACATTCGAATTTACTATCCATCAAATTCTCATACTTTAATGAAATCGATTCTTGAATAAACTCCAAAAACTCATTTCGACAAACGTGCTTTTCTGCAGTTAGCGATTCAAATATAGTCCAATGTAATATAGTTACCTATAATTCGATCGCATGGAGTTGATTTTCATTCGCGCATCTTCCCTGGTGGAGTTCGGGCAAGCTTTCCTCAGGACGAGCACTAACTTGTCAAGTGCCACTTCGCGACTGTACTTGTTGGAGTAATTCTGGTGTTTCGGATCCCACAGTTCTGGTAACGTCTCGTAAGTTTCAATAAATTCTCTGGCAATTGGTTCGGCTATGAAGCGCGCGCCCGCCTCCATAGCTTCCGTGCGGTACTGACGCGACTGATCGCCACGCAAGCGCACGCGGTCAATCCGATTGTCAGTCCCCCCTTGCGCCCTCCTTCCTCGCGCCACAGATTATCAATGGAGTATCAGTACTACAGATGCGTCACACATTTGAAAGCAGCTTTATTTACATGAGGTGCCCCGAAGGATTAAGCCCAGGGCATTTGTTTGTTTCTAATCTTTATTAAGAAATTTCAAAATAAGCTGGTTTATTATCTCTACAACCAGTCAATCTGTTCCTACTATGAAGTTTTTATGTTGGGTCTTTACCTATGAAGTTGCTGTTCTATAAAGGTAATTTAAGGCTAAAAACTTTGTATGGAAAATATATATTACACTATTATAAATATTGACCCCTATTATCCATGCAGATTTGTCATTTTAATAGAGTTGCTTAATTCTTCGGCTTTAAAACTGTCGTGGACAGGAACCAATGAATGATTTGAAGGCGTTTTTCACCGACTCTTAAAAGTTGATTTTTTCCCTTGTAAAAAGTTGTCTAAATTCTGAAAAAAAGGAACTCTATTGGACACAGGTCTGGCAAGTACGGTGGGTGACCAAGAAGTTCCAGCCGCAACTCCTGCAACTCCTGCAACTTTGCGACTGTTTGCGGTGAAATCTGTGGTTATAGCAGAAGCAGAAGCAGTATTCAGTATTCAGTATTCAGTATTAAATTTATTTATTCAGAATATACAATAAAAGCATGAATTATGAATTAAAGCTAATTATCGCATATTAGAATTCGTCAGTTTAAATGTTGATATAAAACTATTAAAGCATAAATATTAATTCGACAATAGCCTTAACTAAAGTCGGCTTTACACGGCAGACAAATAAAATTAAAAAAAAATACAGCTGAATCCATGTACATGAGTATACATATAAAATAGATAATTATTATAAGAATATTAATAGTCATCAAGCACTTTATACAAAAAATAATCACACAATAGGAAGTATCAAAACAAAATTGGAAAAAACAACGTATGTATATGATCAGGTATGTTAAATTACACATTGTAATCTACATATTAAATATTAAATTCATAATATTATTATTAAACAATAAGAACTAAAATGAGGTACCTGAGAGTTACATATGTTATTCCCATTTGAAGGAATTGGCATGCTCAAAAAAATCACCCAGCTTATAGAAAGCATGTGTGGATTGTAGCTTTTGTTTAATAAATCTTTTAAACGCCTTTGTTTCCATCTTTCTTGTGGAGAGTGGTAGCTGGATATTTGAGCTTATAGCTCAAATATCCAAAGGACTTTTGTGTCTGCGTAAGGCGTACTTTAGGCAGGATAACGTCATCACGTCTGCGTGTATTGTGGGAGTGCATATTCCCGTTTACCTCTTGTTCGTTAATATTTGATTTAGAATATAGTAGACATTGTAAAATCTATTGAGACGTAAAAGTCAGTATTTTGTACTTAAGAAAATATGGTTCGCAGTGGGTGTCACGGGATACTCCTGCAATTGCTCTTAGTGCACTTTTCTGTAAAATGAAAACCCTAGAACTGTCTGTGGCATTCCCCCATATCCAGTATACCATAAGTCATTTTAGAATGGAAACAGGCATGATACGCAGTTAATGCAGCGATTTCACTAGCTAAGAATTTAATCTTTTTTATCGCATATATTGCCGAAGAAAGCGCACTACACAGTTCATTAATATGGATGTTCCAGCTAAGATGATGATCGATCATGATACCTAGGAACTTTGTCGATTTGCTTAATTCTAGAGTACTGTTGTCTAGAGTTATATTAAATGGTATAGCAGACGATTTATATTTTGAGGAGAAGTGCATAGTTACGGTTTTTTTGCATTAAGCAAGAGATTATTCTCTGAGAGTAGCGATGAGCGATTGACCAGGCTCGGTTATTTAATCACGAGCTTCTCCATCATTGTTTGCAGTTATTAACAGTCCACATTTACAGTAACTGTATAGCCAGACTACAAGAAACTGTAATAGAAAACACCGGCACAGGATCTCATATTTGAAAATAATGCAAATTTTCAACTTTACCATGGTTGCACAAACGAAAGTAATTGAGCAAAAACTAACGACGGAACGGAAAGACAAATAAACAGCTGATTCTTAAAAAAGAATAACATGGCCTTGAATTACAATTTATTTGAAAGTGAAATTCCACCTCAAACCTAAGTTTATCCAAGTTCAAAGTGGCCAGTGTGAAAAAACAACCCAATATGTATGTGTACTTGTAACATTTGTGTAAGTGTATCTTGTTATTGCATTCGATGGACAGAATTAAAATGCAATTCCGTTAATTTTATCGCCAGGGAAAATGGTGAGCTAGCCGGGATTCATTGGTAAGCATAGACATACTAGAATAAACTGCGGAAGTACGAAGGTGGACTGTGAGTGAAGCGGAATAGAAATAGATAGCTGATTATGCCCCTCCCCCCCTCTATCATTGTCTAGTCGGGCATGTGCGTTTATCATTCTTTAATTGAGTATAATAATTAATTCTAAATCATGTCCCGCGCAGCGCGACTAAACAAGGATAGAGGGGGTCCGAATGCAGACTTCTCTTTCTATTCCTCTCTCGATTTCTCAGGCCGATCGCTTGGCCTATTATTATATTATGTCTATGTTGGTAAGATGCATTGGTAAGAAAATGGTTTCTTAGTTTTTCAGCAAATCAGGACTTTACACAACAGTGTCGCTTGAAAACCAAATGACAGTGACGGAAAATGTTTTCTGGCTGTCACTGGGAGGGGCCTTATTGCGATTTCTTAAAATTACAAGTTGTAAGACGAGTCAGCTGTCAATGCTGCGAGACGGGAACAGCCCTTTCGGCTATGAATTTCGATGGGAAGCGAAAATATTGAATTGTGGAAACAAATATTACTTAGGCACCTATGTATAATCATTTAGCTAGAAGATTATGATACTATCGTATGGTATCGTACAGATGCAAGCAAAGGTTGTAGATGAAGTTTCCTTGCTTGGCCTTTTCTGTATCCCGGTGTGAGATAGCCGGCTTTCTAACGGCTCTTCTCATACTTTTTTAAGATAGAAAATTCTTAGTTAGTTGCTTATGTTTGGCGTAACCCTTTACCCGGACGGTTTGGGGGTGTGAAAATTCCTCACAATACAGTAAGCGAATAAAAAAATATTTTTTAAAGTAATTTTTACCCAATCGGGGGCTTTGCAGCTTATATTGAAATTTCCAGACCAAGTCACATCATGACACAATAGCCAAATCATGTCAAATCTCGTAAATAATTAATTAAACTATAATAGCCTTAAATAAATCAGCTCCATTGTTTAAAAAACTATATCAGAAAAGTAAGAATATGTAGGCATGCATTTGGAATTTGCCATCACTGGCTGAATATAATATGTATTGATTTATTTAGTATAAATAATGTACAATATAATCTTACATTTAATCTGCTAACAAAATATTACAATAGAGAAGCACACAACGAAATACCGCATCGTTAGCTTTTGCACGGATTGTCTGACTAACCAGATACTGTTAACCTAACTATATACATGCATGC
Source organism: Micropterix aruncella (assembly GCA_944548615.1). NCBI lineage: Eukaryota > Metazoa > Arthropoda > Insecta > Lepidoptera > Micropterigidae > Micropterix > Micropterix aruncella. The sequence continues at coordinate 17,711,045 of OX155963.1, forward strand.
ATGCATGTGCAAGTGAATAATTCAAGGCATGTCATTATCAACATGATAACGAAAGAATTTTAGAGTTACGTTATTGTTTCAATATTATATTTATAACTTCATTGGAATTCAACCTTATAATGGACATTTAACTCATAAATCCAGAAAAATATCAAATCTACTTGTACATTTGTTTCTTTGCATCGATATGTGTCTGGTAGAAAGAAGAGAAGAATCGTAATAGCGGATATTTAACTCATAAATCCGAAAAGGCAACTAATCCACTTATAAATTTGTTTTTTTGCGTTGACAAGTGGCTGGGAGAAAAGGAAGTTTAATCATAATAGCTTCTTTAGCTACCGATAAGTATTCATCTCTCAATTCAATTCCAAGGACAGTGGTTAAGATTCAAATTTAATTTCCGAGGCGGATGAATATAGAGGGCAATGTTGTTTACATTGCCCTCTACAATATATATTTTTTTTCGATTCGATTCGTTTTAAATTTTATATTTTTACGTACCAGTACTCGTGTAATTATATCTATCTACTTAAATATAATATATTACCATTTTTAATTATATCCTGTGTATATAAGCAAATGATACCGCAAATTAGGTAAACTACACTACATACATATACACTAGTCCTACCTTATTACATGCGCTGTATACCAGACAGTAACGTCTCTTAGAACAAAATTGAAATCGAAGCGAGCTACTTCACTAGTCCAAGGGCTCGCATATGGCCGCCAAACGTCTACTACTCCGCTGACGCAGATGATCAAACGTTTAAGAAATTCGCCGACCTTCGCACGCGCGTAACGCTAACCAAAGGCGTACCCTCGAGACGTACCCCTCTGCTCACTTCCCTCGCAACGTATCCCCGCGCGACAGTAATACCTGTCGCTCGAGAATGCGTCTACTGTTCTCTCGGTATACTGTGGGACAGGCGAGGCCTAGTGAGGATGGCATAGTAATTAAAATAGATGTGTACCTTTTATAGATATAATAAAGATATTTGAATTGGAAAAAAAAGAATTTGAATTTAAGCATATTTAATGTCATGATCACTTTTTCTATTTTATATGACTCTTACATAAAAATGAGCAAAAACTCACACCAAACTCATTCGCTCCACTGATCGCACAAATCTGACAAATGTGCTCCGTCATATCTGTAATAGCACACAACTTTTCGATTATCTGTGCCGCTGCGAAGAGGAAGGAGAACAGCACGAGATAGTTAGAGAGATAGCGATAGCATGAGCTATGCGGAGCGGGCCGTTTGAACAATCAATCAATCAATGTTTGACGGGTTTGAGGAAAAGATGGATCGCTCGCATGCCGTTCGACAGTCACTGTTTGAATGAGCGTTTGATTGGCTTGATTGGTGTTAGTTAGGGGAGCCAGCGACAAAAAAGTGCAAGAGTTTGGAATAGCTAATACTTTCAGACAGTATTTTGGCCATAGATTGCCGGGTTACAGTCAGCAGGCCAGATTGCGGGACAGCTGGCGTTGGCGTACTTGAAAAGGAGCGATTTTAATTAATACCACAAAGTGTTTTATAAATGCTGAAAATTCATAAGTAGACAGTAGATGCAATAAAGAACTGGAAACATATTATGATACTGCTTCATAATCGAACGCATGGCGTCAGCATCTCCATACCATTATATTGCGCAATTGCGACAATTATATTGCGCGGTACAATAGACCGATGCGTCATAGACCGATGCGTGACATGTATGGGGATTCTGACAGCACGCGTTCGATTATGAAGTAGTGTGACCATATACTTCGAGTTTTTCGACACTTTGGAAGTACTAATTAAAATCACACCTTTCCTAGTACACCAGCGACAGGTGTCCCTGAATCTGGGCTGCAGACTCTACCCCTGCATTCTATGGCCAAATACTGTTTGATCTGAAAGTATCAGTTTTTCAAAACTCTTGCACTTTTTTGTCGTTAGCTCTTGGACTATGTGGCACGATTTGAACATAAAGGCGAACATATTATAATAATAATAATAATATTAAACCCTTTATTGACAAGAAATGGCGGCTTATTGCCTACATGCGATATTGTAGAGCTAATCTATATTGATTTGGGATCATTGTTCGCGGATAGTTACTAACTTAACCTATATAAAGAGTTAGGGATTTATTTATTTATTTATTTAAGAATTAATTACTATAAAACATTGATTTGCTTACAAAAATAACAGAAACCGAATGGCAAAACTTTAACCATTTGCTTATTTGATTCTGTCACCCTACTGGGACTAGCCCGTTCTAGGGTGGATTACAATCAATTATGCACACGTTTTAGTAAAAAGCTAATAACACTAAATTGCCCTAAAATGTGGTCTTCAAAAAAAATGATAATAAATAATATTAAAGGATAATATAATAAATAAAATGCAATTCCATTATATAATCGGCTAATAATTGAAAAGATAACAAGAAAAGTGCAACAAAAAATAACTCTCCGTGGACGCTGAATGTGTCACACCAAAATAAACTAAAGCCTAAATAAGGGAGCATAGGTTTAATAAGTTAATAGTAAAAACACATTTTTAAAAACAAGCTTTTACTAAAATGCTCTATTTCGAGCCAACCCTGGGCAGCCATGTCATAGTGGAACTTAGAACGGGCTATAATAATTGAATGCTTTACAAAAATTCGTGTTTGAGCTGTTGACCGTTAAAAAGTCCCCTCGTATTATATTTTGAAACTCAAATATATTTGGTTTACAGACAAAATATATCTTTTTCTAACTCGAAACCCCTGCTAAAATGTAGAATAGAATAGAATAACTTTATTGTGATATACAAACATTACCTAATGAATATTACAATGGTTTTATAAAAAAAAGACAATTTATGCACAAATGGCGGACTTATCGCTATAGCGATATCTTACAGTCAACCAAAATGTAATTTTTTAAGTTGACATTGAGCATTATTTCCCTCAACCCTTCGAATGTTAAATCAGTAATCAGTATGATTACTGATTACCAACAATAGCAAGAGCATTCTATCGGTATCTATAAAGAATATCTTTAAACAAATTTTCACCAAAATCGTTAAAGCCATTTTTAGGAAATATGCGTTTTAGGAAATATGCATTTTAGTCTTAGATTCTATAGCAGCTACCCGTATTTCTTTCCGCCTAACTATAACTATAATTTTACAACGACTGAGCGACACACCTAAAAGAACACCACATGCCAAATTTTAATTAAATCGGTAGGTACAGTAGTTTGTCTGTGAATAGTGTCACGTGACCGCGCGGAAAACAGCCATTACAAAAAAACCTGAAAGCTAAACTAACAAGTAAATATATTTAAAAAAAACACGATAGAAAGTGAACTATTTTATATACCGTATAATTATTTTTATTATGGTTTTTTATGAAATATTTGTGGTTTATGTATATGTATAAATACATGCATATTCCTGGAATGTACTCAATCAGACCTTTCATTTGACAATAAACACGATATATTTTTTTGTTAATTTGTTGGCATTTGGACATTCGGACATTTATCCATTATTACTTGATATTTTGACAGTTAAGGCACCCTATGACACTCGGGATGACATAAAAGTTCTAACACTACTACATACTTCGAAATCAGTTCGAGCGTTTAGAAGTTATGTCGGAATAAAGAAACGATAAGCATACATAGATGAACCCTGAACACATTACACTCCTTTTTTTGTTGGGCAGTCGTGTAAAGACTACATTAAAAAACTTTCGTCGTTGGGGTCATGGAAACTCAGAACGCGAACATCGACTAAAATCTCAAAATCGATTTTTCGCTTGATCATATAACTTATTATTGGTATTATAATGAGTATAATACTCATATGAGTTGTAAAAAAAGATAACTGAGTAATTAACTTGTTAGTCTTATTATATTATAGTATCAAACATAATAAATGTGCTATCTTGTAAGAAAAATAAAACAAGATCCAGTAGGTATATCTGGCACCGGATTCTGTACATCTGCCCCCGGATTCTGAAGCGACGATTCGATACCCGATTGTCGTCACTCGACGATATTTGAGATTCTGGAAGCAATTTGACAGTCCTTCAATCGTCAGAAGTCAGGTTAGGATAGACGACAGCACATACATGGACGATATCGATTTCCATGTCGTGTCGCCTTGACGTATCGTATCGCCACTCCAGGGGCAATCTCGGGGCAGGTATGCACTGCAGTTGCAATGCACCTGAAACTGAACGGTGAATGGATAAAATTCAAACACCTTTTCTCCCCTCAGACCTTGAGCTTGAAGATAGGATACTTGAGGAACACCTGAGGCAGAGTCTTTTCATTGAAGCCGAAATGCCTACTTTGTCCAGACCTGCAGCTTTTATTCAACAAACCTACCTATACAATATACTACCTATACAATAATCACTCCACCAAAACGCCATATGAACCACATCCAGGCAGCGCTACTCAAACTGCTATTTAATATTTAAATTAATTTATTAATTTATTAAACTTATAATTTCTACTTATAACTATACGATAGTTATTTATACTTACAAATTATTGATTTTTTTCACGACAAAAAATGAGTGTACTGTGTTAAGGGTTCATCTATGTATGTTTTCCGTTTCTTTATTCAAACATAACTTCTAAACGCTTGAACCGATTTAGAATCGTTATGTAATCAGAAGTGTCAAAAAGTAACTTAACTGTCCAAACATCAAGTAAGTCGTTGTCTAAATGTCCAAATGTCAACAAATTAACATATACACATCGTGTTTATTGAGTACGGAAATATACATGTATCTATATGGATAAGTATATAAACCACAAATATGTATTGAGAAACCGTAATAAAAATAATTATAAATACAATAGAAATATTCCTTCTGCTCCTCCTTGGGGAAGGCTAAAGTGCAGAGTTCAATTAGTAAATTGACTCTGAAGAAATATATTTTCAAGTGGCTCATGACGAAAGGTAGAAGCCAGTGCGAAGAAATGGTGACTCACATCCTGACCTAGGCCGTATTTGACACATCTATTTATTTATCTATTTACCTTTTGGGCTTTTATTGGTGGGTCTAGGTGCAATATGGCCGCGCCGCCTTAGTTCGATATTGCCATGTATCATCAGTGACTGTGCCAAGGCATAATGTATGGATCTCATAGTTTTCATATCTGAAACATTTCTGCTACTCCTGAGGATATATATTGGTTTACGGACCTTTTCGGCGACCTTTTGTGCGGGATGGCTCTAAAGGCAAAAAACATTTAACTACAAAACCCTTCTCAATAATCGAGAAAGCTACAGATTGGATTCTGGAGGTTGATTCGGTCTCTAAGCAGTATAAATTCCCTGAAAGTCTCGGATGCACAGCCCTCCGTCCAGATATAACTCTTTACTCTCTATCTCGGAAGGTGGCTCTTATTGTAGAATTAACTGTTCCATGGGAATCAAATATCCCAAAAGACCACGAGTACAAATTAAATAAATATCATGATCTTGCAAATGCCGTAACCCGGAACGGCTTCACTGTTCACCTTCACGCGGTGGAAGTTGGCGCTCGTGGCCTGCCAGCTAAATCTCTATTTCACCTCTTTAAAGATCTTGGCCTTTCCAAAAAAATAAACAACTCTTTCTTAGAAAAATTATCTAAAACTGCGATTTGCGCATCTCAAATGCTATGGCTTCGAAGGGGGAGTGAATGGGTGGTAAGGTGAACGCTCACATGTGGCAAGACAGCTGTCCTAAACCTACCACAGCCGGTTCGTAAGTCCGGAATCCACTGCTCACCCCCCAGAAGTGTAAAAAATAGTATTATGATGGGCCCGACTCCGGTCGGTGAATTCCATGGCAGCTCCGTTTGTATTTATTTATATGTATTTGCCACCGGAGATGTTTATTCGACATGAACACCTAGGTACTTTACAAAATGCACACGCTCAATTTGTGCACAGTTACAATCAAGACTGTCGCTTTCGTGTAGGACTAGGTTATAATTTTTGTGGAGGTTGCTGACGAGCATCTATGCTGAAGGCTACAAGCTTGTTTTATCTACGTTTCGGCGTTGACAGATTGTGGTCAGGCCAGCCCTTGACACTTTTCATTGCGGCAGCTGCCTTGTTGTATACACTTTCCCAACTATTCGATTCGAGTGGGAGGGCAGTATCGTCGGCGTGGGATAGTATATCTGCGTCAACGTCCATTTCACAGAGCCCATTTGTGTAGAGTGAGAGGGGAGTCGGCCCAGGAGTACTTCCTTGTGGGACCCCATGATTATTGTGGAGACTATTACTGGGTGAATCGCCTGCCCGGGTACGCTGTTTTCGGGATCCAATACAGCTGCGAAACCAGTTTAGTTCGATACCTGTAATACCATATTTCCCAAGTTTCATTAGGAGCATTTCATGGGATACTGTGTCGGGGGCTTGCGCGGGGTCGGGAAGTACAGTAATACACTTTTTGTTGGCGTCTACATAACTAGTGATATGCTCTGACATTTTTAGTACTGCATCTTGTGTTTCCCATTTTTGGATCTGAAGCCGTATTGGTTTTCGGATGACATGTGATTGGTTTCTAGATGATTACAGAGTTGTGTAATTACTATTTTTTCCAAAATTTTTGCTAAAACATCGGGTACTGGTATCGCTCGATAATTTGAGGGATCAAACTTCGGTCCATATCTGTCACCTGATACTTGATAAGAAAAATATTTTTTCGGTTGATTATGTTAAAAAAAAAAAATGATAATATTATATTAATTAATTAAATTCACAAGTATATGTGCACAGTAAGAAACCTTTTTAGGCTACTTAACTTAATTTATTGGTCAATTTAGTTATATATTAATCTATATATTTATTTATTTTACTTATCTATAAACTTAAATATGTTCTTTTTCTTTATTTAATATTAGTTCTTTATTTATATACACATTTATATATTTACCTTAAAATTTATAAGAATGAATGAGCGATCGGAATGAATGAGAAAAAAAAAAAAAAAAAAAAAAAGAAAGAAAGTGAAGTCACTATGATTTAAGTGAAGTCTTAAATACTATCACCCCAGAACAGATATACAATCTAGTGGGGGGATAAAATCCACACAAATGCAATCTTATCTGCTTCGCAAAACTCAATTGTATTGTTTTGGATAATTTTATAAAATAAAAATAATAAAATAAAACAATAGTTCACTTTCTGTAACGGCAGTTGTGTTTTTTTATTCGTTTAAATATATTTACTTGTTTCTATGTGTGTTTCAAATTCTGGTAAAAATTTGTACTTTTTTAAAATTCTTTCACAAAATTTTACCAAAACCTTTCCAAATATTCATAATATTATATAATTTTATCCTATGTTGCTAATATTATCCCATAAAAAATATTGTAAATACCATATAGTTGTATGTAAACATTTCTCAATCCAATAAAGATTTGAGTAGGTACTATCCAATCCAATAAAGATTTTATATGACCCAATCCAAAAAATGCAATAAAGATTACATAAAATGTCATAAAAGAGAGATTTCATAAAAGAGAGAATCCAATAAAGTATTCATAACAATGTGCAAATCAAGCTTTTTACTTTTAATTTATTGGCTGGCTGATAACCAGCGAAGCATCCCTTTATCATCTTTTAAAATAAAAGAATACATACAAAACTTTCAAGTTTTTTGAACTGTTATCCTATATTTTTAAGCAACTGCATTCTTCGATTTAATTAATAGGCTTTATTCATTGTTTTTCGCTTAAATTTAACCCAACAACAACAATATTAGGGGAATCTTATTTTGCAAAAGTTTTTAACTTGGTTTATGAGATGTATGGATGACAGGTGATTGGCCCTACATAGTATAGTCTGAAGTTGTGCATACCCATACATACATCTCGTTTAAACATAAGCAATTACCAATTCAATCAGGAAATCTTTCGCTGCCATGTGACTAGGTTTTTTTATTTATATAGGTTTATCTACATCAAAGTACAGCCTGGCCAGAAAGAGTAGACCCTAAGTCTTGGGGATTTTTTTTTATATTGCAACACAGTTATGTGAGAATAGACCCAATCATCTAGGGACATGTCTCGGTGTCATCTCCTAAGAGGCGTATTAAACTCAGACTGGTGTTTCTGCTCCTTTACTGAATCTATCGCGTAACATCGACGCTTGAATTATTGTGAGCTTGTAAGAAAATGAAAAAACGTTAGTCGTGCCTCCGTTAATCATTATTTTTGACTACGATTGAGACAGGTAGATACCAAGAATTTGTGGTTAAACTATACGAAATGTCAGACAAAACATAACCTCAAAATGTACCTAGAATTTTGGGACACTGCAAACGACTTCTTTAGCACCGCTTTAAAAAGTTTTATTATTTTTTAACGCAAAAGAATATGAATAAGAGAATTAATGACAACAATTCATGAACTGAGCCAAGAGGAACAAAAATATCTTTCGTAAGGGTAAGTGTTGCCACATGAAAATAGTTTCCCTCCACGTCGAATTGATTTTTACTGTTAATGGACAGACTGTATCACCTGTATATGAATTATTTAAAAAAAATACTAAAACCTTTCAAAACAATTATTGTAATATAATATCAATTATAATAAATTATGATCTTTGACTTCAACTTTAGACTTCAACTTTAGGACTCTGAAACTAATGAAAGATTTTTAAATTTAAGTACATCCCTGAAACGATTATTATGATCCTGTCAGGAAAAATCTTATGGAGCTTGTTTACTGTATTTTGTCCATGGATTTCTCGCTACAGACATCATATTTTACTTATTTATTTATTATGGCAAAGTATAGCGGTCTACAAATAGCGTAACAAGAAATGTATGTAATATTTAATAACAAGGAATAACATTTAGGTAACCTAAAAATTACTGTTATAAAAACAGGAAATTAAAACATTTAGGGTATTTTTTTCCTTTTTATATTTCTACATCGTTCATCTTAACCTTTTAAATCCATAATTAATGAAGATGAAGAAAAATCTCAAAATAATGAATATTATTTAAGAAATATATGAATATGTCTTAGAACCGGCGTTAAGTGCCGCAACCGTACCAGAGGGATTTTTTTGATTTTGATTTTTGTAAATTATGGATACCACAACAAAAACAAGAAAAGGTGTCATAAAAATATATTTAGACAGTATTGAAAGAAAATATTCACGGGTAAAAACATGAATTAGTATGAGATTTAGATCATTTTGAAAGAAACTAATTTTAATTCCAAATAATCAACCATTTTCAACTTGCGATAGATCGTTTTGAACGAAATTGGTGATTTGTTCTTCATTTTTCTAAGATTTCTAGATCGTTTTACTAGTAAATAGTTTTACCAATCGATAGAACGGCTCAAGGCAATTAAAAAAAACATATTTGGGTCCAAAACCGATTTAGATTGTTTTGTTCGCCGACTCCTCGTTTATATATCAATGCACTGAAACCAAAAAGGGATAGAAATTAATGCTTTCTATCCTTTTTTGGTTTAAGTGCAATACATGTGCTAAGCATATGGGCTATACAATTTGTGTCCTCCTTAAAGCAGCTGCTGCATAGTCAGGAGTGACGCATAATCATTGTGTTAAAATAATTCTTATATATTTTCCTGAATAAATTAATGAAATAATAATAATAATAAAATAAGATTTTCAAATTCAAATATGTAAGACGTCACGTCAAAAACTACAGTTGGAGAAGCGCATCCGGCCGCCGCCTTCCGCCGCCAAAAGATCGTAAGCGCCACGCGCCGCTTTGCACCTTTCGTCCGTCCGACAGCTGCCCGTACATCTGTCCGCGCAAGTGCATATCGCGCGCCCCCTCGCACCATCGTCCGCTCGCCGCCGCGCGAGCGAGACGGCGAGAGGTGCGCCCGCGCCACCATCCCCACGGAAAGGGACAAGTTCGAAATTAAAATGGTGGGGTCCTTTCTGCTGGATTGGTGTTTGATTTGTGTGTCAGTCGGTAGCGCTGCTCGAGTCTGCGCCGCGTTCGTGTTCTGTGATGTTCTTCGGCGGTTCCCAATGGAGAACAACCTGAAGAGAAAGCGAGTACCGAGCGAGGAGGAGCTGAAGAAAGTGCATAGGTATGATCTTTCGGTCGGCGCTCAAATGGAAGTTCAGATTTATATGGGAAACATTTAGGACGGTAATACACGTTCGAATTTTTCTATATGATAGTCGGATCCGATAGTCTGATCAGACTATCGGATCCGACTATCGTAGAGAAAAATCGGACGTGTATTGCCGGCCTTAAAAACACTCTTCTGAATTTTTTGACGAATACTCCCACACACCAAAATTAAAGAAAAACAACCACCAATTGTAAAATCGCTTCTTATTTCACGAAAATACAAAACTTATAGTAAACATTCGTTTTTCTGTCTAAATTATAGTAACTCAGGTCCATTTTATCAATAATATGTATATATTTTAAGCTATTGCATAGCTTTTATCGCGGGCCTAGGCCAGCGCGGCGACCGAATGAAGAAATTTCTTAACGAAAATTAATGATTTTAAACTGATAATTACGTCTAAACGAGTACTGCTTACAATTCGAAAAAAATATATGTTAAACAAGAACATTTTCTTAATATTCTTAGCTTTGAATATTTTAGATTTGGTTTATATTACATAGTGTAATTAATTTGTGAAATTAGGTCTAACCGAACACAAAAACGACTACTACGCAAATACTATCTGGCGTATTATTATGAAACCTGCACCATTTTAAAGATAATTTAATTATCTATCTTTTTATCTACGATTTTTTTCGAATAATCCGTTTTTTTTGCTTTATCGAATAAAAAATTCGTGCGCGGCGCTCTATCGGAAGACGTTTAAATTATTCCGAATCATTTGCTTTCGAAGCCGCAAATGATTCGGAATAATTTCAACGTTTTCCGATAGAGCGCAGTTATCTGATATCAGAAAAAATAAAATAAATAAAATAAATAAATAATTATAATAGCATAAGTTGTTAAAAATGCTATGCAATAGCTTTACCGCGGCAGTCCCCGAGTGCCACACGTATTTTTTTTTGTAATTAGTAGCTTATATAGTTTTTAAGCTATTGCATAGCTTTTATCGCGGGCCTAGGCCTGCGCGGCGACCGAATGAAGAAATTTCTTAACGAAAATTAATGATTTTAAACTGATAATTACGTCTAAACGAGTACTGCTTACGATTCGAAAAAAATATATGTTAAACAAGAACATTTTCCTAATATTCTTACCTTTGAATATTTTAGATTTTCTTTATATTACATAGTGTAATTAATTTGTGAAATTAGGTCTAACCGAACACAAAAACGACTACTACGCAAATACTATCTGGCGTATTATTATGAAACCTTCACCATTTTATAGATAATTTAATTATATATCTTTTTATCTACGATTTTTTTCGAATAATCCGTTTTTTTGCTTTATCGAATAAAAACTTCGTGCGCGGCGCTCTATCGGAAGACGTTTAAATTATTATTCCGAATCATTTGCTTCCGCAGCCGCAAATGATACGGAATAATTTCAACGTTTTCCGATAGAGCGCAGTTATCTGATATCAGAAAAAATAAAATAAATAAAATGAATAAATAATTATAATAGCATAAGTTGTTAAAAATGCTATGCAATAGCTTTACCGCGGCAGTCCCCGAGTGCCACACTTATTTTTTATTTCTAAAGAATGTCTATACAAGTATTAAAAAATTACGTGTGGCACTCGGGGACTGCCGCGGTAAAGCTATTGCATAGCATTTTTAACAACTTATGCAATTAGAATTATTTATTTATTTTATTTTTTCTGATATCAGATAACTGCGCTCTATCGGAAAACGTTGAAATTATTTGCGGCTGCGGAAGCAAATGATTCGGAATAATTTAAACGTCTTCCGATAGAGCGCCGCGCACGAATTTTTTATTCGATAAAGCAAAAAATCCGGATTATTCGAAAAAAATCGTAGATAAAAAGATATATAATTAAATTATCTTTAAAATGGTGCAGGTTTCATAATAATAGGCCAGATAGTATTTGCGTAGTAGTCGTTTTTGTGTTCGGTTAGACCTAATTTCACAAATTAACTACACTATGTAATATAAACAAAATCTAAAATATTCAAAGCTAAGAATATTAGGAAAATGTTCTTGTTTAACATATATTTTTTTCGAATCGTAAGCAGTACTTGTTTAGACGTAATTATCAGTTTAAAATCATTAATTTTCGTTAAGAAATTTCTTCATTCGGTCGCCGCGCTGGCCTAGGCCCGCGATAAAAGCTATGCAATAGCTTAAAAAAACACATTCGATGGGAATTTATGATTTATTGGAACTTTTCTCACAAAATAAAAACCCTACGAGATTCGCTCATTGTAATGCTAAATGTGTTAGATAAAACCCTCGGACACGCAAAAATTTCGTGAGGAAAAAAAAACACATTGACATATAAAAAAGAAATCATTTTTTTCTTACTTTTAAAGGTTGTCTTATAAAAAAAAACTAACTTAACCTACCGCCATATAGGAGTTTAATAATAAAAAAAACCTCACTTAATATACCGAAATGTATGGGTCTTCTTTGAATGCCTAGATCTTGCTTATTAATTGAGAACGAATAAAGATTATTGCAGATTCGGAATCAGCGCGGTGAATATAGTCGGGTGACGTTAAAAATAAACAATGTAGAACAGGTTCCTTTAATAACAAAAAATGCGCTTTTCTGAGTGAATTTTTGATGAACTTCCTTTTGTAGAGCTTACGTGTGCCGCAGGCTATTTTATAGAATAACATTACTGCAATGATCTCAGAATGTTGATAATTCGATATCATTTTCCCAGCACATCCACGATATATGTGAAGTAAATGAACGGGAATATGAATATACAAGCTGTGTGCATGTGTGTATGTGTATGTGTATGTGTTGTAGTGCCGTCAAAGTTCTGCTCTTCCATTGCAGTATTAAAGTACCTATGCAGTCATTTAAAACATTTAAATATAGCAGATCATCGGAGGGATGACATTGCCTCAAATGACTGCTGCGTAATTATAGCAATTGTAGCAGTTTTGTTCATCACCATTTCTGCACCCAACAGTCTTTTCTTAGTCTCAGTTTCCAATATCTGCATTTCTCAAATGCAGATATTTTGACCTTAAAATTGACAGTCATCACTTTTGATCAATTCCTCGACACAACCGGCATTTTTGTTCAGATTTAGTACTATCTGGACATCAGTGGTGTCAACATTATTTTCTAAAGTACTTTTAATAGATACTACCATATGCAAAAGATGAGACTGATTTATATACGCTTTATATATAATACAGTGTATATATATATATATATAAATGGTAATAAGAGCTCTATAATCACACAGTGTAAACAGAACCAGTGTGGCAACGAAATCTTAGGGCAATCATGAAGTGGAGGACGACGAGCGGCAAGCAGTCCGCTCCCACTTTGAGCCTAGTGAAACGGTGAGCTTTTAAAACGATGTTCTAAAGGACTTGCTTACGCTATCGAAGCTGTTTACAACTAGTAATAATAATATTAACCTGCCCGCAGGAAAGTAACAACCCTGACTCGTCGGCGGCATTTTGAATAGATCAAAGGTGTCGCCATGTTGGTAGTTCTCACTCCAACTAAACATTGAATTTCAGGAGAAACAAACCTGGTAATTTTTTGGATGTCGAATTCTGCAAAGGCTTTCAAAATTGTACACTATGTAGCTATAACAATACCGCTACTATTTGCGACCGCATCCATACGAGCGATAATTTTCAGCTCTTGTGAAATTGATTACCAAACATACAGTTGCGTGGAAGATAACAAGGACAACCAATTATTTCCCTCCAATCAGACGTAAATTTGCATCTCCATTCACGAACTATCTCTGAGGGTAGGAAGAGTAGGAATTTTAGATATTCAGGTACTTTTGTGTGAAAGCATTACTTCCAAAGGCGAAATTCATACACATGTAAAAACCGGCAGCCTGTTGAAGACAGGCTTACGCAAAAAATAACACAAACTTGCCATGATAATTGTAATATAAAAGGCATCTTCTCAATCTGTATAAATACATAAATCAAAGGCCTTTATACAATCTATTATAAATAGATTATATTTCAAATCTTTTTGTCTGCGGCAGCTGCTATTCAAAAATATTCCACACCACAAACTGGATCCATGTCTAACACAGCTGTCTCAGTGAACCAAGGGTCAGTTTACTGAGACAGCTGACCCCCCCCCCTCCTCCCTATATGAACGCTATACCCCTCAAATGACAAAAGGCTGCAACATGCATAATATTGTATTCCTGTTACAACAAAACGTTGTAACCTGTGTTGCATCGTTTAGCAATTTGAGGACAGAGTGCGCATGAACCGGTTGTCCTGGTGCGTATGTCATATGTCAATAAGTGTATTCTGTCTTTTAATGGTATTGGACCATAGGATGCCGTACACCGTACACAATTATTTGGCTTGGCACCGTACACAATAGTTTGCTTACATCTGAGCTACAGTTTGGCTATATCTACATCCGTTTTAGGGAGTAATATAGTTATGAATTCATATATTTTGAGGTAAAGTCCAAAAAGTTTCTCCCCTTAATCTGGAGAGACCAACAGAGAGACGGAGAGCAGTGAGTTGTCACCTACAGCAGGCGAACCCGTCACCCCAGGAAGGTATAACGATAATGATCGTTCTTCCAAACTGAGGTGAACGTAGTGACTTGGAACGAAGACAGTCCACCAGTACGCCAACTCGCCCGCGAGAGTCCAACGCTGTACCGCGTCGCACATTAAATTTTCCAGCGGATAGCCTCGCGCCCTCACTATCCGATTTCGCCGAATTCCTCCGTCCTCCCATCTGGTTACGGCTCCGAAGTCACTTGCGCGGCCTCTACCTAAAGTTAGCGGTAATTAATTTTGAATATATTGCGGACCGTGACGTCTTTTGCCCGTCTTTCACTCGGGATCGAGTGGTTAACGGGTCATTTCAAGAGTAGCTGACATTAGGTCAACAATACCCCCGATGCTTAGGAAACAGTATATCGTTTCCGGACTCCTCTGGTTATTCGCCGGAGTGCATAGTCGATTGTATGACGCCGCACGATGCGCAAACCGCCTAGAAGCGCCTTAGGGCCATCCCGCAGGGAAATTGATTCACCTGCCGTAAAGTAGGAAACAGAATCCTTACCGGGGTAGACCTTCGGGGATGCTTGGAACTGAACCGCGAGATGAGCCGACTAGGTTAATGAGCAAGTCTTAATGGCTCAACTGAACGAGAACTGTTAGCTGCCAGAGAGACTCACAACGAAGACTCACTGAGAGAGATTGTTTTGTTTTGTTCGGAACCACATACACACGTTGCAATATCGTATTATGTTGTCCGCGAGAATATTATGTTTATTATCATACTTTCCAATCTTTACAGGCATGCCTTATCGGGCCATGTTCAACCACTGAGCGTCAATGACTTGACTCGACCTTCTAGTGCTCCAACTGTTTCCACGATTCTTCACCTGGAATCAGCCGCTGCAAGAAAATACACAGAGCGAAACTTCTCCAGCGCTGACTGCGTGAGGGTCGCGCCTCCGGCACCAGCGTCTGCTACTTCCAGGTTGGACAGTCTAATATGAAGTTCTGGTGATATAAGTTCTCAATTTGGTTTGTCTGAAATGGGACTGTAGGATCCATATACTTGGGCCATTGTTTGGCGCTGTGTCTCCCAAGATTCGTACGGAATGGATCTTCGCCTTATATTTTGACCTATTGACTATAATATTCAATGGAATTATTCGTCTGGCGCGAGGGGAGTTCGTCTGCTTGGTGACAACCGATTTTTTTTATAAGGCTCGTATCTCTGAGATCGTTGAAAAAATCACTCGCAAAGCGTGTGCGCCAGTGTGGCGTTTACAATGCCCGTATTTCTATGTACCTACATCAATTGGTTTTAGAACTGGATTCTGAAGACTCAGCTGATAAGATAAAGCTTCTTCGACACGAGCTACTGTTAGATCTTGATACTGTTAGCTACTATCTACCCATAAAAAATAAAAAAATCGGCTATCACTGGCCGATGCGGAAGAAGAAGGTTCTATTATTAGTGTTTCATTTAATTTTGGTGAAACACATAATTTAATATTACTCGATTCTGGTCAAGACGATTTAGTCTAACCATATCAGGTGTTTAGACTCAAAGGTCTAGACCAGCGGTTGGCAACCTGCGGCCCGCGAGGCGTTTTGGTGCGGCCCGCAAGATTCTCGCCGCAACGCCAACATGCAAAAAAGTTTGGCAAAATACTAAAATGAAAAGTGCATTAATTGCACAACTTTAAATTAAGTTTGAAAACCGGCCTGCTGATTTCAAAAAGATCTCACGTAAAATAGATTTTCGAAATCTCCTTCTCGGTGGATATAGATAAATGTACCAAGCGATTTGCAAACCATCATTACAGATTTTTTAAGTGATTCCCGACTTAAAATGGCTTGTAGGGAAATTGCCTTCTGAAAATCGCAGAAATTAATAAGGTTTGCTCAGCAAATAATTATTATGTTTAGTAGTACATACGAGTATGTTGGCGACCAAACTTTTTCAATTACGCGACTCTACTTCAAAAATGCAAGCGAATATATAAAAAAAACGCTAGTCAAATGCAGCCGCAAAAATATCATTGATTTAAATAACCACACAAAATATAGTAAAAAAATATAATTGGCGTTTTATTTTTAAAACGAATGTATTTGTACCCTAATATTGTAGGTACACTGTAATGAAAACTGGCTCAAGTGCGGCCCGCACTGGCCCGCACTGATGCGGCCCGCACCCTACCCTGGGGTGTACCACACCCCAGGCGTTGGTTTTTAGCTTGGCATTTCTTACTCTTGAGTCAAATCGGTTTGATTGTTCCAGTACTCTATTATTTCGTGGTTACGTACAACACGCCTTGTGTGTATTGCATAATACACACAATTGCAAATAATTATAATAATTACATATTACAATAATTCAAGTGTAGTAATAACGTATGTAAGAATAACGGTAGGGTTTAAGGCTTAATGTTAAATATTTGGCCTTCTTCCTTCAAAAGGTCGCTGACCCATGGTCTACTAGACGATAGGTAGGACGATATGATAGGTAAGGTTAAGACGATAGGCGTTAAAAAATCCCAAAGTTCTAATGACAAATACGTCAACTTACATTTCGTCGACTATACCTTTACTTTACCTATCTCTCCAGAGCTACTCGTATATGGGCAGATTTTTTTTAAAGTATACTAGTTATAGAGAGTGATTTTCTACTTTTTGTTCCACTGACTTACATTTTTAAATATAAGGTTTTAAGCCGTTTACAGCAATTAGGATTAAATAATTAATACTTTTATAGACTATAGTATTTTTTTCATTCAAGCCCTAAATGGTAATAATACGTAGTAAAAATATATTTTCGTCGCGGGGAATTCGTTTCATCCATGGACATTTCTAAAAATGTTAGTCAATGGAACAAATAGTTGAAAATCGCCTTGTAAAATTAGTACACTTTTAAAAAAAATCTGTTGTGTCACCCCAAGATTTTCCTGGCAAGCAGACCCCCCCTCCACCTCGTTAACTCCCCCTCCCCTCATATACCCCCCCTCGCCGTTAGTGATTGTGTCAAGTGACTATGATAGCAAAGGTAGCATATACTAGAATTTTGTAGTATTTCCGTGGTATTAAAATGGTATTTTTCCAAAACTGATGTCGTTAGTATTTTTCCTACATATGGCTGTCTTTAAATATTATTTGCGTCGCTTGTATACAAGATATTCAAACTAAAATTTCACATATCACGTGATTTCGGAACAACAATGCATCTGTATACCGAATTTCAAGTCTCTAACTGCAATGTTTCAAATTTGAAGTATAACTAGCACGCCCTCTGGTGGATCGATTTCAACTCACCTGCCATTACCGATGCCTGCTTGCCAAATTTCAGCTTAATCGGATGAAGCTTTAGGCGCTATCGTGGTGGCTAATACACACACACACACACACCCTCACACACACCCTTAAACACACACACACACACACACCACAGACAGACTTTGGGCTCGAAATAGTCCTAATCGTCTCAGAGGGTGTCAAAATGGGCATTTCGCCCTCATCTTGATATTTTTAGCGCGTTCACAATACTTTCCCTAGTGCCGGAAAATTCGTCCATATAAGTTCGTTCTAACCCCACTTTGAGTTTATAGTATTGTATAGCTTTTTTTTTAATATTGAAATTTTCAGCTCCACAGATGACCAGTCCAAATCGTCACAGTACCGCGCCGCCCTGAACCGTCTGCAGGAGTTGCAAGATGACCTGTTGGAAGTATCCTCCATGGATTCGGATGATTCCGAGCTGCAAGACCACCTGGAAGGTCTGTCTGGTCCGGCCAGGTCCCGCTTGGACCCCGAAGCCCTCGGATTTCTGGTCTGCGCCCAGGAAACCATGAAGTACCTCAACGAGCAGGGCATTCGTGCCAACGATCCCATGATTGTTAATCTTAGGAATAGATTCGTCAACGGCTTGAATAGATTGGGAATAGATTAGCATTGAAATAATACATACATACAGAGGATGGCCAAATTATTATACGCAAGCGAACATTTTAGTACTAAGTCGCATTTTCAAATTTATTTAACTTTTAATCTGTGCTTACTATCAAGAACCAGTGATATTTATATTGTAACAAATGTATTTAAAATACAACTACCCAAACCTTATTGGTACCGTAGACCACTTATTTGTTATTCGTAGACCACTGATTGCCAATTTTCCTATGTTTTCGATAGCTGGCACAATGCGGAACACTTTCATATGGATTTTTTAAATGTGATAATTGTAAAACAGAAGAAAAACAGGTAGAATTTTTATTCGTAGCTTTTTTAAAACTACTTAAATTTTGCGCGACGCACGAATTCATTTCTAAACGACCACGACCTTAAAGTACGAAGCATTTAAGAAAGCCATACATAAATTTGTACTGCACATTTAGCACTATCTCGATTACTCATTCATGTAACGTGTCTATACTACTCGCTCGCACCTTTCCTCGATAGCCGTGTGCATTGGCCTTCCCAATCGACTAGTGACGCAATTTGAGTTGATTGTTAATTTTTCCCCACACGTTTTTATATTGGTTTTATTTAATATACGTAAGTTTGAAATACTCTGCTATACACAGAATCTGTTTTAGGTGTAATACGACATTTATGGAACGCCTAAACGGGCTCCGCTAACGTGAGACCCATTTACACCTCATGCACTCCCAATTTTTTGTCTCTGCCTCGAACCCCCCTGCATTTTAAAATCGACCCCTGAGGGTCCATATATACATTTTATGGAATCACTGATATAAAACTATACATTTGGTATTATAACATTAAATATATATATATATATATATATATATATATATATATATATATATATATATATATATATATATATATATATATATATATATATATATATATATATATATATATATATATATATATATATATATATATATATATATATATATATATATATATATATATATATATATATATATATATATATATATATATATATATATATATATATATATATATATATATATATATATATATATATATATATATATATATATATATATATATATATATATATCCTAAAATCGTCATGATCGCGTAAAGTATACTCGAAAGATTTTTTCTGAAAATGGTTTTTGAGAAAAAAACTATATTCTGTTTTTAATAGGAAATTCGTGATTGGTACCTATATGAACATATGAGTAGGTATACTTATGTATACTCATACACCATACTAATTAGGAATATACTATTAGCAATCGACATTTTCTCCTCTCTTCTGAATATACTTACCCAGATTACTGTAATTCTAGAATAGATATAAAATCCTAAAATAGCAAAAGCTATTTGCTATACATATTTGTTACTGTAAAAATCACCAAGTATGTAAGTAAGCCCACTTTAAAATATATTTTTTTATTTTTTTTTGAAAAATCCTAATTGGTACTGAAATGTACCTATGCTTGAGTATAATAATCAGGGCCCCCATCGCCAAATTATTATAAGTCATTTTATAAATAAATAGATCTATGTCATTTTATAAATAAAATAGCTTTTAAGAATGTTCTAGTCTTGTAGGCCTAGTCGAGAGACATCTCGCCAGATTTTTAACAAACGTACCTAGTCATTATAGCTTAAAAATAGGCTTAAAAAAAGAAATAAAACAATAAATACCTTACAAATGCATAAATGAGTATTTTATTTCATTGTTAAGTATTTGAAGAAACGATACATCCTGCCGAAAGACTAATTCTGAATATAAATATTATTTAATCGCAGGTACATCTCATAATATATTATTATTCACTCATATAATATTAATGTATTAATCTTTTTATAATATAAAATTAATTACCTATTGTAAATTATTGCACATTAGCAAATCAATTTACCTTAAAATATCTTTGGAGAATAGCTGTATATTGGCCTTAAATATATACTATATAATATAAAAATGTTGTTAATTACTGTTATCTTTGAATACGCAACCTTTGAACGTGTAATTTAGCAAGACCGTTTTGTCGATATTTTCACCTTCCTTGATGTTCTGGCTGAGTCTATCGTATTCTATCTGGGCTGAACCCATGGTCATGTGTATTGAAATATATCTGGATGTGTCGGAGTTGGTTTCTTCATCTAGAAGTTTTTTCAGCATGGCTCTATAGTGCTGCAGGCTGTTTGCCTCCGCGGGGATCATGAGCTGGAACAAATTGAACGCTTTAGGATATAGTCTGGCCGGGTAATCTTATCGTGTCACGAGGGGCGTAGAAAAGAAATTAAATTTGTCGTGTTAGTGGTCTGTTTAATGTTATAGACGAGGCCCACTGTGCACGAAATTTGGGAGTTAATGGGCCCTTGCTGAGTTGGCCACGAAGACCCATTCTGTTCAGGGTTGGTCACACTCACGGGTCAACACCTATCCGACGGCCTCCACGCATGAAGTGCGAGCCTGGCTAGGACTCTGGCCTTATGGTTAGTTTCCCCTGGGAATCAACCTTCTGGCGCTCCTGGACGGTCTGCGCACCGTGCGGCGTAAGCCAATCGACTGTGCACTCTGACTAACATATTGAGTTGTCAACTACAACGGGCGAGCCCGTCACCACAGGACGTTTTAACGATTAGTCGTTCTATCGACCTGCAGTGAGCGTAGAAGACTTTGGACATAACAATTCGGACTGATTCTGCGCATAAGTAAACCTTTTGCCAGAGGCAACACCATTAAAATACTCTACAATGCATTTGTTCGTAGTGTCCTAGAATTCGGAAGTGTAGTTTGGAGTCCCCAGTATGCTGTTCACGTAGATAGGATTGAGAGGGTACAAAAGAAATGTTTAAAATCATTGGACTTTCGGACAGGTAGCCTCTGCACCGATTACGCAGAGAGAGTAACAACACACAAAATGCATTTTCTGTATTCAAGACGAAAATTCTTAGACAGCATTTTCTTATATAAAATTATTCATAACCACATCAACTCTGCACCCCTTTTGGAAAAAATTCTTTTTAAAATCCCGCGGTCTTCCTCCTCACGTTCAAAAGATACTTTCTATATTCCCTCTTTTCATTCAAACTACGCAAAAAATACCTTCTTCACCCTTCAGGCCTCGGCCCCTCAGCCGATTGACAAGTTGATGTCCCAAAAATTTTTAGTAAAAATTAGTAAAAACATTGAATTATGACACTGTCTCACCAAAAACATTAATTACCGCCAAACCACTGTACCCATAATTAAAATGAAACATATTAACATAATAAAACATAATAAAATAAAACAAATTAAATTAAAATTAAATTAAAACGGGCCAGTCACGCTGAATCAGTTTGTGGCCGATATCGGCCAATCGGGGCTTGAGGGGTTCAGACGCTCTTGCACGTGTTATAATGAAGTTTTGAACGACATAGATATATTCTCAGTGTCATTAATTACTTTTAGGAAACAATTGAGTGATTTGTTGTTGCATTAGTTTTAGTTTACAGCCAATAATTTAGGTACTCGTACTAAATGAAAACAGTTCGATCCGACTAGACATTTACATTGTTGTGGCTACATTTACAAGTTTTGTTAAAATTAATGGTAATATAGGTCTATTTGTTTAAGTGTATTTGTAAAAACATTTGTTTATGACTGTTTTTTACCTAAATAAAAAAAAAAAAAAAAAACAACAATCCGACGTCTAGCTACGCCACAACCCGTAAGAGTCCAACGCCTTACCGCGAGATAGCCATGAATACACCCGGCGGCTCGAGACACTCGCGCCCTTACTTCCAATTGTGACCAGATTTCTCCGGTCTCTCGATTGGTTCCTAGTTCGAGGTCGCTTGCGCGGTCCTCTCCCTTACGAAGCGGTGAAACGGTGTATACCGAATATATCGCGGACCAAGGCGTCCTTTGCCCAGCTCTGAACCGGGATCGGATGGCCAATGGTCATTTCAAGAGCAGTCGCCGTAAGGTACGCAACCACCCCCGCTCTATAGGAAACAATACAGTTTCCAGACTCCCCCGACTGTTAGTCGGAGTGCACAATCGATTGGCTTGCGCCGCACGGTGGGCAGACCGTCCAGGAGCGCCAGAGGTTTGATTCTCAGGGGAAACTGATTCCAGAGTCCTACCTAGGTTCGCACCCCGTGCGTGGAGGCCGTCGGATGGGTGTTGACCCGTGAGTGTGACCGACCCTGAACACATGGGTCATCGTGGCCAACTCATCATGGGCCCGTTAGCTCCCTGGGCCCGTTAGCTCCCAACACTCTGACTAACATATTGAGATGTCAACCACAACGGGCGAACCCATCACCGCAGGACGTTTTAACGATTCATCGTTCTATCGACCGTGCAGTGAGCGTAGAAGACTTTGGACATTACAAATCCGACGTCTAGCTACGCCACAACCCGCAAGAAGCCAACGCCTTTACCGCGAGATAGCCAGTATGTTACCTGGCGGGCCGACACTCGCGCCCTTGCTTCCAATTGTGACCAGATTTCTCCGGTCTCTCGATTGGTTCCGAGTTCGAGGTCGCTTGCGCGGTCCTCTCCCTTACGAAGCGGTGAAACGGTGTGCACCGAATCTATCGCGGACCAAGGCGTCCTTTGCCCGACTCTGAACCGGGATCGGATGGCCAATGGTCATTTCAAGAGCAGTCGCCGTAAGGTAGGCAACCACCCCCGCTCTATAGGAAACAATACAGTTCCCAGACTTCCCCGACTGTTAGTCGGAGAGCACAATCGATTGGCTTTCGCCGCTCGGTGCGCAGACCGTCCAGGAGCGCCAGAGGTTTGATTCCCAGGGGAGACTGGTTGATCCAGTGTCCTACCCAGGTTTGCACCCCATGCGTGGAGGCCATCGGATGGGTGTTGACCCGTGAGTGTGACCGACCCTGAACACATGGGTCATCGTGGCCACCTCATCATGGGCCCGTTAGCTCCCTATGGGCCCGTTAGCTCCCGAACTCTGACTAACAGTCGGGGGAGTCTGGAAGTAGTACTGTTTCCTATAGAGCGGGGGTGGTTGCGGACCTTACGGCGACTGCTCTTGAAACGACCATCAGCTACCCGATCCTGGGTGAACAGCCGGGCAAAGGATGCTGTGGTCCGCGATAGATTCGGTAAACACCGTTTCACCGCTTCGTAAGGGAGAGGACCGCGCAAGCGACCTCGAACTCGTAACCAATCGAGAGACTGGAGTAATCTGGTCACAATTGGAAGTAAAGGTGTGAGTGTAGGCCCGCCCGGTAACACTCCTGGCTATCCCGCGGTTAAGGCGTTCGCCTCTTACGGGCTTGTGACGTAGCTAGATGGTGGACTGTTTTGTCCTCAAGTCTTCTACGCTCACTCCAGGGAGATAGAACGACTAATCGTTAAAACTTCCTGAGGTGACGGGCTCGCCCGCTGTAGTCGACAACCCAAGTTGTGCACGGAACTGCCAGTACATCGAAAGAAGTTAGTACCACAACTTGGTACCATAAATTACCATCACGAGAAATGTGAAAAGAATCGACTTTTGGCTACAAAATTACTGGCGAAATTGTGCAAAGCACTGAGATAGTGCGAGACCTCGGAGTGTTTTAATGGAGCAGTAACTCCTGTTCGATCAGCAAATAGATGCGATGGTGTTGAAGGCATTGAGGCGCGTCTCCTAGAGTTTATTATCGCATCTCTAAAAACTGTATATTTTGCTTATGTCTGTATCATTCTGAAATTTGCCTAGACCATTTGAAGTTCTTAATACCAGACATACAAAAAATAATTCATTCAAGTATTTTATAATAATTTGTCTTTTCGTAACTGCATAACTTTGAATTCTTATCGAGACAAATAGACTATTTTAAAACTGACAGCTTAAAATTAAGACGTAAATGGGCAGATATGATTTTTTGGATAAGATTATAAATAATAAAAATGACGGTTCCTACTGGATGGAAAAACTAAATTTCAGAGCACCTACACGATACACGATCTGGCGGCATAGTGGTTAGGTTGCCTGCTCTTATATTGTAAGGTCTCGGGTTCGATTCCCGGCTGGGTCTCCGTTAATCTCTGTTGGGATAACATTAACGGAATTGAATTTCAATTCTGTCGATCGAATGCAATAACAAGATACACGCGTTACACGCAAACAAACATACCAACACTTTATAGTATGGTTGGTTGTAAAAGATTGCCATAAACCCGCTCATTGTGAATGTTCACAATAATGAGTAGAAACATACAAGAACGACCAACTTGTTCTCTGTGCCTAAAACAAATACAAATTCAAATTTTCAAGCTCTCAAGATGTTCCTTTAATATCGGTAACAGATAAAAATCACTAGAAGCAAAGTCCAGTGACTATGGAGGACATTTCAGTACTGCAATTACAATTACAATTACAATTTAGTTCTGCTCCAGTAGGTAGGCTGTCCTACACTTGGACGAGTCTTTGCCTCTAAAATTTTAAATAATGTAATTAATTAAAGAATATTAACTATCATGATATAGTTGTGGCAATATAAATTAATTTTAGTAAATTATAATTGGTTTGAAAACCATTGATAAATAGAAAATAATTTAATAATCAAAATTGCTGATCAAAAAAAGAGCTCAATGTCTGTAGTAATAATTATCAAGGCTAATTATTATAATTATCAAGGAATATGATGGTCATGAAAATAGATAAGGGTATACTAAAAATATCTACATTTAAATTAATTGTCAAATCTAGCAATATAGCCGTCGTCGATAAAAATAACAATAAAAATTACGCTCTTTGGCAAAGTTGATTATCATGAATTTTCCGTTATTTTATATTAGGATGCTCTTGGAATAAGAATTCAGCATTATCCAAATCTCCTAAGTCATATACTGGATTCTTGACTACGCCATTAAATAAGATTTTTTTGAATTGGTTCTCTCCAAGACTTCTGATATGCGTTGGGACCTTGTTATAATAACACAGGCTTTGGTGAAGCAAACTGTTGCGCACTTTACTAAGCCTGTGCCAATTTAGATGTAGATCAAATTTATTTCTTGTATTGTGTTGATGGAAATCGCTATTCGCCGGGACATCCGATATGTGCTTACGAGCGAACATAATATTTTGTTGGATATAGCACGAGTACATCGTCATGATTCCCGACTCGATGAAAAACGGCTCACACGAAGTTCTTGCGAGAAGCTCTGTAAAGACTGCGTAAAGCCCTTTTCTGAAGGATAAGAATCCTCTTCGAATTTGCTGCCATTCCCCAAAACATTAGGGCATATGTCATCAAAGAATGAAAATAAGCAAAATATACAGATTTAGCAGCCTCAAAGCCGCATAATTTCTAATCTTTTTTATTGCGTAAACAGCCCTACACAGCTTTTTACTAAGCTCTTCTAAGTGATCGGACCATTGCAATTTTTGGTCGATCTGCAAACCTAGAAATTTAGTGAAGAGACATTTTCCAATTCGTCTGTTCCAAAGAAAAAGGATATATTATTAGAGTCGGACGGCCGTAAAAAAACACACTGTTTTAGATTCTGAATCATTCAACGAGAGTTTATTAACTTGGAACCAGACAGCAAGTCTATTTATCGTTTCATTCATCCTTATTTCAAGCTCGTCTCTATTTTCATCGCTAAAAAGAAGGGATATGTCATCGGCGAATAGGATAATCTCATCATCCACTGACCTAATGCAATCAGGGATGTCGTTTATATAAACCAGAAAAAGAAAGGGGCCGAGTATAGAGCCTTGAGGGACACCTTTGGAGATACTTTGTGGGGTACTTTTGCTACTTCCCACTTGTGTAATCTGGGTACGACCTTGTAACTAGGACTGTATGAGCGCTAGTTCCCTATTCCTAATCCCGTAGTGTTCTAGTTTCTCTAGTAGAACTGAATGTTCTACACAATCAAAAGCCTTAGAGAGATCACAGAAAATGCCAACTGTTTTTTTTGCTATTTTCATGGCTTAGTAGTGTTTTATTTATGAGCTTAGCAATGTCCTTTTGGGTTTAAAGATTTTTTTGGAAACCAAATTGCTGAGAATATTATTTTCTGAAAAGAAATTGGTCAATCTCGTGAAAATATTTTTTTCAGGAATCTTGCTAAAAACTGGCAAAAGCGATATAGGGCGATAATAAGTCATGTTGTCACAACATCCCTTTTTGTAAATAGGTATCACTTTTGCCAGTTTCAATTCCGTGGGAAAGAATCCATATTCCGAACAATGATTAAAAATAACCGACAATTCGTCTGCGATGCTAGTGACAGAACTTTTAAGGATTTTTGTGGAGATATTCCACAGATCAGTTGAATTTTTACATTTTATATCTTTGGCAAATTTGACTATTTCCTCGGAAGTGGTAGGAGAAAACCCTAATGATATTGGGTTTCTATTGCAATAGCTATAAAGTAAGCTTAAAGCTGTGCAGTGTGCTGTATTTAAATTACTTAAATTTCTAGGTACGTTAACAAAATAATCATTAAAGTGTTCTGCGACTGTACCCGCATCGTCTATATGCTCACCATATACTGTGAGATGCAATCCGGTATTTACTGGCATACTGCGCCCACGTTCTTTCTTGGTGATATTCCAGGCTGCCCTAATTTTGTTATCAGAATTATCAATACTATTTTTTTAAGTATTTTTGCTTGGCTTCCTTAATAATAACAGTCATTGCAACTCGGCGAAACAAAACCATTTTGCAAGTTGGCCTCTTTGTCTTTCACGTTCTTCAAAAAAAGACAAATACAGCCACCGATTTGCCGATTTTATAATGGATTTGCGATTTTTTAAAGAGGCAATTTAGTTTTTAGCCAGCATTTTACTACAACGTTAAAATAATTTTATGTATTATTAGAGCACTGTACACCCTAGAACCTGTTCGTCTCAGTTGGATGACAGAATTAAATAAGCCATGAGCATTAACGAGCGATAGAAAGACAAATACATAACTGGATTTGAAAAAGGGCGTTGCAATTAAATTAATGGAATTATTGCAGTATAGGAACCTTTCTCAAAAATCGGAAAAATAAAGAAATACTACTACTAGATTCGATAATTCTAATGCTACATGTGAAATAAAAAAGCTTCGGAAGCGTAAAATTTAAAAACCAAATTTACATAAAAAAAAAGAGTTTTTTTAAACTCAGTTTTAAGGTTGTTTATAAAAAACTAATCTAACCTACCTCCAAATAGGTGTTTATGTATTATATTAAAAAACTAACCTAACCTACCTAAATGTATGGGTTCGGGGCTTCTTTGAACGCCTATATATCTCGCTTATTTCTTGAGACCGAATATAGATTATTGCAGATTCGCGCGGTGAATATAGTCTAGTGATGTTAAAAAATCAACAATCTAGAAGAGGTTCCTATACTGCAATAATACCAAATTAATTTTAATTTGACCGTAATTATCTAAGATCCAAGTGAACAATGCGAAAAAAAGGCAATTACGTTGGTAAAGGCTTAATACTTAGGTAAAAGATGGAATTGTACATACCGATAACGATAGTTCCTCCTCGTCTGGCGGAGCAGCTGCGTTGCCGAAACAACAAACGATAGAGTCCGCGACGGCAGACCAACTAAAGTCCCTCCCGGCTTGTAATGACTACAATGAGGGGATTGCATTCGATCCATTATAGTAGCACGCGCCTGCAGCCCCCCATCCGAAAATAGACCTTAACGACCAGGAGCGAGGGGCGAAAGCGGCGCACCACTCCGCCGGCGGGGGTGAACGGCGAACACT
This sequence comes from Micropterix aruncella, assembly GCA_944548615.1. Classification (NCBI taxonomy): domain Eukaryota; kingdom Metazoa; phylum Arthropoda; class Insecta; order Lepidoptera; family Micropterigidae; genus Micropterix; species Micropterix aruncella. The sequence goes on from OX155963.1 coordinate 17,739,340, forward strand.
ATGGACAATTGGACGGATAAATTTAGACGCAAGGGGTCCTGTTTTATAAATAGTGGCTTGTATGCAGATGTGAACGCTAAACGGGTGTCGTGCGTAGGTTTTTTTTTCTGATAAAGGGGCGACTTATGGTGCACTGATTAAAATATGTCACACGAATGGACGAATAGATATGCATTTTCAATTATTGTATTCTCAGAAAACGCAAGATTATTTTATTAGTAGATAGAATAGGACAAATGAATGATGATGATGAACCCTTTACTGGGGGGGGGGGGGGCGGACGTTTTGACGGACGGCAAAAGCCCCCCACCCCCGTTAGCGCAGCTTCCATTAAAAAAAACTATTATATTTAATTGAGGGGGGGGGGGGTAAACTCTTAAATCCGGGAAAATATACATTCTACTTTAAAATATTTGTTTTTTTCGCATATAAACACGAAGTTTTATTTTTTCGTTCTATACCCTCTTAAAAGTATATATTAAATTTGTTAAACGTTATGTATCAATTTGTTTAAAAGTTTATTAAGAGGCGAGATTAGGACAGTACCGTTTTTAACACGCTTTTATTAGGTCGACCTGTATGTAACTGAGTAATGGAATCTAAGGTAACTAATTTAACCATCTTCCAAGATCGTAGCATCATGAAAATTGGCAGCTGTATGTATGTCTGATGACAATACAATAATATGGAACTGTCGAACTGATCTGATGATGGAGTCGGAAGATATGAACTGGAACTTCATGATGGAACATCGTATCATAGCTGTGTTTGAACTTGTTAGAAAAAGTCTTGGAATGAACCACGATTAGGTTTCAAGGTCTGATGATGAAGCCGAAAGATAGGCACTGGTATTCCATGATGGAATATCGTATCATAGCCGTGTGTATGTTAATATCGTATCATAGCCCAAAAGCGTGTTTTTAGTTTTTTTTTTAAACTATCAATTTATTAGTTCACGAAGAAGCGCAATCGGGCTTTAGTCACTATATTATTTCAGTTTATTTAAAAAATCTTTCTTTAAATTATTATTTCTCTTTATATTGGGTCCTTACCTATGTAATTGCTGTTTTTTCCACACTGGCCACGTTGAACTTGGATAACTTGGGTTTGATTTGGAATTTCTAAATCAAATGCGCGACTAGACAATGATAGAGGGGGGGGGCATAATCAGCTATCTATTTCTATTCAGCTTTACTCACAGTCCACCTTCGTACTTCCGTGGTCCACCTTCGTACTTCCCACAGTCCACCTTCGTACTTCGTACTTCGTACTTCTTGTATGCCTCTGCTTACCAATGAATCCCAGCTAGCTCACCATTTTCCCTGGCGATAAAAATAACGGAATTGCATTTTAATTCTGTCGATCGAATGCAATAACAAGATACCTACACTATACACTTTGAACTTGGATAACTTAGGTTTGAGGTGGAATTTCACATTCAAATAAATTTTAATTCAAGGCCATGTTATCCTTTTTTAAGAATCAGCTGTTTATTTGTCTTTCCGTTGTTTGGTTTTGCTTAAATGTTTTCCGTTTGTGCAAACATGGTAAAGTTTAGAAATTTGCATTATTTTCAAATATGAGATCCTGTGCCGGTGTTTTCTATTACAGCTTGCAGGCTGGCTATACAGTAACCGTAATGACTGCAAACAATGATGGATAAACTCGTGATTAAATAACCGAGCCTGGTCAATCGCTCATCGCCACTGCTTCTGCATGACAACGTATAACCACAGATTTCACTGTAAACAGTCGCAAAGTTGCAGAAGTTGCGGTTGGAGAGTTTTGGTCACCCCACCGTACTTGCCAGACCTTGTTCAATAGAGTTTCATTTTTCAGAATTTTGATAACTTTTTACAAGAGAAAAAAATCAACTTTGAAGCTTCGGTGGAAAACGCCTTCAAAGCATTCATTGGTTCCTGTCCACCGGAGTTTTACAGCAGACGAATTAAGCATCTCCCATGACAAAATGACAAAACCGCATAGATAATAGGGTCAATATTCCTATTCATTAAATACATATTTTCATACAAAGGTTTCGGCCTTAAATTTTCTTTATAGAACTGCAACTCCATAGGTACCCTTAGGACACAATACCTACTTATACCTATGTTTCTATTTTTTTAAATATTTAATTATCTAATAAGGTGTTTAATGTCAGCAGTAATACAATTTAAAAGGTATGTACTCTAACTATTTTGAAATCTATATAAAATTTTATTATATCTAATGTTCAGTGGTATGCTGTTGGAAAATTTGAGCTAATAAAGAGTAGCTGGATTAGCCAAAAGCGGATCTCCTGTGATGTACATATTACAAAATTAGTTTGGTTGTCTGGCTATACATATTGGCGTCAGTCACATCGAACGAAATCAAAAATCTATTATATTCAGTTACTTATGTAAATTATGAAGGATTTGGCGAACATATTATTTACAAAAGTGATTGTAAAACAAAGCCCAATAGTTTAGCAGTATTCAACTATTCGGCCAAATACTGTGTTCCCACATTCGCCGAACAATCTGAATATTCTAGTTTTGAGATAAACGCATTTTTAGTTTAACTTGAGTTTTTAACTTGAGTTTTAACTATTACATATTTTATTTTAAATTCAAATCACAATTTTTAACATACAAAACATTCATGTTCTTGCTTTGTTTCAGAATCAGAAAAAATCGGGAAATCACCCACTGTTCCGTTAAAATTTAGCCTAAATAATCAACTTAGTGAGGTGGATTGTCACATGATTAATTTAATACAACAGTGGGGTGTGTTTCAAATTTCATAAATAACTCAGTGTTTCCTTTCACCTTCCGCAATTCTTTTAATGCAATAGTGGGTTGTGTTTAAAATTGTATAAATAACTTGGTGTTGCATTTTTTTTTATATACAAGTTGATATTGAAATGATAAAGTCGTTTCTATTAACCCAGTGCTGCCTAACATTTAACACTGAGTCACCGTGATAAATAAGATGGCTTTTTTTGGAAACCCACTGTTGTCCTGGATAGATTTCGAATTACTCGACATTTCTATAAACTCAAAATCGTCTTTTGGGCAGATAACCCATTGTCGCTTTTATTCAACTATCGATATACCTATGGATAAGGAAAAAGATAGTCTACTTTGTTCTCAATTTCTCTCTAATACTTATAAGGACGTATCCAGAGTGGGGGGAGGAGGGGGGGGGGGGGGGGAGAGGGGACCCCCCCCGTTTTTTTAAAGGTAAAAATACAGTCGAGAAAAAATGACAATCAGGAAGAATCCTCGACTTATGTACGTAGGTGTCAAGCACGTATACAGGTGGAGGGGTTGGAGAGGGGTAGTTAAGATTTAACATTGGACGGGCAAATTCAAGTTTGGTAGGTACCGCGCGTTATTTTAATAAATGCCCCCCTCTCACACCCCGAAACTGGTCTGGATACGTGCTTGAATACGTACGCATTTTTAATTTCTATAGCTCTGTGAACCAATAACAATAATTGTATTGCTGTGAAACTAACTTATATTTAACAATGTGAACAAATACACGAAATCCATCTTTCGGCGATAATCTAAACTACGCTAAGACGAAACAAAACGAAAAAATAAGCTTCAAATAATGCTAAAATCTATCAGGAGATGGCAGTAGTAACTAAATTTATACATGGGTAATAAATATTATTTCCTACATTATTACGCTTTGTATGTATGTATGTAAATCGAAAATAAATCAAGGAAAGCACTAAACATTATTTTAATATTAATAAGATTGGAATGACTAAAATCATTGGTTGACATTAAAATTACTAATGTTAAAACTACAAACAGTCTTGTATTTATGAAATACTTAAATATATTTTCAGTACATTCATATTTTAAGGATACTGTCGTATTTATAATACTATTATTTTATATTATTACATAATATGACATTCCTGAGGTTTCCATGGCAACAGCTACTCTTAACCTAAGTAGTAGTTTCAGGAAATCGTACGAATTCCATGCTAGCTTTTAAGCTTCAATCGGGTAGAGGTCTTCATTTTCCATGTAGAAATAATACACGAGGAATATAAAGCCTAGCGCTCCTAAGCTAGCGGTGAATTGGAGAAAATCGATTCTGTGCATTTTTGATGTCTTTGGACCGCCCTGCAAAAAAAAAACAGAAACCAATCACAACACAACAAATCACAATCTGAAGTAATTTTAAAATATCTTACGAAATACTGGATGCTGGCTTATTATATTATATATTTTTGCCAAATGGGCAAAAAACTGCATTCGATTTTTAGTGTCAATACTCACAAATATGTTTTCTGCCCTTCATGGTGCTTGATATTACGTGTTTTTATCGACGAAGTCACTCTAAATTATCTCCAAATCACTGATAAGTTTGACGCCTGTAAAAGATAAATTGACAATATTTTTAAAGAATCCTATGGAAAATTTCTAGTTTATTTGTCTATCTCGATAAGAGAGTAGGTCTTATTCATGCAGTGTAAACCCAGCTAGATTGTTATGCATACGATGTTATTCCTTTTATTACCGACTGCCCAACAAAATAGGAGTGTAATGTGTTCAGTGTTTGTCTATGTATGTTTTACGTTTATTTAATTCACTATAACTTCTAAACACTCTAACCGATTTTGAAGTATGTGGTATTGTTAGAACTGTCATGTCATCCCGAGTGTCATGGGTACCTTAATTGTCAAAATATTAGGTCAATACTTGTCTGCATGTCCGAATCTCCAAATGTCAATAAATTAACATAAATATATCGTTTTTAGTGTACGATGAAAATTCTGATAGAGTAGGTACATTCCGAAAATATATATGAACCTATATGGATAAATACATAAACCACAAATATTTCATTAAAAAAACAGGCCATCAAGGCATACCCGGCATCGAAGACGCCGACAGATTGGCAAAACTGCGCACACCGGAATGCCCGATGGAGCCAGTTGTTGGGGTCCCCTTCGCTATAGGTAAGAAAATCGTCAGGGACTGCTTGGAGCAGGAACATAGAGCATCCTGGAACAAGAGCCACGGATGTCGCCAGGCAAAGACCATGATCGAGCAACCACTTCCTTAGGCTACTTGACATGAGCAAGAAGAACCTTAGAACTACTATCGGTCTCCTCACCCGACACACCACCATTAGAGCACATCTATCCAACCTTTGCTTGACCGAGAACAAGACTGCCGAATACGTGGCGAAGAACCTGAAGACAGCATACACATCGTTGTTCGCTGCCCAGGCCTCGCCGCAAAAAGACACAGTTTACGGAAGAGCCTTTCTCGAACCCAGAGATCTGCCCAACTTGAAGGTCAATGATCTGTATAGACTGGTAAGCAGTATCGGGCTACTAGCAGACCGCTGAACCAACCACAAAGTTGGTAGTTACTAAGATTTTGTCTCCAAGTTGTGGAAAATTAATGCCAAGCTAAAAAGTTTATAGAAGACGGCTCATTAGAGCTGAATGATTTGTTTTTGTCCATTTTCTAGAGCATTGGCCTCAAAGGTAATATCGTCTTTGGCTTAGTTAGCAAGCCCGTTAACGGGTTTTGGCGATCATGACAATGGGCCTTATTCCCGCGGCAGACGCACACGATTGCGTCTGTTTTGACATCATAACTTTTTTGTCACTTCGCAGGTATGCTGCGTATTCGCGTATATACCGCGGCCTCGGGAATGCGCCACAATGGGTTCGATTGCGTTTCTTCGTGACGTAATTCCGGAAAATAGTCCATGCGAACGAGACAGAGCTGTGCGTTATAGCTTCCTGAGGTGACGGGCTCGCCCGCTGTAGTCGACAACCCAAGCTGTGCGTTATAGCGGAATGTAAAATGAATGATCGTATTTTTTCCCGTACAAAACTACCTGCCGATCCTAAACAACCGGAACTAGTTTTCAAAACATATAGTCCGGACTTAGGTTTTGCCGCTTTATGTTCGATTGGTAGTTTTATGCCGAGAACGTGACACTCATTCAATTCATATTCCGCTCTGTATTGCCCTGTCTCGTATTGACCTGTCTCGCTCGCATGAAATAATTCCATGTTTATTTAGTTCACGAAGAAACGCAATCGGGCCCAATCTCTATTTATCCGGCAGGAGCGTGGATTCTTTCCGTGTCATTTCGCGGCGCTTCCCTGATTCTCTCTTACCTATACCATTGATTTTATAAAATCAATGCCTATACATTTCGTTCCATAAAGAGACTTGGTTCGATCACTTTTAGTCGCCGGCTTTTAGTCCTTTTCCGTTAATCATAATATACGTAGCATAGAACAGATTTGCTATATTATTTGTAATGAGCACAGGTCTTTGTTTTTACCTAACAATATTCCATATAATACTCAGTGCTCGAAATACGCCTAATTATATTTAATTATAAGAATACGCAAACAGTAGACTATATATTTAGAATCGCAGATAGTAGATTACAAACCTAGTACCATTGATTGTATATGGTATTAGATTGATTAGATCCATAGGACATTTTTGCAACCATTTTTTGACGGCGAAATGCAGGTGGCGCTGGTAGCGTTGACGGCGAACCTAATAGCGATTTATTTGGCCATCTATAATAACATCGCTAATAAAAGTTTTTTAAATAAAGGACTCATTTAAAATCTAATAATTTTACCAACGATAACAATAACACCATGTAATCATTAGCACCATGCACCTATCGCATTTTTTATATAGGATAGAATGCCATCAATAGATAGCATTCTATCTAGATAGACTAAACCCTCTATCTTAACATAAAAGTGCTTAATTATTACGTATTGAAACCTGTATACCAAATTAAAAATTGACATCTTTATGTAAATAATATTAAAATAAAAATATTATTTTAAACCGTAGGTATATGCGTGTTTAGATAATATCATTGTTTTTGACAAATAAGTGAAATAATATTATTTATAAATAATATTCAGATGTCCATCCAGACAAATTTAAAAATACAGAGATTGAAACGAAACTCGTGGGTATGTGTGTGTTTTTCAAACCAATACCAACTTTCGGTGTAGAAAAAGTCGTATTGCTCTTCGGTTTTGAAAGGTATGGACCTAACCTACCGAACCTTTGATCATACCTAGCCTATCTCCTACTTCTTAAGATTTCACTAACTGCCATCCTAATGCACTGTATTATTTGACTATTATACTATACTATTATATCATATCATATTATTTATTATATAAATATTATTATCCAATTATTCATATTTCTATTTTTTGCTTTATATAACCCTTTCTAACTTAGCTTATTAATAACTTACTTTATTATTACTTTTCTTACCCTTATATTATTATTAGTCTTATTACTTTTTCCACTATCAACATGTTCATGTTATTTCTATATTAATTTGTAATGCAAGCATTGTAAACTACTCATAGGATAGTAAATTTGTTTTGTTTTAATATGTTTTAAAAATACTTGTATGTAATTACTATCTGTAAGTTTACTATAAAATAAAATAAATAAATAAAAACCATTAAACATAGCACGAAAACATTTATTAGAATTCACTTTTAACTTAATTTTGACCTGAGTGGCAAATGTTTGCCTCTGATATTGAGGTACAAGTTTATTTTACATTGGGTATACTTTACTTAAAGGGAAGGTTTACGTAAATTATTATTCATTTTAAAATTTCGATTCGATGTAATCTAGAGGTTCTATAGCTATAACACTAAAATAGGTATCCTTCTTTGCTAAAATAGGTACCAAAAGAAAACTCGTATACAAACCGTCAGTAGTCAGTATCCTTCCTTCCTTCTTTTCCCCCAATCGTCATGCTTCAGGATTGCGCTGCTCATCGAAGAGGGCCAGCACCAGGTGGTAGACCAGGAAGCAGATAAATCCTGCGATGACCAGAACAACCATCACACAAACAAACAAACATATTTGAAGCGGCAATAACCTGTCGTTCTCGCGCGCTGGCATGACTGATAGATAGTAATTAGCAGTGTTAAGTAGCGTTGCCACACACCGCCGGTCTGGATTCGTGTGTAACTGTAAAACAACGCGTCAAAACAACGTTATCATAACTCACTCCACCGCTGGTTAAGATTTTGTCAATGTCGAATAGTTTAAATTCCAAATAATGAGGCACTTCTGCTGCAAAAAAACTCATCTAGTTGCAGAAGGGTCGCGATAATAGTAATGGCCGCCCACATGCTCACATCACACGTATTGCATGTATTGAACACCAATTGATGGATATCCTAATCACTTAAAATATGTCTATCCCTTTTTAGTTTCAGCGTGTTGGTGTTCAATAAATGCAATACGTGTGATCTAAACAAGTGGGCAAGGGACCGAGAAATTTGGCGCAGCATATAGTCCATCGAAGCTGGAAGCAGACGAGTAGTCGATCCCACATATTTAATTTATTTATTACCTAACGACAAATAAAAAATCTATACTGGACTTTTTAAAACTAATCTACTAAGGTTACTCAGAATGAAACCATTACTTAGAAAATGGTGAACAATTAGAGGCTCTCTAGACGATCAAGCATGCTTGTCAAGCATCGCGTCGCGGGTTGGGAGGGGATCGTAAGCAGCAGGAAATAGGCAAATATTTTTTTAAATATATACGAAAAATGCCTAATTTTGTAGTTTTACACCAGGGAGTCACGTCATTCGTCAATCAATCAAGTCTAATTGACGTGAATCTCTGGTATAAACTACATATATAGGCATTTTTGGTAAATATTACAAAAAAATATTTGCATATTTCCTGCGGTTTATGATCCCCTCCCTACCCGCGACGCGAAGCTTGTCAAGCATGCTTGATCGTCTAGAGAGCCCCTTACTTGCTTCTTTATAAATTGAATGTTATAAAAACATCAGTAACAAACATTTATTTATAGGAGACAATATAAACGGCATAATTTATCAAAGACGATATTGTTATAAATTTATTACATTGGATTATTTTAATGAGGATTCAGTAGGTCTCTATCAATAGAGATATTGTTTTTTTTTAACATATTTAATTTAATTTATTTAAATTACAATTTCATTAAAATTAAAGCATTGCTACAGCAATGCAATTTTTTCTTGTTTGAACCAGTAGAAAAAAAGTTTCTTTTTACCTACTGGTTTCTTTTTTGCTAATGATCAACATCTTGATCACTACGTCAACGCCGCCTAACTAGGCCTAGGCCTGTACTCAGGCAGGCATACCAGAGAATTTGTTATACGTTTGCGCATACGATATAATTTAAAGAAAAAACATACAAATCAAATAAGATATTTCAAAATATTTAAAAAGTCATAAAGAAAAATGGAAATAAAATCAAAGAATTATATTAATAAATTTATTAATTTTATTTACAAGACTATCACGAAAACGTGTTAGCAAAATTGTTAAACTGTCAAAATTAGAATTTAACTCGTCAATAGTAGGGAGATTAAATGTATGTCTTCGGATGAAGTTTAAAATAAAATACAATAATTTTATTAGTTGGTATTTGGTATACAAATAGGTTTGAAAATACTAAATTAAAATTGAAATCACATAAATAAAATGATACAAACACAGTCAAAATAGTCACATTAAATATAAATACATAAAAAATAATCTATATAAAAAATATACGACAAAAAAAAACATTTAAAATAATGACAATGATAAAAACATAGAAATCAAACTAGACAGCTAATAATGTATGGCTTTTTTCCGATCTCCATTAAATATTCACATATTAATCAACTTTTTGAAGAGGCCTCTTTTAATATATTTAGAGAACTTTATTGTAACATATTATTTTATTTTTATTCAGAAATAAAAAAAATATTTACGTTTGAAGAGCGCGCATAGAGAACATCAAAACTCAAAATGGAAATCTGTCTCTTTTAGTTATAAATATGGATACCGGGTCACCAAGGCATACCCGGCAACGAAGAGGCCGACAGACTGGCAAAACTGGGCACACTGGAATGCCCAGTGGAGCCAGCTGTAGGGGTCCCCTTCGCTACAGGTAAGAAAATCATCAGGGACTGCTTGGAGCAGGAACATCGGGCTTCCTGGAAACAGAGCCAGGGATGTCGCCAGGCAAAAGCCATGATGGAGCAACTACTACAGAAGAAAACCAAGGCCCTACTTGACATGAGCAAGAGGAACCTTAGAACCACTATCGGTCTCCTCACCAAACACACGACCCTTAGAGCTCATCTATTCAACCTTGGCTTGACTGAGAGCAAGGATTGCCGAATATGTGGCGAGGAACCTGAAGACAGCATAGACATTGTTGGTCGCTGTCCAGGGCTCGCCGCCAAAAGACACAGTTTACTGGGACGAGCCTTTCTCGAACCCAGCGATCTGCCCAATTTGAAGGTAAGTGATCAACTTGGACTGGTAAGAAGTACCGGGCTACTAGCTGACCACTGACCTAACCACACAGTGGGTAGTTACAAAAGACCTTACAGATCTAGGTGACATCAAGGGCTGGAAACAAGCCCCGCAAGCTATCTACTACTAGTTATAAATCATGCTTCCTGCATCAACATTCGCACAATATCGCACAAAGATATTCAATTTAGCCTTAAAAAATTGAAATCTTTGCGTACTATCGGCCCCGATGGAGTTCCACCATACATTGTCAAAGCGTGTGCAGATTATTTTATAAAGCCTCTCACACATATTTTCAATCGTTCCTTGGAATCTGCCACGTACCCCAGTATGTGGAAGATTTCTAGGGTCGCACCCGTTCATAAAAGTGGCAACAAGGGCAAAGTGGATAATTACAGGCCTATAGCGGTGTTATCCGTCTTCCCTAAACTATTTGAGACAATACTCCACCGGGATATTTACACCCAAGTGTGTGGAAGGCTGTCGGACGCCCAGCACGGGTTTCGCCCCAATCGGTCCACCACCACAAACCTTTCCGTCTTTACTTATTATGTGGCAAATGAACTGGACACTAAACCAGGAAGCCAAGTAGATGTGGTGTATCTGGATTTCAAAAAGGCTTTCGACAGAGTGGACAATGATGTCTTACTCAAAGTACTAGCTGCTACAGGTTTCTCGAGTAATCTGCTGAGTTTTTTTGCTGATTACTTGAGAGATATAATAGGCAGCAGTATGTGAAACTTGGACTTTTTGATTCTAAGGTGTACCACACCTGTTCTGGCGTGAGTCAGGGATCAAACCTCGGCCCTTTGCTGTTCAATCTCTTTGTTAACGATCTAAGTAAAGTAATCGTGTCAGCAAAATGTTTAATGTTTGCCGACGATATAAAATTGTACATGTCCACTGGAACTGCTGAGGCCTGCAAGCTTTTCCAGCGTGATATTGATGCCGTCTGGGCTTGGAGCCAGAATAAAAATCTCTCATTCAATATATCCAAATGTTCAGTGATGACATATACTAGATCGACCGCACCTCTGATTTATGATTACTCCATCACTGATGAGGTGCTAACTAGGGTTGAGAAGGTAAAGGATCTAGGAGTTCTCTTTGATTCCCAGCTTACGTTCAAGGAGCACATTGCTAATTTGTCTAAGTCCTCTTTTAAGCTACTAGGGTTTGTTATTCGCAACCTAAAGCATTTTCACAATGTACGGGTTATGCATACATTGTATAATTCAATTGTGAGAAGCAGATTGGAAACGAATGCAGTTATATGGAATCCACATCTGGATCTTTATATCACTATGTTGGAAAAAATTCAAAAATGTTTCTTACGATTTATATATTTTAAGCAGTACGGATATTATCCGTACTTATACCCTACTAGTTTCCTACTAGGCATGGTGGGCTATAACTCTCTTAAGTTGCGTAGAGAAATGCTCGCCATGGCCTACGTTTTCAAGCTGATTAGGGGAAGAGTTGATAATCCTAGCATGCTAGCGAAGGTTTGTCTCTTTGTCCCGGACAATTATAATCGTGCTCGCATTCATAATCTATTTGCGGAGCCGTCCTCGTGCACCATCCTAAGTCGATGGAGTCTGCTTACACGAGCTTTGCGGCACATAAATGCGCTATGTTCGACAGCGCCAGACTTTGATATTTTTACAGCGAGCCCGCATCTCTTCAAGGTGTGGGCATTGCGCTACTTGTTTATGGCAGAATAATATAAACTGTTTTCACTCTTATGTACTGTAAGTTTGTAAGTTTGTAAGTTTTTCTATTCTTAATGCCGGTATTTGTATTTAACGCTTATTTAAACATGTTATGTATGTACTTGTAAGAATTCTATTTTTTTTAGATATATTTATGTGTATATTGCATATCAACGGATTGGTAGAAACTGTAATGTTGATTTGTTATGAAAATAAATAAATAAATAAATAAATGTCAATGTTACCTTTAAACCAAGTTAATTTTAATAACTATTTTGGATATATGGTGGCACCGGTGCTCAGTGGGTTGGCGAATCATAGTAAAATAATTTGAAACCAATCTCAGGAAATATTTCTCCAAAATACTTGAAATGGACCGGTATGATTGGATATTATTATTCTTTATTATATAACTCAAGAGTTTTTCAATGGATGTTTTATCCAACAAGTTCAAAATGTGTTTATATGTTTGACTATAGCAGTACCTATTGAAATATCAAAAAATGAATATTTAAAAAAATATTTCTACCTGATGATTTGCTCCAAATTCCTTATGCCATCAAAGCATTCCTCTAAGATCTTACTATGCAGCGTTGAAAATAAAATACACCAAAACATAATAGGCGGCTTAGCAAACAGTTATGGGCCAATGGTTGTTTTAACAGCGGACAATTAACACTCAACACTTTACTGGTTATGTAAAAACTGCTGAAAAACATATGTTACTGCTACTTGTTTTGTTTTTACACTGCGAGTATATTATTTTGTTTATAAATAAATCATTTTTTAATGTACTATAATATTAGTTTAGCCGTTTGCTGCACCGTTTTATATAAATAAACATTATAAAATAGCAGAAGAAATTGAATACGGCATCGTGCTCATAGCATAGACTAACTAGATGCGATGATCCGTATCTAGGATACATACGAAAAGAAGTTTGACGAGTTGTCTAAACTACGCGCCGTGTCATTATAGTCCAAGAGCCAGCGACGAAAAAGTGCAAAAGTTTTGGAAAAGCTGATACTTTTAGATCAGAGAGCATTTTGGCTATAGAATGCCGGGTCTATAGAGTCAGCAGTCCAGATTCCTGGACACCTGCCGCTCGCGTAATAGGAAAAGGTGTGATTTTAATTAGTACCCCCATAAGGTTTTGGAAAAGCTGAAAGTTCATCAGTAGACAGTAGATGCAATAAAGATCTCGAAACATATGGTCAGACTGCTTCATAATCGAACGCTTAGCGTCAGCATCGCCCCCATATCATATCGTTATATTGCGCCATTGTGACCATTATATTCCGCGGCACAGTAGACTAATGCGTGCCATGTATAGAGATGCTGACGCCACGCGTTCGATTATGATGCAGTCTTACCATATGTTTCGAGTTCTTTATTGCATCTACTATCTACTGATGAATTTTCGGCTTTTCTAAAACATTTTGGAAGTACTAATTAAAACCACACGTTTCCTAGTACGCCAGCGCCAGGTGTCCCAGAATCTGGCCTGCTAACTCTACCCGGCATTCTACGGCCAAAATCTGAAAATATCAGACAGTATTTTCCAAAACTCTTGCACTTTTTTGTCGCTGGCTCCACAACTAATAATTGATAACGTCATAAAATGGTACCTGGACAGCGAGTAATAATATATGTAAATGTATGCACAAACTTTGCACACTAATTTTATGTGCTTGCCTTGTTAAATGCTTTATTAACACCAAATGCTTTATTTTGGATTAAAATATCTCCACACTAGATACAAATTCTCCATACTAGAGCACACCACACTTGTGTCTTTTTAATACTCAATTGAAAGATCTACCCATAGCCCACAATAAAAAACGGTTGTGTCACCCCAAGACTTTCCCGGCAAGTAGGCAACCCCCCGCGCGAAACCCCCTCCCTCACAATAGCGAATGTGTTCGATTAATATCGCGAATGTATTTCTAAGATTGTAGTAGCATTTTAGTGGTATTTTAGTAGTATTTAAGTAGTATATTCATATAATATTTGCAGTATTTTCTGTGGTATTTAAACGGCATTTTTCCAATACGATGTAGTATTTTCTTAAATATGACAGAGTTTTAAAATTATTTGTTTCGATTGTATATGAGATATTCCAATCAAACTTTACAACGTGGTTTCGTCCCATCTGTGTACCGGAGTTCAAGTCTTTAAATCCAATATTTCGAGATTGAAGTATGACTAGCGCTCCCCTTAGTCTACCGATTTCAATCACAATTTTTCCAACTCTCGGTATATCCAAATGATGCCTGCATGCCAAATTTAAGCTCAATCGTATGAAGCGTTTGGGCGATATCGTGGAGGAATACACACACACACACACACACACACACACACATACACACACAGAGAGAGAGCTCACAGACAAACTTCAGTGTGAAAATGGTCCTAATCGGTGCGCAAGCATCTGCGTACCGAATTTCATGTCTTTGCATCTAATATTTCGAGATTGAATTAGGACTAGTGCGCCCCCTGGTGGACCGAATTCAACAATAATCTTTCCAACTCTTGTCCTTTCAGCGCAATCGAATGAAGCGTTTGGGGGCTATTATGGAGAAATACACACAGAGTCTCAGACACACAGACACACAGAAATGCGCTCACAATACTGTCGCTTTGCCTGGAAAGTAATCAAACGTATTTCAAAAAAAGTATTACCTATGTACGCCGATTCAGTTATACCATCCATATAAATATTTAGTCGTCGATTTTAGCTCAATATTTTTTTTAATTACTAAATTAATCGTTCATTAAAACACACCTATTTATTTATTAGTATTCAACTCTGGCTGATTCTCTCTATCCATACCTTGTTCGACCAAATATTTAAGCTATTTTTAACTTCAAGCTTGTTGTGAAAGTTTAATAACTCGGTTAAAGCGTATTACTTATTATATATCTTCTTCTTACTTATATTATATATAATGCAATAATATTAATAAGTTTTTGCAGTAGTATTAGGTGTACAAATATGAAACCGGTAAATAAAAAAAAACACGTTTATTTTGAGAAAATGGTTAGAAATTTAATCTTCAAAGTAATTTCCCTCGCTAGCTACACATCATTCCCATCTTTCGGGCAATTAATGGATTCCTCGCCAAAACAAATTTTCGTTTTTTAAGGCTATCCATTCAGCGAGGCTTTTCTGCACTTCCTCGCAAGATTGAAGTGCGAATCGTTGAGTGCGTATCCCATCGATGAAAACAAATAATAATCCGACGGCGCCAGGTCTGGTGAGTACGGCGCGCGTGGGATAGGGTCTCCCAGTTGTACGATTCTACCAAGTTTTTATTGACCGATGTTCGATGTGGCGATGCGTTGTCATCTTGGAATAAAATTTTGTCATGGCAAAGTTGAAATTTGGGCCTCTTCTGTCGGTATAGCACGGTTCAAATAGATCAATTGTTGATGGTAGCGTGCACCAGTAACTGTTTCACCTGGTTTTAGTAGCTCATACCAGATAACACCACGCTGATCCCAGAAAATACACAGCATTGTCTTTCGGCCGAAGCGATCTGGCCTTGTCGTCGATTGGGGCCGTTGGTCGAGGCTCAAATATATATTTTTTTATTTGGGATTGTTGAAATAAGTCCCTTTTTTATCGACAGTGATGATTCGATGGAGAAAACCTTTTTTTTGCCTGGACAGCAGCATTTGACAAGTGGTTTTTCGGGTTTCTTGCTGCCTGTCGGTTAGTTCATATGGCACCCATCTACCGATCTTTAAAATCTTTCCCATGGCCTTCAAACGCAAGAAAACGGTTTGTTGTGTCACATTTAGTTTCACCATCATCTTCATCCAATAATGCTTGCAATTCGGCGTCTTCAAACTTTTTTGGTGGCCGGCCACGCTCCTCGTTTCTCACATCAAAATCACCACTTTTAAATTTATTGAACCACTCATTGCACTGTGTGCGACCAAGAGCATGCTCGCCGTAAGCTTCGACAAGCATTCGATGCGATTCAGAAGCGTTTTTCTTCAAATGGAAACAGAAAATCAACGCTTCCCGCAAATAAGAGTTTTCAGGCACGAAATTCGAGCTTTTTACGAGCGAAAGTTCCAAAGGACCAATCACTTTTTGAAAAGAGATAGCTGAAGGAACGGTGAGTAACATAGGCTACGTGGGAGGGGGGGGGGGGAGGGGGAGGAGAGGGTTGGGAAAATCAGCGAATACCTGAGCATCGCCGGGTCCACTAGTAAAATATTTAATATATATATATATATATATAGGTATTCATCGTTCTTAGGTTTAGCATTATAAACATGGCTCCATGTTTATGCTAGTAATTATTTATTAAATCGTATATGGCAACGCTGCAATAAGGAAAATGCCACCATAAACTTTTTTAATAAAACAAAGACTCTTTACTTAGCGTTTGTATTGTTCCACAATTTGAATGATAACGTGAATAAAGGATACCTACCTATACATACGCTATATCGACTCAGTGAAACGAAATGTTTGGGAGTGTGCTGTTTTTTAAAAGATTAATACAAGTACATAACAAAATGTTAAACGTTTCTCTGTCATTGGCCAGGAATATTGATTGATGTGACAATGACCCTGATAAGAATCATTTTAAAGACAACTATACAATATGTATCTTATTTAGGATCGTAGGTACACGAAACGTCATGGGAAAGTGTGCCTGGATGTGTGTTTCTCTGTCATGCAAATTCTTGGTCTCATGAAATCTGATACCATTTTGGAATAGTGAGAGTCACATTTATTCATTCTCAAATGCATATATTTCTGGAATACGGTCAACCATAAATAATAATTTTAAATAATTTTGTTTAATATAATTTTAAAGAAACATTTTTACTAATTATTGAATAAAGTATCCATAATACGCGTTTATTTAAGAGGACAATAACAGTCACTTAAAATGAGATTATGATACATACGATGATTATGATTAGATACTACACATCTACACATCTATTACTACACATCTACACATCTACACCTCTACACATCTACAAATCTACACATCTACATATCTGCACATCTGTACATGTGCACATCTGCACATATGGACATCTGTACATCTACACATCTGTACATTTGCACATCTGCACATCTACACATCTGCACATCTACACATCTGCACATCTGCACATTTGCACATCCGCAAATCTGCACATCTGCATACCTGCACATTAGCACATCTGCATATCCATATATCTGTATATCTGTGTATTCAAAATATCCGTATATTCATATCCATATATCCATATTTATTTATTTATTTATTTATTTCCCAAAACATAATTAACCTTACAGATAATTCCAAATCGTTAATATTTTTTCTATGCTATTATTCTAGAATATAACTAGAATATAACTATATAATATTATTATAATTCTACCATTATTAATATTATTATTATTCTACTCTATTACTATTATTATTATTCAAATATACAGACTATTATTCTAGATTATACCAAACGAGAGGGCAATACGTTAGAGCGTAATATTAAACAATTTATTTTTTTTATTTATTTATTAATTTACAATAACTTCATATAATATGTCATATAAACACCATTTACATAATATGGTTGAGTTGGGGAAGATTGAGCACATCCTATGGTGAAAATGTTTATCCGCATTCCTAACTAGGTCAGAGACCCGTATCTAGGGATGCTGATTTTTGTTTAATTGTATCGACGAGCTGACTCTTTTGATATTCTGAACTTAAGTTGTATTGCATGATACATAAGAAATATATACATATATACATACGCATACATACACACATACATAAATATATATATATACATACCTACACATATATATACATAGCAAATAATACACGAGATTTGATATTAGTTAGTAATATATAATTTAATAAAACAACTTAAATTATTAGCGAGAGCAATCGAGACTCCGCATACATTGGACCCCTTTCAAGCAGGTACTTCTTTATAAGTATTTTGAATGAATTTAAGTTGTTTGCATTCTTATAACTCTCATTTAAATTATTATAAAATCTCGGCGCAAGGAAGTAAAAATGCCTTTGGGCAAATGAGGACTTTACAATCGGAATATTATAATTCGACCCAGTAGCTTGCCTTGTGTTTTTAGTTTGTTGGCTTCTTGTCTGCTGATCCTTGATTCTGTGAAACTCAATTAGTAATTGTTTTATGAATAATTGCCTCACATCAAGTACTCCATATTCTGTAAAGAGTTTCGCTGAGGGGTATCTAGGGGGTTTTTTATTGATGACCTATAGAATCAGCTTCTGCGCATTGATCAAAGGAAGGAGTACTTGTGTGGTACAGCCACCCCATGCAATTGTGCCATAGGACCACAGGCTTTGGCACAACGCCATATACACAGTTTTGAGAAGGGGCTTTGGTAGAATATTTCGAAGCTCTCTAAACACGTAGGCGAGTTTCCTTGTTCTTGTGGCTAGGTTGCTTACATGTTGCTTCCATGTCAATGTTGCATCTATAGTGACACCCAGATACTTATATTCCCTAGTCCTTTCAATGGTTTGACAATTGCAGACGTCAGATCTAGAGCAAAAAGTTGAGTGCATTGTTAGTTGGTTTTCGGTTTCTGAATTATTTATTGTTGCCTTGATGTGAAATTGTATAACTTTAGTCTTAGAAATATTTAAAGTGAGAATATGGTTGTCGAGCCACTGCTTCGTCAGATTTAGGTTCGATTGAGCTTTGCGGTATGCATCTTCCCAATTGTTAGCAGACGTAAGTAACACGGTGTCATCCGCTAACGCCACTATTTTTCCTTTTATTGGTAGATCACATAAATCATTTATGTATATTAGGAACAATACGGGTCCCAAGACGCTACCTTGGGGAACACCGAAAGATACATTAAGTGGCGCGCTTTGTCGATCATGTATCGACGTTGTTTGCGTCCTTCCCTCAAGGTAGCTTTGGAACCACTGCAATGCTGTGTCATTTATTCCATAATGTTCCAGTGCTTACTTACATATATCCAATGATTATCTAACCTTTCTTATTAACACTACTTCTACTTCTTCTACTTCTACTTCTACTTCTTCTTAGGTACTACTTTTTAACAACCTTAACTACTGCGTACTACATATTTACCTAATACTTGATTGCTAAGAAATGCCATTACCCTACTTTGCAGTTGTGCGTGGTTGTGCTAAGTTCACCGTCCAAATATTCAATTCTGGCTCAGCCGAACATAGTGCATTTAGGGTACGAAGCGTCCGCACCGTGAAGCAGTGTTGAACGATGTTAGTTTTAGCTCGCTGTAACGCGAATAATACGTGAGTAATTGGCGGGTACAAACAGACCGATTCTTCTAAGGATGGTCGGATTATCAACGAAACCCCTAAGCAGTTTATATATGTGGCAGATTGCCAGCCAATCTCTTCTTACGCTTAGTGAGTTGTACCCAACCATCCCCAGAATAAATGCCGTAGGATATAGGAATGGATAATATCCATGCTGTTTGTACAGTAACCTCAGAAAGCGTTTCTTTATACTCTCCAGCTTGGATATGTAGCTATTTTCGTAAGGACTCCATATTGCCGCGTTGACTCCTAATCTGCTCCGAATTAGGGAATTGAATAGGAGGCACATAACAAATGTGTTGTTGAACTGCCTCATGCTCCTCATTACAAAACCTAGCAATTTGTAAGAATTATCAACTAGGGTGTAGATGTGCTGTCTGTATGTCAACCGTGAAAGGTCACTCCTAGGTCCCTTGTTTGATTCACTCGTGATAGTGCCTTGCCAACAATGTCATAACTATGTACAAGCGGTGCGTCACTTCGCGAGTACGTCATGATAGATCATTTTCCGGTATTGAAGTATACCTATATAGCTTGTGGTTTATGCTCCAAAGATACACGGTGTCTATGTCATCCTGCAGTAATGCACAGCATTCTTTACTGCCCGTTCTTGGGAATAATTTTAGGTCATCAAAATTAGGCAGTTGGTTTTTGTAACCACGTCAGGCAATGTATTCACGAGCAAATTAAACAGAACTGCAGGAGTGTATGTGAGCACCCCACTGTTGCCAGTTCCCTGAGCAATATGTCATTATCGACCCGGTCGAATGCTTTTCGAAAGTCAAAATAGGCTACGTCCACCTGACAACCTCTCTGGGAGTCAAATTGTTCCGCTACGTATTCAGTGAACACTGAGAGGTTTGTAGTGGTGGAACGTCCTGGCCGAAAGCCATGCTGAGCGTCTGATAACTTTCCACTTACCTGTGTCGCTCTGTCGCGTTTTGTTAACCCCTCAAATGTGAGGCGTCCAATAATTGATGCCTTGGCAAAATGTATACAAAATGTATATAAATTTATATAAATGTAAATATAAATGTAAATGTGCGCAGCTTTATAGTAATCCGCTCTATAGTAATGCTATAGCTCTATAGTAAACCCCGCTCTATGTAAATGTAAATGTAAATGTAAATATACTAAGCTCCTATTTTAGTTCACGAGGAAACGAAGTCTATATGAGATATTCAGACCAAAAATTTTACAATGAGATTTCGGCCCAACAAGGCATCTGTGTACCAAATCTCAAGTATATAAATAAATACAAACGGAGCTGCCATGGAATTCACCCACCGGAGTCGGGCCCATCATAATTCTATTTTTTTTACACTTCTGGGGGGTGAGCAGTGGATTCCGGACTTACGAACCGGCTGTGGTAGGTTTAGGACAGCTGTCTTGCCACATGTGAGCGTTCACCTTACCACCCATTCACTCCCCCTTCGAAGCCATAGAATTTGAGATGCGCAAATCGCAGTTTTAGATAATTTTTCTAAGAAAGAGTTGATTATTTTTCTGGAAAGGCCAAGATCTTTAAAGAGGTGAAATAGAGATTTAGCTGGCAGGCCACGAGCGCCAACTTCCACCGCGTGAAGGTGAACAGTGAAGCCGTTCCGGGTTACGGCATTTGCAAGATCATGGTATTTATTTAATTGTACTCGTGGTCTTTTGGGATATTTGATTCCCATGGAACAGTTAATTCTACAATAAGAGCCACCTTCCGAGATAGAGAGTAAACAGTTATATCTGGACGAAGGGCTGTGCATCCGAGAATTTCAGGGAATTTATACTGCTTAGAGACCGAATCAACCTGCAGAATCCAATCTGTAGCTTTCTCGATTATTGAGAAAGGTTTTGTAGTTAAATGTTTTTTGCCTTTAGAGCCATCCCGCACAAACTGTATTGGGGGTTTGGAGGATACTGTCAAACCCTTGTTGGCACGAGCCACTGAGAGACTAATTACCTCGCGAATAACAGCGAGAACTTTGTCATGGCGGTAAGTGTACCGTCCTTGATCTAAGGCCACCTTGCAGCCAGCTAGAATGTGTCTAGCTGTGCAAGGGGTATTGCTACAGAGGGGACAAGAACTATCCTCGGCAAAGCTCCAACGAGCGAGGTTACTGGGGTCTGGAAGTGTATGCTGAAAGGCATTCAAATAAAATTTCAGCATCTCTGGCGTCCAGTCATAGAGCATTACCTTCCAGTGCATTGGAGGCGGAATGCAAAAGTCCCCGATTGTTGTCCAATCATTCTGGCATTGAAGGCCAATAGCATGAGCCATACTCTTGCTGTCGTAATCTCCCAGCAAAAGAGACTTCTTCAAGTCCACGTCGCTCGTGGTTGTACTGCCATACCCCAGACCAGTGCCATTCTGGCTGATTCCAGTAAGGAACTTTTTGTGGAAGTCTACGCGGGCTTGTAGATCATTTGAATCACTACGGCCACTTAGTCACTAAAATATTATGTAAAATAGTAGGAAAATAATTTGGAGAAAAAAGAAACCAGATGTTAAATGAAACTACCGCTGCATAATGTTAACGTTTTTATTAAAAAAAACTTTTGTACTCCAGACGTAAACGTAATCATTACTTGTTTCACAATAAATTAATGATAATTGTACTAAAATTAATTAAACCAATGCGTTTGGATTTAAGTACTTTAATACTCTTAAAAATCAGTCAGGGTATTCGAGTGAATTTACAATCTCTTCGATGATCGTCTTAATCTGTTGATGTTGTTGACTTCGCCTTTTAGAGTTATTCTTCCAGACACTTCTGGATAGACGGGACTCCGCCTTTTAAGGAAGTCTGTGAGAGTGTGAACTTCATCGTAAGCTCTCAGTTGGACGTTTGTGGTGTTGTCTCTAAACATGAAATATCCGTCCCCTCCTCCAGTCAGAAAAGAGGTTATTAAAATATCGTACGACGCTGTTAGTACTAAGGGGAAGTACTGAGGGATGTAACACGTAGGACCGCATCGCATCAATACCGATACGACCCTAGAGCCTGGTGGGTTCGATAGATCGTACGTGACTCGAACTCCAGACATTTGCAGAAAAGCTCCGGGCATTTCTAGCTTATTGTAGTGGTAAACGGATCTTTCCAATGCTGATAAGAGTATGGCTCCCGATACTGTAACTTTTGCTACAGCATTATCGAAAGGTAAAGTCGTTAGTAGATCTCCTTTAGTGATGCTTCCGCTGACAGCTCTGGCGTTTATAGAAGAACGTATACCGCCACCTTGCAAAAAAGCGACGGGTGTATCCGACCAGCCTCTATCCTCTTCGTATCCCAGTGTAGAGTAATACACCATCGAATCAGTTATCAAATTTCCTAAATTACACTCTTTCAGTCTGCAGCTGGTGGATTCGCCGTCTAAAAGCACAGTAGATTTGCCCACTGCTTCATTTAAAATTTCTTCAACTCCTGGACGGAATTCTTCTAACAATTTTAACACCTCTTCATCCTGATGGATAGAACTATCCAAAAGAATCGGGTCGCCATTATATGACACTAAATTTCCATCTGTATCGAAAACGACGTGCAGTCTCCCTAGATATTTCGTGTAAGCGTATGCTTGAACGACTGGAACCATTTTACCGGATTTTTGCATGACCATAGCCGGGTAGGGACCTTGAATCTTCTCAATGTCTGGAGTGGTGCCGTTCCACAAGAACGTGTTCGTATGCCCGCCTATGACAACGTCAATTTCCGGTACTTCTCTAGCAATTCTTCTATCAGTCTCGTAGCCGGAATGCCCTAATGCAATAAGTATGTTCACACCCTCTTTGGTCAGTCTTTCGGCTTCTTCTCGAATGGCTACCACTTCGTCTATGTAGTCTACTTTGTTAGCTGCCGATAGGAACCTCGTGTCGGGTGTGAGGTAGCCGATGATTCCGACTTTTCTATGGTCGACTTCCAGCACGACCGACTTTTCGAGGTTGTGCTCGGCTTGTAGAGTCGGCTCCTTGTTGAGGATGATGTTCGCCGCGACGACCGGGCAAGAGAGATTTCGGATGAACGGCGTCAGACCGCTCACGCCGTCATCAAACTCGTGATTGCCGAGAGACTGAAAGAAAAAAAAGATACTTTACAAGATAGGAGTAATAAGAGTAGGGACCCTAAAAAAATCGGTTGTGTCTCGCCAAGACTTTCTCGGTAAATTGCCAAGGATTGATTTTATCTGAATATTAATATCGTAAATAAAATCGATGAGCGCCCTCTGTCGGTTGGCGGATGAAGCCGATCGGGTTCCATCGCGATAAGGAAGGGTTTGAGCCGAGCGTCAATAGATGGACTCAATATTTAATTAAAATGTATGGAGGAATTTAAATATTATAAGTGAAGTATGTATATGAGATATTCCAACCAAAATTACACAATATTATTTCGGCCCTGCAACAAGGTTTCCGTGTGCCAAGTTATTTTGGTCCAATATTTCAAGATCGATATACGAGTAGGTATGGCTAGTGCGCCCCGGTGGATCGATTTCAACCAAAATCTTTTCAACTCTTGCCATGAGCAAACATGGTTTGCTTATGGTATATAATAGTATGTCATATGTCAATCTCGAAATATTAGAGTTAAAGACTTCAAAGTTGGTACACAGATGCCTGAAAGAATAATAAACACGACTATCCTTACAGAAAGTGAAGTATAGTATTTATAATTATTTTTATTACGGTTTTTTTAATGAAATATTAGGTGTATATATATTTATCCATATCGATATATGTATAGTTCCGGAATTTACTCAACCAGACCTATCAATCGACACTAAACACGATATATTTATGTTAATTTGTTGACGTTTGGACATTTAACCGCTCAAAACTCAAAAGCCAGCCTTCGCGCGCAATAAAAACTGCGCCGCAACTTTTTGGTCGATTTTGTATATAAATACTGTCAATATCGTTTTTTTTCGTGAATATCCTCTTGTTACCTAGTAATTAATCTTGTTAGTCGTGTATATATATTTATATAATATATATGGGGGCCGGCCGAAACGGTTACTCGCGGATCTGTCAAACGACGCAAAGTGCCTATGGGCACTGTTGGCGTACGACGGGTTAAGTAACTACTTACTTAATATTTGGACAGTTAAGGTACTGTATCACACCTAGGATGACAACGATTCTAGCAATACTACACACACTTCTAAATCGGTCCAAGCGTTTACAAGTTATGGTGGAATAAAGAAACAGAAAACATACATAGATAAATCCTGAACACATTACACTCCTTTTTTGTTGGGCAGTCCTGTAAAAAAGTACGATCCATTTTGGCCTGAATATTTTTACAAGCCAATAAAAATAATTGCAATAGTGCGCTACCTTAGTGCAATATTTCTTAATATTTCTTCAATATATTTTTATTGAAAACTATTTGATTTTAATTTATTAATGTGACTTCGTTTCGACAAACGAGTAAATTTCGTGAATTTCGTTTCGAAGTAGCTCGGATAAAATCCAGCAGATGGCACGCTATTTTAAATGAAATACTTTTCATTGTAAATGTGTTGGACATAACTTAGTAGGTACATTTAAATTATAACTATATTTAACGGATCATATTAATTATTTTTCAACAAATCTGTTGGATGTCTTTTTTAGGCCCAGGTTTGTCGCTATTTCGTAACGCGAAACAGGAAAATTGCTTTTTTTGATTCTCGATACTGCCCAAACCAACACGAATAAGACGCTTGAAAGTTTATACTGTTAGTAGATATTGTTTGTATGTTTTGTTTATAGATAGTAGATGTTGTTTGTACATATGTTTGTGCGTTGGTTTGTACAGCAGTGAGTTTTTAACACGTAAATATATTAAAAGGAATAAAAAACACAACTGCCGTTACAAAAAGTGAACGTATTTAAAATATTTGTTTACGATATTTGTGAAACATTTGTGGTTTATGTATTTATCCATATATATAGGTACATATACATTTTCGAAATGTCATACCTTTCATTTAACACTAAACTCGATATATTTCTGTTAATTTATTAGCATTTGGAGATTTGGACATTAAGACAACTACTTACTTGATATTTGGTCAGTTAAGGTACCCTATGACTCGGGATGATATAATGGTTCTAACAATACTACATAACTCTAAATCGGTTCAAGCGTTTAGAAGTTATAGTGGAATAAAGAAACGTTAAACATACATAGATGAACACTGAATACATTACGCTCCTCTTTTGTTGGACAGTCTTGTAAGGAAATCAATTCGCCTCTTTTACCACTACACCACTTTATAGATATAATGCAACGTTACATTTAGGACCTCGTTGGCCCTTGATAATCGAACTAATAGGATAGTCCTGGATCCTGCTCCTTATTTAATGTTTTTAATTTATGATAACTGTTATAGAAGCTCCCCCGAAAATATTAGGCGTAAGTTTGGCTAGACATTATATAATCACTAACCACAACATCGGGTTGCAGCATATTCAAGAAGTCAGCGGCAATCTTCCACTTAAAAACTGAAAACCACACTGTTCCAGTATAAGTGTCACCAGCGTTCAGATACAGAACTGGCGGTCCGCTTTCTCTATGCGCTGCTCCGCGAATTTCTCTAATTCTGGAAACAAATAAATAAACAAATGATAGAATATGCATAACAAAGCTAATGTATTAGCCGAATTACAAGAATTCTGCTCTGCTCGCTAGTAACTAGGTACACCACTTCGAATTTTGTCTCTCATTTTAAGGCCCAGTGATGGGGCAAACGGAGTGCCGTAGAGCCAGGCTTGGCGCATCTCACTATCCATCTATAGCGGAATGCTGACATCACCCTCACGGGTAGTAACCCGTGTGGATAGTGATATACGCCAGCCCGGGGTCTAAAGGAAATCCACGGAAAGTCCAACGCTTCGCCCCCGCGGGACTTTTTATTAGAAAATAGGAAATAGAAAATAGAATATTATAAAGATTTAGTAAAAGGCTTGGTTGCTGAATGGAAAATAGTTTAGAGGTTCGTTGCTGTGAGCGAACTTGTCATCTCAGGATGTTATAACGGCAGTTGACATCTTCTCACCCTAGAATGAAAACAAACAACTTTGTCTCTGTACGATCTACATTCTATCTCTAGATCTAGCTAATGCATTCTAGCTGTAGATTAATGCGATTTAGCTCTACGATCTACATTCCAGCTCTGCAATCAATCCGTCAGAGTACAACCTCAAACGACGAAGTAACTGGTGAGCCACTTAGAGGTGTCAACTACGTCTTTCCGTCGTTTGTTTTTGCTCAAATATTTTCGTTTGTGCATCCATGGAATAGTAAAAATTTGCATTATTTCCAATGTGCCAGTGTTTTTCTTACAGCTCCTTGCGGTGTGGCTATACAGTTACTGTTAATTTGTACTGTTAAGAACTGCAAACAATGATGAAGAAGCTCGTGATTAAATAACCGAGCCTGGTCAATCGCTTATCGCCACTGCTTATACACGACGTCTTCTTCAACGACACAGACTTCACTGCAAACAGTCGCAAAGTTGCAGGAGTTGCGGCTGGAGACTCTTGGTCACCCGTCGAACTCGCCAGACCTTGCTCCAATAGAGTTCTGTTTTATTTCAGAATTTAGATAACTAATAAGGGATAAATCAACTTCGAAAAGTCGGTGAAAGACGCCTTCAAAGCATTCATTGCTTTTTGTCCCTCTCGCAACTTCCATTAACATGACAAATAGGGATCAATATTTTCATTAATTAAATATATATTTTTCATACAAAGTTTTTGGTCTTAAATTTCCTGTATAGAACGGCAAATTCCTAATATATTCTTTGAATATAAAGGTATTTGCCAATATAAAGGTATTTCTATAAAGTAAAAACCTAATATATTCTATGCAGCGAAAATCCCATGGGCGAAATTTGGTAAAAGGCTTTTCCTGTGATGATCAAACAACTCGCTATAGAGATATAAAATTAAACATCTTAAAATCAACGATATAAAGAAAACTGTAAAAAGAAATGGATTTTAGTCAAAGTCGGAATTGGTTGTTTTTTGCTAAAAAAATTGCTGAAAAAATTGCTGAATTTTGCTCGATTATTTTTTATTTCTATTTATTTAAAAATTAATTACTATGAAACATTGATTAGCTTACAAAAATAACAGGAACCGAATGGCAAAACCTTAACCTTTTGCTTATTTGTTTCTGTCACCCAAATGGGACTAGCCCGTTCTAGGGTGGACAGGAAAATTTTTACTTAAATATTTGTAATTACACTTTTTATTTCAAATATACTATATTGTGTTAAGGGTGGAACCGCTCCTTAAGGTGACAAGTCCACTGATAACATAGACGTCTGTTGTTATGAGTTGGACATTATGGTCATTGTCACAACCTTGCATAATATTCAACTTACACGGTAGCAACTCTAGCGAATCCACCATAGCACTGCCCTGCTTCCCTCTCTGTAGGTGTACAAGTTCCTGAGAGTTGAGATGTTTGCTCGAAACGTGCGTGCATATCATTGTTGTGAAGGATTAATATTTC
Source organism: Micropterix aruncella (assembly GCA_944548615.1). Classification (NCBI taxonomy): domain Eukaryota; kingdom Metazoa; phylum Arthropoda; class Insecta; order Lepidoptera; family Micropterigidae; genus Micropterix; species Micropterix aruncella. The sequence continues at coordinate 17,767,224 of OX155963.1, forward strand.
TAAATTTCTGAAAAATAAAGTATTTATTAATGAGCAATGTTTCTAGACAACCATATCGGATTTCTGATTTGTGTATCAGCTAAACAACCGCACATTTTGCCATGTTTTCTAATTTATTACTAAAAAGGATAGTAATAGCATTGGTTGTATATGGTATTAGATTGCTCAACTCCATAGTACGATTTAGCAACCCTTCTGAAACGGCAAAATGCAGGTGGCGCTGAAACATTGACGGTCAAACTAATAGCAATTTATTTGACAATCAATAATAACATTGATTGAATGGTTTTTATTAAAGGAATGATTATAGAAACCCAATAATTTTACCAATGATCTATCGCTCATTTTATATAGGCTGATTACCTCACAGAAATATTACGGAGAGATGAAAATCCATCTATTAGTCCGTCTGAACATTAAAAAACCTGTATACCAAATTAAAATTTGACATCTTTACGTAAATACTATTAAAATAATAAAGCTATGACTTTAAAAAATCGTTTGTTATTATATTATTATTTTATACCGTATAGGCGTGTTTAGAGCGCCATCTACAGTGCGCTATCTACAGTGCGCTGCCACACTGTTATACCATGAAAGTCGCCCTATTGATCGTAATAATAGAACATTATTATTTTTTTGGAACTACGAGTGCCATCTACACGTAGCGTTTTGGTAGTAAAATCCTGGTTGCCAAATTGTAGTACGACATTGATCAATCTTATACGCTATTTAATCTATGGTAATAAGTAAATAATTTCATAATATTTTTTGTTGATAAAATTGGAAGCTTGCTCTATTAATTTATGAATTTCAGTATATAATACATATATTGTTATTCACAAAATTCATGATATAAAAAACTGATACAAAAAAAATACTTTAAAACAAATACTAAATGCCATTTTTATGTGAAAAAAATAATAATAGGCAATAATAAAATTCTTTACTGAACAAGTATCGTGAACAATAGAGGGATAATCACACTAAGGATTTTTATTGTGCAATATCGATATGGTTGGCTAATTATAGCGTAATTAAAAGATTTGTCGGGTAGTTCAAACGCATTGAAAAATATAATTAAAGCCAAAACACAATAATAGGGATTACTGCCACAACAAAGGAAAACAAGAAAGAGAAGGGCGAAGGAGCTACACTTGGTGAAAGGAAATGCTTTTTCAGTAAAAACCTTAACCTAGAGGGCGACTGAACATCTATGATGCTTGGAGGGAGCTGGTTCCATAAGCGAGCTGTATTGACAGAAAGAATGGAAATCATACCAAGTATTATGGCTTGGGATGCAAATAATATCGTTATGGCTTGATCGGAGTGGGATACCATGACTTTCTAGCAGGGTGACTGCCTTCAGATAAGGGGAGGTGGGATTACTGATCAATTTGTGCAATATGGATAGGATATATAGATTTCTGTGATTTCGATTCTGTAGCCATTGTTTACTATTTCGTCGGCTGACACGTGCTAGTATTTGAGCAGATATTTAATAGGCGATTCAGTTTATTGAAAATCCGTAATTTGCGTTCAGTCATGCAACATCGGCGTAATTCATAATAGGAGGTAAGAGTGATTGTACTGTCTTCTATTAGCTGACTGTAGCAATTTTCGCAACCATCGCAGTCTGTCGAAGACTGAATAAATGCGATTACTGATTACTATCTGGATGATGAGTAAGCCTCATATTTGATATCAGTTTCTTGCTAAGATGAGACATTTTTGATTGAGAGGGAAGTACAGGTATTAGAGGTACTCTGCCATGTGAGAACTATCCGGAGTCTCCTTCTACTTCATGTACACACACACACACACACACACACACACACGAACACACATATGCATATATTTATATTGACCGTGAGTTTTTAGTTACCTTGCAATGTTTGTCCATTATCTGAATCAGTACGAGTCTGAATCAGTGCGAGCAAATAAGCAAGTTTTGATTTAAAAAAAATTTAGAAAAAACAAAACATTGTTTTTATATACATAGTATGAAAAGCGTTGAGCACGCTGCGTTATCTAGTGGTAGGTAAAATATCGCTAATATTGTTTAATTAGCGAAATTTAACGATCCCTAGATGGCACAGCGCGCCCAACGCCAACAAATAGGATACACAAACACAGTTTTTTTTTAATATTTTTTTTAATCAAAAGTTGTTTAATTGCTCGTACTGATTCTACCCATTAAAGGATGCCGGTAGCTAAAAACTCATCCTGTGTATACAGACTGAGTTTAACCCCTCAAATGTGAGGCGTCCCTTAAGGGATGCCTTGGCAAAATGTATACAAAATGTATATAAATTTATATAAATATAAATATAAATGTAAATGTTCGCCGCTTTAAAGTAATCCGCTCTATAGTAATGCTATAGCTCTATAGTAAACCCCGCTCTATGTAAATGTAAATGTAAATGTAAATATAAATTTATATACATTTTGCCGTAGGCAACCCGAGCTAATCGCCATTCATTTGAGGGGTTAAAGCTGATTTACACTCTCGCGCTAGGCGCGAGGCGAGGCGCGGGACGAAGCGCGAGACGAGAGTGTATAACGGGGCAATCATTTTATCGGACGCGTCCGTAAGCCGCGGCTTATGGACGCGACTGAAAGGTTATCTGTGTAATGAATTTCTATTGAACCTTGCACATTATCGGACGTGACCTTGAGGCTTCGGACGTCCAATAGACATCTGCAAGCCGCGTCCCAAGCGACTGTGCATACTGTTCAGTCGCGTCCATAAGCTGCGGCTTACTGACACGTCCGATAATATGATTGCCCCTTCATCACGCGAGGCGCGAGGCGAGACACGGACACGAGGCGCGAGGCGCGAGTGTAAATCAGCTATTAGATGTACCGGCACCCTCGAAGTAGGTAAATCGTTACGAGCAAATAAGCAACTTTTAATTTAAAAAATGTAAATAAAAAGCGTAGAGCACGCTACGCCATCTAACGGTAGGTAAAATATCGCGAATAATGATTATTCTTGATATTTTTTCTTACTACTAGATGACGCAGCGCGCTCAAAGCTTGTCAAACGTTTATCCAAAAGTTAAGTTGTTCAAATTTACAAAAAAAAACAAATATACATTTTTTTCCACAAACATTTTATCAAAAGTTGCTTAATTGCTCGTACTGATACACTCACTTTAAGGATGCCGCTAATAAAAAACTCACGGTGTATATATATATATATATATATATATTTATATATATATATATATATATATATATATATATATATATATATATATATATATATATATATATATATATATATATATATATATATATATATATATATATATATATATATATATATATATATATATATATATATATATATATATATATATATATATATATATTATTAAATCTACTGTAATATTAAACCAACCTGTTTGCAACTATCACAACTACAGTTAAACTGAATACGACCACGAGGGCGGCGAGGGCTGCGATTGGACCCCATATTCGTAGGTTAAGCTTCATGTTTTCCAAATAGTTTAATCGTTTATCTGAAAAATAAAAATATTTAGCTTAATTATACATGAAGTTGCGTTGGTAGTGGTATTGGGGTATGAGCTACTTTTATTCTCCTAATAAATATCTATGTCTGCAATGAAATACTTACAACAAAATCAGTTTTATATAAAAGTTATTAGTTTCTGAAAGTTCATGTTTTTACTGATATTAAGATGAAATTGCTGATATTTAAATTGAACTCAAAGAATGCAATATGTAATGATCTATTCCATTCAAGCATAGATATTGTTATGGAGATTAAATATAAATATCATTAATAGAGGTATTTTTATAAAATTTCTAAAAATACTGGAATTGCGCAATTTATTTATTTATTTATTTATTTATTTAAGAATTAATTACTATAAAACATTGTTTTGCTTACAAAAATAACAGGAACCGAATGGCACAACCTTAACCTTTTGCTTATTTGATTCTGTCGCCCAACTGGGACTAGCCCGTTCTAGGGTGGACATGACTCTAATATTACAATCAAGTTTGCTTGATTGCTTACAAATGTACAAGTTTTAGTAAAAACCTAATAACACTGAATTGCCTTAAAGTGTGGTCTTCAAAAAAAAAATAAAAAAAAATATTAAAAGATAATATAATAAATAAAATGCAATTCCGTTATATAATCGGCAATAATATAAAATTCGATTAAATAATATAAATAAAGTTATATGTGAGAAAAGAAAGAAATTTCTGGGTAAATTACAATTACCGGCTATGGTCTTCAGTCATTGTTGTAAACTCTATTTATTACAAAATATCTTTTATTTCAAATAATGATAAAGCAGTGCCGGATTATCGCTAATTTAGTAAAGCCTTTAGGCCGCCGAAATCTCGGAGGGGGAGGGGGGGAGGGCAAGATTTTGGCGGCCTAAATGCTTTCGGGCCCCTCGGTTCACACTTTTCGGAGCCCCTTTAAGCTGTAAAAAATCTGACGACGACATAGTGTAGAATAGACGTGTGTATAAACAATAACTTAATTGTAAAAACTTAATTGCTTTTATTAAAATGCTCTGTCCCGAGCCAAAAATGGGTGCAGCAGACAGGTCATAGTGGAACGGGCTATCATAATTAAATGCTATACAGAATTTCGTAGTTGTGCTGTTGACCGTTGAGGAGTCCCCTCGTTGCAAGCCAACTCTGGGTGCACAGCCCTGTCGCGGTGAAACTTAGAATGGGATATCATAATTGAATGCGAAAATAAAATGTCGTGTTTGTGCTGTTGACCGTTGAGGAGTCTCTCGTCGGGAACCAACCCTGGCCGCAACAGCCATGTCACTGTCAAACTTAAAATAGGCTATCATAATTGAAGGCGTATACAAAATTTCGTGACTGTGCTGTTGACCGTTGTGGAGACCCCTTGTCGGGAGCCAACCCTGGGTGCAGAATCAGGTCATATTTACCATAAAAATGCATTGTCATCGGAGCTGAACCGACGTGTAAAATTTCAACTTCATAGGATAAGAGGAAGTGGTTTTAATTCTGCTTGCAAAATTTGACCTAAACAAACATACTGACAAACATTGCAAGGTAAATAAAAGCTTGTAAAAACGATCGCACTGGTAAATAAACATTTCTGACAATGCTTATGTCGCGTAGCAATGACGCGCATATAAACAAAATACGATTGCATAGGCTGGCAGCGGCCAACTGACAATAATTTGTAATAATTATACTATTAGTCGAATCAAAAAGTTTATTAAACCCTTTCTCCTTAGAATTTAAATTTAATGATTTTTTTCTATCTATTGGAAACAATTTAACAACTTATGCTTGTAATGACCCCTTGTCGTGGGGCCTTTAAAATGCATGGGGCCCATAGGCCGGCGCCTACTTAGCCTATTGGACAATCCGGCTTTGCGATAAAGCAGGTAAGGTGAATAAATGGCGACGCGGAAGCAGCAGGGTGCACCGCGCGCAGCAGCCACCGCTCCTCCGCCGCGCCTACGTCACCTCCTCCACGCCCAGCGCTGAGGAAAATGCAGGCGAAGTCCCAGCCTGCCGCCGCCCCTACGAAACCCTTGTCGTTGAGGAAAAAGCCGGCGCCGCCGGCCGCTCCACAGCAGCCAGCTGTGGAGAGGAAGTCGAACAGGCGGCGTCGCTCGAAGCCATTGCAGCAGCAGCATCAGTCAACGAGGCCCCATCCGCAGCAGGAGAATGGGATGGAGGTCGAGGCGACCGCCCAGTCCACCAGCTCACAACCGCCCATAGCAACCACAGCGTCCGCATACACGCAAACGGACGAAGAGAGTGCGACTACACCGCCCCCACAACCCCAGCCAGAAGAGCCAGAAGAGCCAGAATACCTGGACGAGCTGCGCTTCCTCGAGAGTGACGAGCTGGTCTTGTTGAATGTAATTCAGCTGCTGGAACTCATTCGCGCGTGCCAAATCGGCACGAAGGAGGAGAACACAATGCTGCTGAATACGTTCCTTCAAATGGACCTACCTCGTGCCACGAGAGTAGCACACATATTGAAGCCTGCCTCAGGGTGAATAGCCCTGAGACGCCATACTCTAGAAAGCCGGGTCAATGGGCCCGATTCAAGAAAAGCCCCACAAAAGTCGAAAAATGCCTAGTGGTAGACGTCACAGGCCGTTCTAAAAGGCCTGTCGACTGATTTCGTGATTCGTGATAAATGGCATGTTTTTAAGACTGCACGGCTTTAGTTCCCCTCTGCGAATATGAAGCCTTTATAGTAAAATAGTAATGATAAAAATATATAATCACGTTTTCATTTAGAAGAACATGCTTACATATAATAAAAACGGTACTGTCCTAATCTCGCCTCCTAATAAACTTTTAAACAAATTGATACATAACGTTTAACAAATTTAACATGCACCTATACATGAACCCATAGAGCGAAATAAGCCAAAAACAGCACTCAAGGTTTAATTTGTATAATCGTAATCATAATCATAATCATAATCATATTTATTTTTCAAAAAATACTAGGTATCTACAACAAGCATAGGTAGATACTTAATCTGGTGAAATCGTTAAAAAAATACATATTAGATATATTACATATAAGTTTAATTTCAAAATGAAAAACCATAGTAGAAAAAGAAATAGTGACAATAGTGTCTAATTAAAAGACATAACAAAATAAAACAATAATCACATTTAAAAAAAAATATAAAAAACTTAACAAAACAAAAAATATATAAAAATAAATGTTAAATGATCCACTAATTAAATTTCAACATAATTTGGAAATAATACCGTTTCAATAGTCAACCTAACAACTAAAATGCTTGAAGCGTATATTTAAAAAATCCTATCAATATTGTAAAATAGCATAATAGCATAATATCTTTTGAAATACTCCGACTGCATTTATCACAGGCATGGTTGGCTATAATTTCTCTGTCTCAGAAGAGAAATGCTGACCATGTCCTATGTTTTCAATCTAATTCGTGGTAAAACTGATAACCCTAGCTTACTAGCCAAGGTGGATCTATTCATACCAAATAATTATCTCCGTGCTCGATCGCACCATCTTTTCGCGGAGCCGTTCTCGCGCACTAACCTTACGAGGTGGAACTTATTGGCGCGTGCTTTGCGGTGCTTAAATTAAATTCACTCGATGGCATCAGATTTTGAAATTTTTACCGCCAACCCTCACTTGTTTAAATTGCAAGCTATTAATTATTTATTCTTACATGATAGCTAGTATTATATAGTTACTATTTGTATAGTTATGGTAATATCTCTATTAATTTTACTTCTCAATGCCTTGGTTTTACTGTTATGTTGATTAGTAATAAGTGAAAAAACACAATAAATAAATAAATAAATAATTAGCGGTGGAAAAAATATATTTCATATTCTAAAAGAAGCATCAATAATGTTACCGTTTCAAAAATTTGTAAACATTATTTTATATTTCCTATGACGTCAGCAAATTTGTATTTACTATTAAGGAACTACACAAAATAAACAGATTTTGATAATTTTCACACGACTGCCCAACAAAATAGGAGCGTAATATGTTTATGGTTCATATATGTATGTCTTCCGTTTCTTTATTCCCCCCATAACTTCTAAACGCTTGAACCGATTTGGAAGTGTGTGGTATTGTAAGTACAAATATTAAGTAAGTATTTGTCTAAATGTCAATAAATGTACATTAATGTATCGTGTTTAGTGTCAAATGAAAGGTCTGAGTACATTCCGGATACATCTATCTATATTGATAAATACATACACCACAAATATCTATACTAATATTATAAAGAGGTAACGTTTGTGAGTTTGTGAGGTTTTTTATATTAAAAAAATAATTTAAATAGTTAGGTCATGTTTATTGGTCATATTATCAACAATTATGAATTCTTATCAAAATAAGTAAATTTGTCGTCTCATGTGTTTAAAACAAAAGACTTTTCCCTTTTACTGCATATAATTTCCCTTTTACTGCATAAATGGTTAAAGAGATAATACGACATATTAATGGAACTTCGAACGTACCTCGGGTTGGAACTCCTGAAAGACAATATATGTTCGTACCAAATAATAACATTACATCTAATATAGTACACATATACAGATAAGTTTTGATCAATTAAAATAAACATAATTTATTCGATCATAATCATTTCATTCACTCATTTGAAACCCGGTAATATAGCCAAATTGGCCTGCAAATACATACATACATATGCAGTAAAAATATAACCCTCCTTTTGGCAGTCAAGGAATAAATCATAGCACTCAGTTCTAACCGAACCACACTCATAATTTCATCACAAGTAATAATGTTTACTGCCCAACGAAGTGGGCACGGGTCAGCTAGTTTTATATAAAACCGTAACAAAAATAACTATAAATGCACTTTCACTTCACTTCCTGTAACGGCAGTCGTATTTTTATCATTTTTATAATATTTACTTGTTATAGTTAATTAGTTGTTATATTACCTACACTACATTATTACCAGATAACCCTGTTATAAGTGTCTGATAAAATTTCCACAAATTATTTATAATAATTATTTCAAATACACGAAATTTTCTGATATACGACTAGATATACAGTTTAATCACTATTCGTCGCATTACAACTTTGAACTGACGATGATGACGTCACGGGTGATAATTATATTTTGTTATCATGCACATATTATTTGCATGAAGATACGGTCATTATCTTCCGTGGGCCATACTATTCCTTAGATATTTGCCAGACTTAAGTAGACGCAATAAACAAGCTGAGATTATGCATAAAACCTTATCTTTTGGTAGTTGTGATTTAAATTTCTAGATGAAATTCAACAATTTTCGATGAACGGGATTTGACGTTCTTCTACGTTCTTCTAAAATTTGACTTTCTACGTATTTGTCTGACAATTTGATTTTGTTCAATTTACGATGATCAAAAGCTCTCATTCAATATTTCAAGCAAATATTGGGCTCGATTGCGTTTCCTAGTGAACTAAAATCGGAAATTAGTTCGTGTGAACGAGACAGGGCAATACGCTAGAGCGGAATGTGAAATGAGCGGTTGTCACTTTTTGCATTAAAACTACCCACCAAAAATAAAGCCGATTGCTTTTATTTGTGAACTAAAACTGAAATTAATTCAAGATAGAGCAATATGTTAGAGCGGAATATGAAACGAACGATCGACGATAAAAATTACCTGTCGAATATACTCTTCTGAATAAATTTGAACATATTTCGTGCGGTGTTAGATTCAGATTTTTTTTCTTTTGTGGGTAGTTTTAATGCGAAAAAGTGACAACCATTCATTTAACATTCCGCTCTAGCGTTTTGCCCTGTCTCGTTCACATAAACTAATTTCCGATTTTAGTTAACGAAGAAACGCAATACAGCCCATTATGTGAGTATTTTTTAGTCTTACTAGTTTCGCACATAGTAAATCTAGTCAAAACAAAGTAACATAAACTGATAATATTTTTTTATTTCTCACCAACAACATACATAAAATGAGCCAACTTTTCTGCAACCGTAGTCTCAGCCTCTCCACTAAATGCCGTCTGGTGCGGTGTTACATATTTTCAGTCCTCCCGTACGGAGTACAAACGTGGACATTAACCCAGACATGTAAAAGGTTAGAAGCTTTCGAAATGTGGATTTGCAGAAGAATATTGAAAATATCTTGGACGGATAGAGTCACAAATGAGACGGTGATGCAAAGAATTCACAAAGGATTGGAATTACTGAAGACCATAAAGAGAAGGAAATTACAATACATGGGCCACATAATGCATGGTAACAAACACCACCTTCTCCAATTAATCCTGCAGGGGAAGATAAAAGGCCGCCGAAGACCTGGCCGACGAAGAACCAACTGCCTACAAAACCCCGTTGAATGGTTCAACTCAAGCACCACCGAGTTGTTCCACGCCGCAACATCACGACACCACGGCCCAAGTGGCCACTATGACAGCCGACCTCCGATAGGAGATGGCACTTTAAGAAGAAGATACAAAGGTGGAGAAATATAATTAAGTAATTAAATTAACAGTAAAGAGTAATATTTCGAACATTTTTCATCAACAATGTTTCTATGTGATCCCTGCATGAAGTTCTTAGGAACTTGTTCCGCAACATGTTCGAGGCAATGCCCCCAAATGAATACGCCGATTTATACCGTAGCTACAATATAAATATGCAATGTTGCTACGTTTACGATAATTACATACATTCTATATGCCATAATAAAAGTAAGTAGGGTTAGGGGCCTTTTGTACAATTTTGCACTAGGGCCCATTTGTTTTTGTTACGCCACTGGCTATGGCCAAACAATGACATAACTAGATAACATCTGAAAGTATTAACAAATGTAGAAAGTTACTTTTAGTAGGAATTCTTGTTTTTACTATTATCTCGCAGATCGTGGCAAATGGACTGTCAATCACACAATGCGTCAGTTATCCATCAACTCGAATCAATTGTTCAGATGTCCATAACTGTAGGGTAATGTTTTTATTATTATTATTATTTTTATTTATTTTATTTCTCAGAAAATTTACAGCTTTTTATACTTAATACTAACATATAATTCAAATGTAAGGTAAATTCAAAGTTTTCACTATTATACTGGGCTTATTGTTACAGCGCAATAAGAAAATATGAAGAAAAGTCAGAGGGTCAGAAGCAAAATGTTGAGGAAAATTATAGAGAAGCCGCATTATGAGTTTAATTGAAATATTTAACTAATAATATGACATAAATGAATCAAATTATATAAACATATAAATAATAAGATAAGAGAATAATAAAATATAAAAAGTATAGGTAATATACATAAATAGATACAATATACAGCATGAGTTTTTAATTAGTGACATACTCGAAGTGGGTAAATCAGCAACGAGTACGAGTTAATATGCAACTTTTAATAATTTTTTTTGGAAAACACAAAAACCAAAAAAAAAATAAAAAAAAAAAAACGAAAATTGTAGTTTTGAAAATTAGTATAAAGAGTTGACCGCGTTGCGCCATCTGGCGATAGGTAGAATGTCGCAAATATTGCTTATTCGCGATATTGTAAGTATTGTCAAACTTATCGTGCGTGTGTCTATCTGTACACACGTACAGACAGACACACGCACACAGACGCACTTCAATCTGGAAACCGTCTTAATCGTCTCGGGAGGGGGGGGGGGGGGGGGGGGGCAAGGTGGGGTGGGGGCAAAGTCGTTTTTTTTTTTAATTTACCCTTGTGGTCGGTTGGTGGGCCGGGAAAGTAAAAACACCTTTCACTTACAAATATATAACGATGTAATACACGAAAGTACACACATTTCAACAAGGATTACCTATATAACGCGGACTGTGTCTATACGTATGGATTACCATGAGGGAAAACGGTGTTGGCGTGACGGTATTTACCGTGTCCTAATATTAAACCATTATGCGCCCTTGAAGTCTCGCTTCTAACATAGCGGCATGTAGTAGTATACGTACGGTTATAGTCGGACACATGAACCATGTTGAAACTACAGTATACTGTGATTTCCGTATTACCCGTAAGGAAAATGTTAATACATATAACCAAGTCATGGAGTTCAACAAAATTCCTTGTAATTCAACAACATTACGATGTAAACGTCGTTGATATAATCATATCGTCAACACAACAATGATAATATAAGAAACAATCCAACATTTTTCTCAGTGTAGTTTGGTTGCGCTCAAGTGTGTTTGCCGAGTAAGTATAGGAGGGAATCCCGCTGGTCCACATACGTGCCAGTGATGAGTTCATCGACAGACTCAACGCCATCACCGAGGCCAGTGTCTACATCGAACATTAAATTCTGTCTGCTCAGTTCAGCCTTTTTAAATAGTGTAAATTTGCAATATTATCACCCTAAGACTTTCCTCGCAGAACTTCCCAGAATCACAGTAACTGTCATAGGAATGTTGAAAGATTCGTTATCTTAGTAAAGAACATTGGAATTTAAAATCATAAATAACATTTTATTTTATTCCGAGACAAATCGAAACATTTACGTTGTATCGTAACGCCACTTAGCGGAAATCCAGTGAAAAAGCTTATAGCGCACGTCGGCGTCTAACCAAAGACACGAGCCGCAGCCGCGGTTTATAAGTTATAGTTCGCAGTGACATAGGTATACGCGGTAACAGATGGCAATGGCAAAACAGAAAAAATACAATTACAACAAATAAATAAATCAATAGATTAAAAAAACACTAAAAACACGCTTTATACAGGCACCTATGTCAATATTTACACTATTTACACTCAATATTTACAAGTCAATATATAATAGGCTTGTTATAACCTTGAAACCTGATCGTGTTCAAAGTCCATTACGTGACCTTTCTCACAAGTGCAAACACGACTATGATACGATATTCCATCATGGAATGCCAGTTCCTGTCTTCCGGCTTCATCATCAGACCTTGAAACTTAATCGTGGTCAAAGACTTTTCTAACAAGTCCAAACACAGCTACGATACGATGTTCCATCATGAAGTTCCAGTTCATATCTTCCGACATCAGATCAGCTCGACAGTGCCATATTATTGTATTGCCATCAGAACTACATACAGCTGCCAATTTTCATGACGCTACGATCCTTGGAAGATGGTTAAATTAGTTACCTTAGATTCCATTACATAGTTAGTTACATACAGGTCGACCTAATAAAAGCGTGTTAAAAGAGGTGGACCGATTTCAACCACAATATTTTTAACTCTTACCATGATCAAATGATGCCTACATCCTAAATTTCAGGCCAATCGGATGAAGCGTTTAGGCGCTATCGTGGAGGAATACACACAGACACACAGACTCATTGACAGACTTCTGTCTGGAAATAATCCCTAATCGGGGGGGGGGGGTCAAAATGTATATATCCGTCTTCACCTCGATTTTTTTTTGCGCGCTTACAATACTTTCCTTACCAGGAAAGTAAAAATCGATCGAATTACAGCATTTTCCTTAGTAAAACACTTTGTCTCACGCATCCTGTACCTAAATGCCTGCTACGCAATTCTGTCGTTATGGTTCGGTATCTTTGTTAATCAGCTATTGTCAGTTGAATTTCAAAACCACATTATACAAACATATGTTTTGTTTTATCAGTTTTAAACAAAAAGACTTTTGTTCTTAATACGACATTCTTGCTTGAAATAGGTGTAGATTTTTATTCTATATTCATAAGTGAATAAAACTTGATATTTTGTAAATTTTTAGACAGTCACTCCAAAAAAAAATCGGTTGTGTCAGTAGTAGGGCGGTGTCGACTACAACGGGCGAACCCGTGACCCCAGGCTGGTATAACGATGTGTGATCATTCTTTCAGCCGAGGGATGAACGTTGAAAACTTAGAGACAAGACAATCTACTATCTAGCTCCGCAAACAAGCCCGTTAGAGGCCAACGCCTTACGACGAGGCACCGGGAAAGGTACTTTGGTAGGATCGCTTGGTAGGATCGGTTGTGTCATCCAAGATTTTGTCGACAAGTATACAAGGACTGATTTAGTCTGAGTTTCATAAATCAAATTGATGAGGGCCCTCTTTCGGCCGACGGACGCCCGCAACGGCCTCGGGCTGCGCAATTCGTTTCTCGGCTGAGGACGTGTTTGGGCTGAGCGCTAACAGATAGCTTTAATATTTGATTAAAATTAATGGCGGAATTTAAATCACAATGTGAATTCGGCCCAACAAGGCATCACAAGGCAATGCCACAGGCCAACGAGGAGCGCCACAACCTGTAAACACATTGTACAGAAAACCCGAACATCCTTCGCCCAAAGACACTTTGGCTTTTTAGGGCCAAAAATTTATAACCATCTAAAATAATCTATAAAAACATGGCAACACACTAAGTCAATCCAATTAAAATCTAAAGTTACACAACATTTACTTCAACTTGGTAGAAATGAGGTGGAAAAGGCAAAAAGTCATATTTTAAAGTAAAGGTCTGCATTATTATTATTGTTATACATTGCAATAAACTTTATATTTTAATACTGTTTATTTATTTGTTCTACAAACTACATATTACGACATTTTATATTAATATTTATTTCCATGACCATGCTATGTCAATATTTTAAATATAATTATAAGTTTAATTTGAATTCGCTTATCTTTTTTTTATATTTTATCAAATTTTGTATTTTTTATTTTAATATTATGTGCACATGAATAAATCTTTGCCATACATAGAGTTTTCCTTGGTACGGGCTATGGCCTAGTTAGGCATATTCTGCAACTAATACAATTGTAAATTTATGTTTTTGAATGAATAAAATTATTATTATTATTAATAATGGTATACAAGTCAGTGTTATACGAGTATTTATCCATGTCTTTCCTGATGTTCACAACTACGAATTATTAACAGGGTACCTTGTAGGTATATAAGATATCCCAACCAACAGTGTAGTTTCAAGCTAACAAGACATCTGTGTACAAAATTTCAAGTATTTAAGTCCAATACTTCGAGATTAAAATATGACTAGTGCGCCTCCTGGTGGACCGATTTCAACCACAATCTTTTAACCCGTCGAACGCCAACAGTGCCTTTAGACACTTTGCGTCGTTTGACAGATTCGCACGTAGCCCTTTTGGCCGGCCCCGTTATGTATTATATAAATATATAATATACATGAATAACAAGATTAAATACTAGATAATAAGAGGGACCTCATGAAAAAGCGATATTGCTAGTACTTATTTATAAAATTGACCAAAAAGATTTTAGCGCGCGAAGGCTGGCTTTCGGATGGTTAAACTCTTGCTAACGATGCCTAATGACCTAATGATGCCTGCATGCCAAATTTCAGCTTAATCGGATTAAGCGTTTGGGCGCTATCGTTGAAGACTACATACACATAGACACACAACTAGAGTTGTCAAAAGACTTGGACAAAACAAAACACAAAAGACTTGGACGAAACAGTCCACCGTCAAGCTCCGCCACATGCCCGTAAGAGGCCAACGCCTTATCCGCGAGATAACCACGTATATTACCCAGCGGGCTTACACTCACGCCCTTACTTCCAGTGCCGACCAAATTACTCCGGTCACTCGACTGGTTACGAGTTTGAGGTCGCTTGTGCGGTCCTCTCCCTTACGAAACGGTGAAACGGTGTAAACCGAATCTATCGCGGACCACGGCATCCTTTGCCCGGCTGTTCACCCGGAATCGGGTAGCTGATTGTCGTTTCAAGACCAACCACCGTAAGGTCAGCAACCACCCCCGATCTATAGGAAACAGTACTGCTTCCAGACTCTCCCGACTGTTAGTGAGAATGCACAATCGATTGGCTTACACCACACGGTGCGCAGACTGTCCAGGAGCGCCAAAAGATTGACTCCTAGGGGAAACCAGCCCTAAGGCCAGAGTCCTACCCATGCTCGCGTTTCATGCGTGGAGGCCGCCGGATGGGTGTTGACCCGTGAGTGTGAGCAACCCTGA
This sequence comes from Micropterix aruncella, assembly GCA_944548615.1. NCBI lineage: Eukaryota > Metazoa > Arthropoda > Insecta > Lepidoptera > Micropterigidae > Micropterix > Micropterix aruncella. Next base: position 17,782,700 of record OX155963.1, read on the forward strand.
GCAAAATGGGTCTTCGTGGACAACTCAGCAAGGGCTCATTAGCTCCCATAGACACACAGACAGACACACAGACACTTCAATCTGGAAATGATCTTAATAGTCTCAGAGGGGCTCAAAACGGATATTTCCGTCTTGATCTCGAAAAAAAATGCGCGTTCACAATGATTTCCCTCCTCGTTTGTTGTTGAGCCAAAAAAGTAAAATTGCTTCACATTCAGAATATGTCAATTGTTATATTTGATATGTTTGTAACTAACAAAATAACGTTGCTTACGACCGTAGATCGATCGAATATTGTAAAATATAATGGAAACAACGATACCTTTTTATTTTTATCGAAAGCAGAACATTAAAATTAGGTAACAAAAAGAAATACAATGCAACACTGAATTTAACGCGAGTCGTTGCGCTTATCAATAGTAAGACATTGGCCGTGGATCAATCAAGACGACTGCTGCAGCAAAACGTGACTGTCATGTTAAAAAGTCAATGTCATATTGTTTGATAGAGCATTGCCTACGTCAAACGGTTTGCACGCCGATTCAGCGTACAGATCTCAGACAGTAATTATGATTGATTATTTTGCACTGGATGTATTGTAAAATTTAAAGTCTGGTTGGCAAACTGCTGGAAAGAATTAAGACGATGGAAAATTGCGAATCTGAGTAGGACATATGCCTAATTATGTAGGATCTCTACAACAAAAAAATAATAATAAACCTCCAATAGCTACCTAGTAGCTATAACATGCTATTAGTTATAAATAAGATAAAAAGGAGTTTACCGACTGATGTCTGTAACACCGGACGTTTCAGCGATGTTGCAACCGCTGTTGTCCAGGGTAGATTTGCATGCCAGCTCGCATTACCAGCTGAAACTGGTAAACGATGTATTACCTACCACTGCAAGCTCCGGGTGTGTATAAAATCGAATGCAGCTGAGGATTAACTTACGTTGGACAAACAAAACGGCCCATAGCCACTCGACTGATAGAACACATCAAAGCTGTTAAAAACGTTCAGCGAGAAAAATCGATGATCTGCGAACATATCTTGGATAGCGGAAGTAACCACTGAATGCAGTTTCAAAATCCCATTGTGCTATCCAAAGAACAGTTTTACTTTCCTCGCATGATCCAGGAAGCCATTGCATTAAGAATAACCCCAAACTTCAATAGAGACGACGATTACAAACTCTCTTCTACGTGGAACCCCGGGTCTTATATCTAAAAATATCTTTTTCAGGAAAAAAGTCAAAATAAAAAATACCATTCGGAAAGTTTATCATGCAGCGCAAACACCCCACGAAAAATGAAAGGTTTTTTTTAAAATTTATTTCGTTTCGAACAATTTCGACAGGCTATCCTGCCAAGCGGCAAGTGCGTCTGTATTTTCTATTACATGACTGCCCAACAAAAACGGAGTGTAATGTGTGCAGGGTGCGTGTACGTATATTTTCCGTTTCTTTATTCCGCCATAAATTTTAAACGCTTAAACCGATTTAGACATCTGTGGCATTGTTAGAATCGTTATGTCCTTACGAGTGTCATACGGTACCTTAACTGTCCAAATATCAAGTACGTAGTTGTATAAATGTCCAAATGTTCAAATCTCAATAAATCTCAATATATCGTGTTTAGTGTCAAATGAAAGGTCTGATTGAGTACATACCCTAAAAATACATGTATCTTTATGGATAAATACATAAACTACAATTGTTTCATAAACAGCCATAATAAAAATAATTATAAATACAATAGTTGTGTTTTTTATTCATTTTAATATATTTACTTGTTCATTTATTACAAACATAAACATTTAATTAGAAAACAAAAACATTCTCTTAAAATAATAATTCATAATTAAGCATTTTTGTTTTCAATACCTAACTCGGAAAGATATTCAGATATGATAGTTTATGGTTTATCACAGCACTAGGAATAACTTGGATCGAGGTGGTACCAATAGAAATTGCATATTGCCTGCCGAAAAGGCATGATATCTCCGCTCTTAGGTCTTTTTAAAATTTTAACGAATATTGCAATGGCATTTAAAATTTATTAATTAGAAAAAAATTAAGTAGTTACTTTATTCGAAAATTCTAAAATTAAAAGAGGCAATATACAACAGAAAGCATTTTTTAAATACAAATAATGTCTCTCTCACTGGATAAAGAATTAAGGAGAGATTTATATAACCCTTCCCACTGACCTGTCTACAAAAATATTTGCTATAATATTATGTATAATAATTAGAGGTACGGAATTTTCGCAAAAAATAAAAACATAAATTTCGCAAAAACAAAATTAAAAATATACAAATATGCTAAAATTCGCATATACTGCATATAAAAAACTTTTTAATAGACCTAAAATTTATATTTAATATTATATATACGCTAGAATTGTTTACTTTCAATATTTGACCATTTAGAATCGTTCTGTCCGCAACGGCGACATTATATTTAATAAAGAAGCGTTCTGCGTCTACGCTGTTCAACTAACAGCGTATACTAACCCCAGCATATAGTACCCCTTTCATATGTTCTTAACATCGGCATCTTCATTCCTATTTACTGATTGCAGGATTAGGCGATGAAAGTGAGTATACCCATCAGGCAGGTCATTGAGAAAGGTCTCTGAAAAAGGAATTTTTGGAGAAGTTTTCTAGTAATGTAATTTGTTTAAAGATGGTGACTTGCAGCCACGGATAGGCAAAATAACTGACTAATATGAAAGCAGGCTTCATTTTATTGTATTTAATTTTTATTAAAAAAACTGTGTTTTTTTCCGCATAAATTTGCATGAAGGGAAAAATTTCGCATAAATTAGCATCTATTTTATAAAAACGAAATTCCCGTACCTCTAACGATAATGTATAGTCTATATACGAGTACACAGACATATAAGGCATCGTCGGATCGTTGCCTATTATATACTAATGGTAAATAAATTTTAATAAATGCCTATAAATACCCCGAATTACTTTGTTTGGACACACAAAGTTTTTGCGGTTTTTTTCCTCTGTGCTTTTTTATAATACTTACTGCTATATCCGGTTTCTGCAAAAAAATGTATCTAAGGAGTCAAATAAAAAATATCTTTTATGCCATGAACAAGTAGTTCTTTTCGTGTCCTTTTTTGCTGTTTTACATCAATCATGATGCATTGGATTTGTTTTTTCGTCTGTAACTTGATTGGTTTCGGTCTGCGGTGCAATGATGCGATTCTTGTGAAAAAATACGTATAACAGTATCAGTTATGAATGACCATGGCGATGTTACTAAGGTCAGGATTAAATCTTAGGCATTTGGAGTTCCACTGTTGAAGAAGATTTTTAAAAAAGGAGAATGCTACTATTTGTATGAGAAAGTGGCATTTGGCATATTCTGGTTATATTTAAAAACTTAATCTCGCATCTAATATCTTAGTGGTATTTGATCTTGATCTATTTCAATTCTTAGGTCTCTGGTGAGAAGTGCCTAATAACAAGTATTATTATGTCATTATTATCATTATTACTATTTATTATTTAAAACACAAAATAAAAAAATAGTAAAAAGTGTTCAGCACGAAATAAAAGCCAAACAAGAACAATAATAAAAATAATAAAACCCACAACCGCCGGTACAAAAGTGAACTTTTATATATATAATACAAACAATTTGTTCGCGCAGAAAAGCACGTTTTTAGGGAATAAAGTTCTTCATTAATACGATATTCGTAGAAACAAAATTGTGTAAGTGCGGAGTTAATCCGACTGATAATTTATAATCGGGGTCTGGAAACGGCTTTGTTACCTATAGAGCGGAAGTTGTTGTTAACCTTGCGGCAACCGCTCTTGAAGCGACCAATCGGCTACCTAATGCCGGGTGAACAGCCCGGCAAAGGACGCCGTGGCCCGCGATAGTTTCGGTAGACACCGAATCACCGCTACGCGAGGGAGAGGACCGCGTAAGCGACCTGAAACCCGTAACCGGTCGGGAGGCCGGAGAAATCTGGCCGAAGCTGGAAGTAAGGGCGCGAGGTCGGCCCGCTGTTTGCATTTCGGTGTCTTGCGGTAAGGCGTTTGTTTCTTACGGGCGATGGCGTAACTAGACAGTGGACTGTTTTGTCCCAAGTCTTCTACGCTCACCTCGCGGGAGACAGAACTATCAATATCGTTAAGACTTCCCGAGGTTGTGGTTCACACCTCCAAGTGGTGCCCTCACTATTTTTAAAAAACTGCTTCTTCTGGTCTGTATCTGTATCTTAGTTTTTTCTCCAATTAGCTGATTCCTGGGCTATATCGCTGAACGACTACCTATCCAATAAAGGCGAATTAAAAAAGGTTTCTTACATGATATACCTAAAGCTGCCACGAACGGTGCCGAACTAGCAGAACACCGAGGTTCTTCATAGATTTAGAGTAATAGTAGTCGACTTATAAGTAAGACACAGATACGAGGATATCACGACTTAGGAGGTTATGCTACACGACTTAGGATTACCAGTTACAGTTTGGCTGTTACTGCGTTTGCCGATTAGTAGTCCAATACGCCACTTCCACTCGTATAAGATATAAGCGTTGTTTCAAAAACTTAAAACGAAACGAAACGAAATTTGATCATACATGTTCAGGGCCGGATTTAGAGGTCTGGAGGTCCCAAAATATTTTCCAAATAAAATGAACATTTTTTTTAGTCGAGTTTTTTAATAAATACTTTTAACATTTATAAATATAATTGAAAACAATAATTATCTAAAATTAAATTGTAGCGTAAACGAACGGAAACTTCCGATCTTTTTTCGCCGAAAAATCGTTGATGATTTCGCTGAAATCCAGTTCCCGAATTAAATCACTTTCTATGCTCAGGAGAGATAGCTTTGATATACGGTTTTGTCCTATCGTGGTTCGGAGCCTATTTTTTAATAATTTTCATTTTTGAAAATTAACGCTCTCCAGTGCAATTCCATCAAAACCAAATACATTGTCAATGCAATTTTAAGGTATTATAGGTAAAGGTAAAACAGCGAAAAAATATCAAAGGAAAGTAGTTTCTAGTGTTTACTAGTTTACTCGTCGGTTGTTTACTAGTGTTTACTATTTTTTTTTCGAAGTCTCTATTGTGGGGGCCAGTCTTTTGTGGAGGCCCCGGGGCTGTAGCCCCGGATGCCCTCCCCTGAATGCGGCCCTGTACATGTGTAATAGGCGACCTTCATTGTTTACGAAATAGCAAATCGTATCCACAGTGTGACACTTTACGAGTGAACAAGTAAATTGGTGTTTTATTATACACATAACGAATTAAGTCAAATGATACATAATAAGTATAAAACACAAAGCAGCAGGAAAGCTGTCCCATGAAATTAAGTAATTACGTAAATTATTTATTTTATAAGAGATAATTCGTATAATTATCTTATTTTATATGAGATAAAAATGTATAATTTCCTGTTTGCCCAGTCTTGACTTTGGTAACAGTTAGTAACCCAATTTTGTTTCGGTAATAAAGAAGGAATGAGGAGAAATGACAAGACAAAAATAAAGTCTATAAAATACGCAAAAAACGGTTGTGTCACCCCAAGACATTCCCAGCAAGTAGCCAGAGACTTTCTTCATCAGATTATTCCTTTCATTAATAAGTCGATGAGCAGTTGGCGAAAATTCCTATTAATAGTCCAGTCAAATTAGGGTTTCACCTCGGAATGAGAGATAATAAGCTGGAAACTTTTATACACCTTCATTATGGCTTTCTATAAGTTGTCTCAAAAGTCTCAAAACTATATATCTTTATAAATCATAGTCTATGTGTTATTCTGATGTGTAAGCTATATTATTGTAAAGTTTCATCAAAATCCATTCAGTAGTTTTTGCGTGAAAGAGTAACAAACATCCATACATACATTCTTACAAACTTTCGCGTTTATAATAGTAGTAGGATAAAATATAAAATGTTATTAAATAACATGTATTTACTAATAAATAATACAAAATATTCGTTGTTAATCCTAATTTAATGATTTTATAATATTATTCAGGGCATTATTCACCGAGATTCACAGTTGATCTTGCAATACATTATGTATGGCTGAGCGCTGCCCGCTATCCGCCCTCCGCCCTCTATCTCAAAAACGGTTGAGCGCATGAAAAAAAGTTTAATACAAAATTTGTCTCAAATCGTATGCTCTACATTTTTTATCATAGATATTAACATCATTGGAGCTATAGAAACCTAGATAATCGCGAAAAACCAATTTTGGTGACCTTTGACCTTGAATAACTTTCAACGCAGACACGAGATTTTAAGAGCTTTTGAGACAACTTATAGAACGCCAAAATGAATATGTATACGAGTTTCCAGCTTATTATCTCTCATTCCGAGATTTACCCACTTTTCCTGCTAAAGTGACTGCACTATAATTAGTATGCGACACAACGCAATGAAAATTTGAATTTCGAACGCGCATCGTCTCATTCAATTTAGAAATCAAAATGCAAACGCAGGTCGCCGTGAGCCTTCGAATTCTTATTTCAAACGAGCTACGCATCGCAAGAGTCGCTGCTTTTAAGGGTCTTACTATTTAATTAATGTATGGCGGACTTTAAATATTATTTGTGTCGCTTGTGTATGTGATATTCCAATAAAAATGTTATTGTTGTGGTTGTGTCACCCCCTCACTTTTCCGGCAAGTACTCAGGGACTTATTTCACCTGAATATTCGTTTCCTAAATAAAGTCGATCAGCAGCTGGCGAAAATTCCTGTTAATATACGACTAGCGATTGCAATCCAGCAGCATTTTCAATCCAGCTGGATTTTTGCTGGACCAACATTATTCCAGCTGGATCCAGCGCGGATCCAGCAATTTATTGATTTTCAAAGAAATTAAACTGTTTTTTAAAGACTTAAGAAACGTCTTAATTAAACATTTTAATAAAATTACAAATTACTCGTACAATAATCAAAATTATAAAATAAACTCTTACTTTTTAGAGGTAGAGTAGACAGACAGAGTAAAAGCTATTACAAAAAAGGAAACAAAATTTATGTATTTTTTTTTCTGGAAGTATGATCTCAAGAAACAAATGGTATTAATGGTGTTGTTTCTCAACCGGCTTCTTAATGAACTGCAAATATATCCGGCTGCAGAGAAGGCCCTTTCTGCCTCTACGCTTGTTGGTTTCAGGGTCATCAGATAATCGTAAATTAAAGTTAGGTTTTCACCTCTTACTCCCTCAATAAACGGTCATTTCCTTTTTTAATATCTCATCATAAACCTTCTCAGTTCTCGTTTCTTTCGATTTCATGAAGTTTTCTTTCTCACGTTTTAGTTGAATCTCCAGTTCTTGTTTCAATGTCAAATTCAGGGAATCCGGTTTATCCTGTCCATCGTTTTCTACTTCCATTATATCTTCTTCCTCTTGCACTGTTGATGGTTCGACTACATATGTGTTTACACGATTCAGCATATTTTTCATCTCCTGACGAATTGCATATTTTTTTGGTAATGGGGAAGTATAATCCGGCGTTCTAACTTCTTTGTCATACTTCTTCGGGTTCTGTAGATAAATCAGGATGCCTGTGACCTCGGTAAGACGCCGTTCTTCGATTCTTTTGCGGAGTGCCTCAGAAAGATCTGCACTCAAGATTGTGTCCTGGCTTTTTAGTTTGTCTAAGACAAATTTTAGGGTTGTGTCAGCAGTTATCAAACTCGATCAGCACAGTAGCCGCGCCGCGGGGATGGTGCGGCGCGGTGCGGTGTGGAGAGGGGTGTGTAGCACGTGCTGCTTGTGCGACAGAGCGGCAACGTCGCTCCCGCCGAGCTGTAAGAGCATCTAGCAAAGCGCCAACGCTGGCAAGCTAGACTTTGCGCCATTATTTGGAAAGTTAATTACTTGCGGATCCGCAGCGCTGGATCCAGCAGGCCGAAAAATGTGCTGGATCCAGCTGGATTGCTGGATGAGGGATCCAGCAATTGCAATCGCTATATACGACGCAACGAAATGAAAATTTAAATTTTGAACGCACGTCATATCATAGTGAGTCGATTTCAACCACAATCTTTTGAACGCTTGCCATGACCAAATAATGCCAGCATGCCGAATTTCAGCACAATTGGGTAAAGCGTTTGGATTCTATCGTGGAGAAATACACAGTACACACCCACAATATACGCACAGACACACAGGAGGACTTCAGTCTGGAAATTGTCTTAATAATTTCGGTGGGGGGTCGAAATGTATAAGTAGTCTGAATTGCGAAAAAAAATTGCATGTTCACAATACTTTACCTCCTCCTCGGTTAGTGGGCCGGTAAAGTAGAAGGAATCGAGGACACGTTAAATAATTAAAAGAGAAAAAACCTTATTGCGTCATCGAACTTCTCCAATTGACTTTATAGTCCAGTCAAATTAAGGTTTCACCTCGGAATGAGAGATAATAAGCTGGAAATTTGTATACACCTTCATTTTCGTTGTAAAAGTTGTCTTAAAAGTCTCATACAATCTTGTGTCTATGTCGTAAGTTATTCAAGGTCAAAGATCACAAAATCGAAATGATCAGGGTATTATTCACCGATATTCACAGTTAACTTTGCATTACAGTAAGTATAGCTGAGCGCTGCGCGCTCTCCGCCCTCTATCTCAAAAACGGTTGAGCGCATGAAAATATGTTTGGAACAAAATTTGTCGCAAATTTTATGCCCTATAATTTTTGTCAGAGATGTTAACATCATTGGAGCTATAGAAACCTATATAATCGTGAAAACAGTTTTTTGTGACCTTTGATCTTGAATAACTTACGACGCAGATATACGAGATTTTATGAGACTTTTGAGATAACGTTTACAACGCCAAAATAAAGGTGTATACAAGTTTCCAGCCTATTAACTCTCATACCAAGGTTGACCCCTTATTTTTGCTAAAGTGACTGCACTATTAAACCATTTCTCTCTCCCAGCTTAGTTTATTGAAGTAAATGTGACGAAAAGATTATTTCTTATAAACTAAATATGATCATTAAGGTCAGTAGCGTTGTTGCTTACCATCTTGAAATCGTTTTTGTCATTCAACCTTAAGAATATGCCTCGCAAATGCGGCCTTAAGAAAGGCACTTTTTATGCAGACAAGGTAGTATTACGTCAAGGTGCACGGTCAAAGACAATGCGTAGTTAGTTATTACACTCGAGGAAAGTAATTTATCGAAGGAAAATCGTTCAAAAACATTTATCTCCTTTAACCTGCTCTATAATTCTCTATTACGCAGCAAACTGGAGTTTGATTCCATAATTTGGAATCCTTACTACGAGGTTCATTCGGAAGCGATAGTCTGTGCAGAGGAGGCATATAAAACCTATCCAACGCGCACTCTCTACTCTTATGAAAAGCGTTTAAATTGCTGTTAGATACTTTACCGTCCCACCAACCCACGAGAAGGTAAAGTATTAGGAGCGCGCATTTTTTTTCCGGGATTAAGACGAATACATACATTTCGACCCCCCCCCCCCCCCCACTCTCCCCTTCCGAGACAGTTGACAGTTGATTTCTAGATTGAAGTCTGTCTCTCTCTCTATGTGTGTGTGTTGTGGTTAAAATCGGTCCACCAGAGGGCGCCCTAGTCATACTTCAATCTCGAAATATTATCTATATTTTTGTCGTCTTAAGGGGTGAACACACTATCGGACGCGTCCGCTGCAGCGGCTTATGGACAGTATGCACAGTCGTTTGGGACGTGGCTTGCCAGATCTCTATCGGACGTCCGAAGCCTCGAGGTCGCATCCGCGACTGACGTCACACAGGCGCGAGGTACTCAGGGGCGCCGTGAGGCGCCATCATTCGCCGCTCCGAGCCGAGCCGAGAGTCGTCCGTTTCCGACATTGTCTACTTAATAATGCTGTTGGTTTCTCGCGGAAACGATGTCGTTATTTGTCATTAACCGCGGGTTACCGATTTCATCATTGATGTACTTAGTTACCTTTAGCCCATTCTTTACTAGGCAGTGCCGGATTATCCAATAGGCCAAGTAGGCATCTGTCTATGGGCTTCACGCCTTTTAGTTTAGTGTTACAATGATAATTTTTCAAATTATTTGTAATAGACATAAAAAAATCTTTGAATTGAAATTCTAAGACGAAAATGTTTAATAAACTTTTTGATCCGGCTAATAGTATGATTGTTATAAATTATCGGCAGTTGGCCGCTGCCTGCCCGTACGATCGTATTATATGCGCGACTTTGCTACGCGACATAAGCGTTGTCAGAAATGTTTAACGACGTACTTTGTCGGTGCGGTCGTGTTCTTTTTATGTGCATGTCTATTTAGCAATATTTATTTTATTTTTTATTTTATAAAATTATCCAATACATTACAATTGATTTTGCGAAGCAGATAAGATTACATTTTTGTTTGGATTTTATCACCCCACTAGATTATATATTTGTTCTAGGGTGATCTTTAATTCATAGTGACTTCACTTTCTTTTTTCTTTTTTTTTCATTCTTCCGATCGCTCATTCATTCTTATAAATTTTAAGGTTAATAAAAATATATAAATGTGTATATAAATAAAGAACTAACATTAAATAAAGAAAATGAAAATATTTAAGTTTATAGATAAGTAAAATACTTAAATATATAGATTAATATATAACTAAATTGACCAATAAATTAAGTAGCCTAAAAAGGTTTCTTACTATGCACATATAAAATTGTTAATTTAATTAATTATTATAATATTATTAATTTATTTTGAACATAATCAACCGAAACATATTTCATATCAAGTATCAGGTGACAGATATGGACCGAAGTTTGATCCCTCAAATTATCGACAGATATCAGTACCTAATGTTTAATCAATCATTTTGGAAAAAATAGTAATATCATAGTCAGAATGCTTTACAGCCCAATAAGTGCAATAAGTGCAAAGAGGGCCTTGAAATTTGAAGGCCTAAGGGCCTCTACATGGTTAATGCGGAACTGTAAGGAGGGACTTTCTCCTCAGCGGGAAAAATTTAAGTTAATTTTCACAACAGTCACATGGTCGATAAACAAAGACGACGTCAAGCATGAATTCAAAGCGAACGTCATCAAACGCATAGATAAAGTAAATAAAAAACTACTTATCGCTCAAACGTCAGTGGCAAACAGCTGTTGCCGACATACGCGCCAACCATAGAACAATTTTATTCAAAGACAACGAAAATTCAACTCGATTTAAATTAAATTAAATCTATGGTTGTGTCTCCTTGTGATAATAAAACCCATTTTAGTTTTCTACGGAATAAAATTCAAAGTCAAGACAAATATTGTATCAATAATGACTATTAAAGTTTTTTTAAGGTTTATACTTTATTCATTTATTTTATGTACATTTAGCCCCATTGTTATCAATGTTATAAGTAACACGCAAAAATTGAACACCGAAATGCAGCTAATGCTCAGTGCCCACCTAACTAGGACTAAATTGTCCCGTATCTAGGCACGACACGTTGTATCAGTGGCGAATCCTGGATTTGTTTGGGTGGATGGGGTCTAATTAGTAGTGTTACTTTTGCGGCAGAGGGAAAGTACTATGAACGCACTTTGTGTGCATGTGTGTGTGTGTGTGTGTGTGTGTGTGTATTCCTCCACGATTAAGGCTTCATTCGATTGGGCTGAAATAGAAAAGTGTGGTATTCAGGCGTCATTTGGTCATAGTAAGAGTTAAAAAGTTTGAAATCGGTCCACCATTTAAGGGGGCACTCGAGTGACCGACTCAAGTACATGCTTAAGGACGCCTGAGGACCCCTACGTGTCGACCGTGAATACGGCTGTTGCTGTGCGGAAGTAGCAGTGAAGAGGTTAAATTTAAGAAAAAGGTTCAGAATATTCTTATTAGGAACCAATTTATCCTAATAAGAACTTTAACGTAATTGAATTTTCTAATCTTACCTTGATTACCTATGTTTATTTTTTTTGTACGGTTGGCTATTAAAATCGGAGATGGATTATATATTATATATAAGTTATTCTATATTATCTACATATATATAAAAAAAGTCGGGTTTGTTCGAACCCTTATAACTCGAGAACGGCTGGAGCGATTTTTATGATTTTCGATTTGTTGTATTTGTCTTCGTTCCGAATAGCAGAATAACTATTTAAACATTGAAAAATTAACGAAAAAATTAAATAAAAGAAAAAACATTTTCCCATACAAAATGCTCATGGGTTTCGTAACTGTCAAACATTTAATGTTCATCCCGTCGATACGGTAAACTCTCCCCTCAAATTAAAGAAAGTATTTAAATAAACGTTTCGAATCGACAAGATATATCCACAATATTCGGACCACAATTATTACATAGTTTAAATTCAATCATGTCATGCTGACACGCGATTGATATACTTAATTTTTGTACTTTTATATTTCTTTTTGTGTTATTAATAAAGTAGTGAACTTAATATTTATTTTGTATGCATTGTATCACTTCCATAAAATCATAAATTAAGTTCAGCTAATCTGTAACACGACATTTATTGACCGTTACGCGGTACGAAGTTCACCGGGTCAGCTAGTATATTATAAATTAAAGTCGTTTTTATATTTTGACTATCTGTATTTTTTGTATTTATACCTACTTAGATATTTTAGCAGATTAATTTATTTTTGAAAGCCCTTATGTTGTTTATCATAAACTTATTTGACAATACCTAGGGTATATAGGGATTTCTACCAACAGGCGTATTAAAAAAACCAGTGGCAATCTCCCGGCTCCATCTTCAGACCCTAGTCATCATATGTAATGAAAATTACCTATGACAACAAAACAGACGAGCCCATACTCGACTATCTTAGTACTTTCCATCAGGGAAATGGCAATCTTCCGGCTCTATCTTTAGACTTTGGTCATCATGTGTAATGGAAAGTACTCATGATAACAAAACATACTAGCCTAAATTCGACTATCCTACCATTTTCCATCGGAGAGTTCCAGTCCCTAAATCCCGGCTCCATCATCAAATTAGCTTGATGGTACCATAATATTGCATTGTCACACAACACATAAGTATGCCAAGTGTCAGCTCAATCGGATACCAGTAAAGTGGTTGCAATATGGTTTGCAAATTTTGAAACGGACAACTTACTGACATACGAACATTGCTCGTACGAAAGTTTATATTTTGACTATCTGTATTGTTTGATCCATCTTTTATTTTTAAATGCTTTTACATTTTGTACAACAGATTTAATTTTAAATTGTTTTTATAATTTATAAAAAATAATCAAATAAACTGTACACAAATGATAGTATGCCATTTGAGGTAAATCGCGTAAAATAAATTTGACAATATAACAAGTTGGGACTCCTACTAAAAGGCTTATTTTATAAATAAATAAATAATCGATGAAATAGTGGTCGATAAAACGCGAGTCAAAACAGTCATGTACAAAAACTTCTAAATATAATCTAATTTCCTCGAAAAAAAAATGAGATAATGGATCGGTTAAATGGCCACTGACCTCTTTATGATATAAGGAAGTACAAACTTCCAGCTGGTTTATTCAACTTTACAAGTGCCATTATACTTGTCAACTAAATGAAGTGTGTAGAATAAAGCCACATTATTTTTATAAATGTTATCTCATCAATCAACGCATTTATTTCCGTCACCGTTCTCTTGAACAGCGGCCAAAACACGTGCTTAGGAAGTCTTTGTGCTACACGTGCAGTTCCCGTAATTTTTCACTTGAGTGTCGTATATCTAGTTTTAAACTATCCTAAATGTCAAGTCTTAAATGTGTCGCATAATTTTCGATCGAGTATATTTTTATTCTATGCCCAGTTATATATATTTTTATATATCTAATATGATATGTATTGTAGAAATTAAGTGTTTAGTAGTACTAATAATAGCCAAAAATTTTACAGAAAGAAAAACCGACTCTTTTTTATAAATGCAGCAGCCGTCATGGTGATACTTAGAATAAGCTATCATAATTGAAGGCGTATACAAAATTTTATGTATGTGTTGATCGTTGAGGACTTCCCTCATTGGAAGCCAACCCTGGGTGCCGCAGTGCATGATGATACCATTGATTTTATAGTGTAATTAAAATCAATGATGATACTTAGAACAAGCTGTTGTAATTGAATAAATATACAAAGTTATGTGTTCGTGCTGTTGGCCGTTAAGGAGTTGCCTCGTCAGGAGCCGACCCTGGGTGCAGCAGCCATATCATGATAAAACTTAGAAGGCCTATCATCTGAATCTGAATGAGTATACAAAATTTGGGGTCTGTGCTGTTGACCGTTGAGGAGTTCCCTTGTCGGGAGCCAACCCAGGGTGTAGAATCATAGAATGATTACCATATAAATAAATGAAATATCATCAGAATTGAACCAATATGTAAATTTACAATTTCATATGATAATATTTGAAGAATTACCTCAATTCCTATGGATGCCATCATCAGAACAGAATTTTGATAAAAATGAGACCAATCTGTAAGTATATTCTATCGAATAAAATAAGAATTTTCTAATTCGGTTCATAAATGGCAGAGTTCTGAGGTAACAAACATTAAAAAAAAGATGCAACCGAATTGATAACCTCCTCCTTTTTTTGACGTCGGTTAAAAAGTATTTAAGTAAATATAACTTGAAGAAAAGTTTAAAATTTGGCCGAAACTTCTATAAAGTACCTATTATCTAATTTCTAAACAATACTGTGCATGTGATAGGTGTGAGATTATGCCCCTTATGATCACATAAATTATGCCCCTTCTGTGCAATAGTGTCAGCACAAAACTGACCTATACGCAATTAATTTTATTAGGTCAAAATATCGATAAAAGCAGATTTATAAAATTGAAGACTATCGCGGCTGTTTGACATTATAAATAGGATAGAAAACGAATTTACCGCGTGAAATTTGTAGCACCCCACCGAAATTTGTAGCACCCAAATTTGTAGCATTTTTGAGGCCTTTAAAGGATGTAATACCACTGCAACCCTCGGGGGTGTATAAAGTCGAATGCAGTTGCGGTCTAGCCTACGTTGGACAAACGAAACGGCCCATAGCCACGCGACTGACAGAACACATCAAAGCTGTTAAAAACGTTCAGCGAGAAAAATCGGCGATCTGCGAACATATATTGGATAGCAGAAGTAACCACTGGATGCAGTTTCAAAATCCCATTGCGCTATACATGGAACAATTCTACTTTACTCGCATGCTCCGGGAACCAATTGAAATAAGAAGAACCCCGAACTTCAATAGATACGACGGTTACAAACTCTCTTCTACGTGGAACCCTCTTCTTAAAATGTTCCCGCCGCCGAACGCCGAACGCAAGGACGTAAGACAGGATACAGTGAGTTTTGTGTGCAAGACGGATTTTCGAAATTCGCGCGCTTAGAGCCCGGCCCCCCACCAAGATTATAACCTACGTAGTAGCGGCAGCTGTATGCGGCCTACCTGCAAAACAACGCATTGACAGCTCTTTCAGTCGACCGTGAACAACGGCGGCTGCAACGTCACCGAAACGTCGGGTGCTACAATTTTCACGCGGTAAATTCGTTTTCTATCCTATTTATAAAAGTAGATTTTTATTTAAATTACTTTTACTTTACTGGTCTACCAACCGGCGAGGAGGTAAAGTATTGTGAAAGCGCTAAAAATAGGGACGAAGACGGATTATCAATTTTGAACCCACCTCGACTATTTCCGTGACAGGTAGCGAACGGTTTCGTGCAGCTTGGTCCACAAGATCTATTCTGTTCTCGGATCGGCTCAACCCCACGATTCAGCTCCTATTCAGAAGCCTCTTCGTGCGGAAAGCTACCCCGGGTAAGACTCCCGCGTCTCAGGCCTCACAAGCTGGTGGGCCGGTTTTTCTAGTGAGATTGCATCCCGGCGCTACCGGACGGTTTGCGCATCGTTCGCCGACGCCAATCGGTTGTGCACTCTGACTAATTGCTGAAGGAGTTTGGAGACTATGGAAATATACTGTCTCCTAAGCAGCGGGGGTGGATGTTGACCTGCTGTCATGCCACTCTTGAAATTACCTTGAAATTAAACTCAGTTTTTTGTGAGGAATAATCCTCGGTAGAAAAGATTCAGGCTCGTTTGTTCTATTACATGTAGTAAATTATTCATGCATACTTTTACAAATGTTATTAGATAGATTCAAGAATTTATTAACATACAAAGTATACACATTATTCCGTAAATAAATTATACAAATATATCTTAAGTAACATCTTTAATCGGTAGTTAAAAAAAACGATATTAGCGGTGATATTGCTGATGATCATTTTCAGATAATCTCTTCGTTTTCTGATAATCTTTTCGTTTTCAGATAATCTTTTCACTAATACTTAATCTTCACTAGTATTAACTTTTACTTAATTTTAACTTTCAGTAGTCTTATCTATTTGCTGGTGACTTATACTGCATCACTCGTTTCTATCAACATAGCCCTTTAGAAAAGTTTATGGCAGATGTCATTATGAGTATTAATAGATTGAAATGAAAGTCGATAAAAATAAACGAAAGTGTTTTTCTATGAATTTCTAAAGTATGGCCGACTTGTCAAGTGTTTTTAAAGTGAATGTTAGGTTTTATTTTCAAAGAATTCGTTTTCCTATTTTGAATATCTGGTTAGGTAATTGTAGTTTATGCCCTTTTAAAAAATATTTCTTCAGATTAACAATATTATCTTTCTGTCGCTCAGCTAAAATAACCTTTATTCCATGAAGATATACAAATAAATAAAAGGCATCCACGCAATCATCTAAAAGCATCTATGCAATCATCTTGAAATAAAAATAAAATGCTGTAATCCTTGATGCGCTAAGTGTACCTACCTACTTAGTTTAATTACCTAATATAAAAAAAAAACTATTTGCCCAGAAAATAAACAATAAAAAAACAGTTCCGTTTTAAATCAATATTTTAATATAATTTTTATGGTCCTTTGATGTGAAGAACAGCTTTTGTGTCGTCGTTTAGAGTATTAATTATTTGTGAATGCGATATAGGAAATACGTGTTTGGGCAAAGGCAGCTTGCATGGTAGCATTGATTTTATAGAAATCAATGATGGTAGGTATGGAGAATATATATGTAAATCATTATGGTCGTTCAATGATCAGAATGGGTAATTAATCACTCAAATGCTTTTCCTTTCCATATGCTTTGCTTTTGCTTTTCATGACCTGAGTTAAACTACATATTCATTTGAATATTTAGTTTGTTGCCTGGTACACCTGCAACAACTTGCAGTTTATCTATTCTGATTAGGCACACGAATGAAATCAGTTAATAAGCTTGGGAGAACAAGCGAACAATAAATACTGGACAAGCTACTGATCAAGCTTTGATATACTTTACTTATTTTTGAACAATATTTTGATGAGATTGGTATTATATTTAACTAATAATAGTTAAAATATTAATTGGTTACAATAAATCATTTAAACGTCTCTGATATAGTAAAAAATGATAAACGGAAGGGAATAAATAATGTTTTTGGAAAGCTTTCCAATAAATTAAATTTACAAGAGAATGAAAGGGTCAATTAATTAGTATGTTCGATTATATTTAATCGCATTAATAACATAATATTTTGATTAATAATAAGTTAATTAAAAGCACTCCAATTCTCTCTTAATTAGCATAATAGCATTATATGCTACTAATTGTGAATAAGGGCAATCCAGGTTAGCCCTCTGTATAGAGATCACGTAGAGGTACACAATGTCTGATAGTAGGGGAAGTAGTAAATGTTTTTAGGACTTATTTTGCCATTTTGGGAAAATAATTGAATGTGGTCTATCACTACCCAACAAAAAATGCTACTGGATGAAATAAACGCGAGTTTTATAAAATAGGGTGCGCTGATTAGGATTTTGTAATCAGAAATTTCGTAGCACGTCTGGATTTTAAGCTATAGCTGAAAGTCATATGATATTAAAAGCCTGTACACGGGTTAGTATGTAGCTGCACGAGCCCTATTATTTAGTATGATGTACAATTGGTTGTATGTATTCTCACGGTTGTAGTGGTTACTCTGCTTTATGCGCCTATATCAAGAAAAGTGTACAGTAGTAAGACAAACAGGCAGACTTGAACAAGTTCTAACTTGTCCGCCGAGCTACAGCATGCGGGCAGGATTCAACATGTTTTATCAAATAAATTCCTATGCAATTTCTCCTGTTCGTCCGACAGCCTGATTTGAAGAAACTAGAGAATAGTTCGTGCTAGCGTGTTTCTGTGTTCTATGGAGGCCGTGGCGGCCTAAAGCTTCATGAAGCATAATTTTGTGGCCTGGTTGTGAGAACACGAAAAAGAATTTTAATACAATTATGCCGTATTTTAAAAACCCGGTCCTTAAGCTATCATTTTGCAAATACGAAATTGGTAAATTATTTCCATATTAATTTATTTTATTTATTTATTTTATTTATTTATAAGTACTTATTGCAATGGTTACGACTAATTATACCAAACAAGTTCAAGAATCAAACATAAACAGTTCAGAGAAACCGTCACATCGTGTTTGGCACCTGCCTAAAACTCATCTAACTAGGTCAACTAAGGACTGTATCTGTGTATAATTGTAAATTATCTTTATTCTGTACTGTTTTCCAAAAAAACAAAAACGAGCGAGATTTGTCTTCAGTTTTTGAAAAACCTAAAGATGATTCTCAATGTTAGAAAATACTATTTACACCAGCGTATGGTCTATTTGCATAGTATCAAGACAGTTTTTGGAACTTCAATACAAAAAATATAAGAAAAAAATGTTTGAAATTACGTAATTTCCAGAAATGTTACGGCCAAACATTATTTTTTTCTATTTATTACAGATACTTTTGAGTGATATAAAAAATAACACAGTGATCTTAAATTATTTTATTATTGTAATCTAATTTTTACTTTATAAAAAACTATTCATTTGATAATTTATTATATTATAATTAAAAAGCCAAATCTTACTATATTAGACGACGCGCGAAGCCGAAATCGTCATTCGTAATTGGCCACTGCCAACGGTGGGACGTATTCCCTTGTCGCCGCGGTATACCTATACATCTTTATGTATATATCGAAAGCGCGCGGGCGCGTGGCATTGCAAAATTTTTATTCGCGTCAACTCGGTAGTGAGCCTTAATCAACAGTCCTAGTAACACGCATTTAAGTGATTTCGTATATGACTATTCGGCGGTGACTTAGTATTTGGTGATTCGGTAAACGAAAGATGAAGAGACGCATTTGTGTGAACAATCCGGACTGCTTTTGCTACATTTGTGGCAAGTATACGACGTCCGACCAGCGCAGGAACATGACTAAACTCCGCTTGAACATTTCAAAAAGTGAACTTTTTATGAATTTTATTTACAATTATTTTTATTACGGATTTTTATAAAATATTTGAGGTTATGTATTTGTCCATATATATACATGTATATTTTCGAAATCAGAACTTTCATTTGACACTAAACACGATATATTTATGTTAATTTATAACATTTGGGGATTTGGACATTTAGACCACTATTTACTGGATATTTGGACAGTAAGGGTACCCTATGACAATCGATATGACATAAGTATTTTAACAATACTACATACTTCTAAATCGATTCGAGCGTTTAGAAGTTATGGTAGAATAAAGTAACGAAATACATACATAGATGAACCCTGAACACATTACACTCCTTTTTTGTTGGGCAGTCATGTAAAAAAGGTTGGACTGATACAGCAAACCATTCCTAAAGCAGCACAACAAATACCTATTTCTTTTTTAATGTCAAACGGGGAAATACCTTATTTTCTGCACAATTCATCCAAATGAGTTGACCATGGGAGTGTACATTCTAAATGGATACCTAAAAGTTTAATATGATCAACATTTTCAAGTTGATATTCCCCACATCAGATGCGAACGCTGAAAAGTTCAAATATTCTTTCATAATATATACTGGTGGGCTCCCAGTTCCCACGGCAATTAATCAGAATAAAAACTCTTTTTTCAACTGGGGCACACAACGTGTGCCCTAAGCTACTTAAGTGCGCCCCTAAGTGAAACGCCTTATCTATATTTTTGTATTCATATACAATACTTTAGTGTCGAGGGAGTTAAAATGACTGATATTCCTTGAGTGAATACTCAAGAAATATCAGATTTAAGGTTGACCTCACTTGGTTCAGACTTAAGGGTGATCTGACAAGGTTGAGCTCACATTGTTGATTGTTCTGCTGGTTTTTCCGTGTTTGTTGAATGTTAAGCCCACAATTTATATGGTATGTTATTATAATTTATATGATAACAATATAGCACATAATGACTTTACCTATTTCACACGCTATATTGAAGACGATCCGTATGATTATACTGTTGTAATGTGATTATAATATATTATATACACTAAACACGATATATTTATGTTAATTTATTGACATTTGGAGATTTGGACATGTAGATGACTATTTACTTGATATTTTGACACTCGGGATGACATAACGGTTCTAACAATATCACATACTTCTAAATCGGTTCCAGTGTTTATAAGTTATAGTGGAAAAAAGAACCGGAAAAACATACATAGATGAAACCTGAACACATTACAGTCCTCTTTTGTTTCGCAGTCGTGTAAAAAAATGTAAAATGATAGGATTCGACTGAATTCATGTTATGGGAATTAATAAATGATTGATTAAATTATAATAATAAAATAATAATGATATACATTATACAGGTATATCATCTCTGTCGACAATCCATATAATATCATCATCCTCTAACCTACATATTTGGTTCGATTGCGTTTCTTCGTGAACTAAAATCGGAAATTAGTCCGTGTGAACGAGACAGGGCAATACGCTAGAGCGGAGTATGAGATGACCGGTTGTCACTTTTTCGCGCACCAAGGTCAAATCTTACACCGCACGAAATATGCTCGAATTTATTCGGACGAGTATAAGTTCAACAGGTAGGGTAGTATTTATCGACGATCGTTCGTTTCATATTCCGCTCTAACGTATTGCTCTGTCTCGTTCGCTTGGACTAATTTTAGTTTTAGTGCACAAAGAAATGTAATCGGGCGCATTATATGCATGTATTCTTTTCACTAATAATTTCATGGGCAATTTAATTGAAATTTTAAAACCAATATATCATTGCTGTTTTTTTTTCTTATAAGATATTGGAAATAAAAATTAGAAAGTAAAGGAAAAAAAATATTTCGGATTCAAAGTAAGTAGGTAGGTTATTTAAGTTATACCAGCGTAAATATAGATGTATAATGAATTAAATTAATAACTACAAAAATAATAAGGCATCACAACATTAATGTAAAATCAATATTGGATTTTAATTTGTCAACATTTAATTACGTAAATGTCATTAAGTTGGTAAATGTAAATTTTATATTAGTTTTCTACAGCCTGTAAAAAAACAGATAAATTGAGACACATAGATTGAAAATTTACCATATTTTGAATTTTTTAAGTCATTTTTTTATTTTCACAGAATTTATTGTATATTTATTTTTAAAATTTAAATGTCTATGATAGATCACTTTTTATTTCTTTTTCTGAAATTTAATTGTATACTGAATCGTTATTTTATTTTTAGTTAATTTTCTTTCACTATATACAAAAGACCATTTTTTTAGTAAACGGTATTAATTGATTTCAATAAATTTTTTTAATTATGGTATTTATATTATATTTTTTTAATTTTTATGTTCCGAATCGTCAGTTAAACGGCAAATAGAGAATAATTAATGTGGCATACCGAGTACACATTGGATATTATGCTCTAATAAGGAATTATATAAAAATATTACTAATTATTAATGTATTCGTTATTGTTTGTGTACCAATTATTCTAAATAAATAAATATATTGAATTGAGTCTTTTTGCCTCGGTTGGGTAGTATGTTGTTCTCCTGGGCTAGGATGTCTTTTCTTGGTATAAGTTTCTTGCTAAAATCTGCCCTCCCTTTTACTTGGGAAGGCAGATTAGGTATTAGAGTTTGTCGGTCGTTTGGTTGATTTTTTGCTACTTTTCGTAGTTTTATACACTTTGCGCAACAACTTATCAAAATATATTGTAAGATTTACAAATCATAATTTGAAATACATTTATATATACATCATTATAATAGTTTTGACTTTTTATATCTTTATGTTCACAAACCTACAGGTTAACCGGCTTAATCGATTGAAATGGAGACTCCTGAGGGGTCGATTAATAAGTGTGGATTCATAAAAGTAAAAAAAATACAAAAAAAGTTCAAACGTTCAAAAATTTGCCCTGCTGGCACGAGCAAAACCTTGAAATTTAAAACATAGACTACCGAGAGGTCAAGTAAGCGGCCTGAATATTAAAAGGACCAGAAAATATTTTTTAAAAAGTTCAAATATTTTCAGATGTTCAAATGTTTAAAAATGCGCACTGCGGGCTCGGGCTAAATCTTGCCATTTGAAACACAGACTTCCGAGAAGTCGAAAAAGCGGTGTGTTTTGGTAAAGGTTAAAAAAACGGAAAAGATTTTTACTTAAAAAAAACAAAAATTGGCAAACAGATACCAAACAAATTAATTTGATATGTCCCGGTCTAAACCTCGTATACATAATATACAAAATTGCACAATTAATAAATTACTTAAATAAATAATAAAATGCAGATTCTTAAACCTAACGAAGCGTCATTAATCTTGCTGAGATTTTTGATAAATTTAAATAAATAAATTTTGTAATCTGAACTTTGGGGATTATTCCCTAAGTCTTATATCTGCATAGGGTTCGCAGTTTTTTTTATTTATTGATTTATTTATCCATTAATAAAGTACAAAATTTTGATAAAATCTAGCCAAGCCCTAGATGCTTACCTGCTGGAGATTATAAAAAGTGACTTTTTGTGTGGCCATATTGACCATATTATTATAGATGAATGCAGTTACATTCGATTGATTAGTTGGCTCAGAGAGTCACTTTCTTGTGGATGTTTACATAAAAAGACGTACTTACCTAATGCTAACTATAATATGTAGGTATGTATACTGGTATGTGTAATAATTCGTATCTTCTACACGTATTTTACAGTTTTACATATTCATCACGTATAAATAAAATTAAAAAAACGAATTTACCGCGTTAAGTTTGTAACACCCAACGTTTTGGCGTCAAACAACCGCGATAGTCTCCGATTTCATCACGTATTTTACACCTTTTCACGTTCACTTATTTTAAAGCAATTGAATTGCCATTGAAAGCAAACGATCGTATAAATAAGGGATTAACCATATCAATCTTCTTTTTCCATAAAAACTGCGGAATAAGTAGCCGTTCATTTTGTATCTGTGTAGTGCTATGTTTATGTTGAACATAAATTCTGAATTCGTTAGTCTCGAAATACTGAGCTATTATTAAAACAAATAAATGATTCGTTAGCTGGTATATAAATAAATGATACAATAAAAAGTTCTGTTTCTTCAAGTCTGAATTAAAGTCTATATGAAGACTAATAGATTAGTGCGAGCCCTAAGCAAATTAGGGACGCACTACTGATCTTCCTGAATAATAACTGTAAATAATAAATAAAATATACTTGCCAGTATTTTTAGTAGCGTTTGAAATCGATGAAATGTATCTTCGTGCAGATGATCAGAGGGCAATATACATATTCACAATTGCAATTAACTCTTTTCTATTGCTGACGGTGCATGCACATTGCAAGTCACGGAAGATCGTCGAGGTTTCCCGCCAAATTATTATCATCAACGGCAGCTCAGCCGTTAGCTGCCCGCGACGTTTGCAACCAACTGACGGACTATTCACTGAGCAATTATAACTATGTCAGTACGACGACGGCTGAGAGCTCTTTGATATGAGACGCGCTGTAGTTATATTGAATAACGTTGCCAGATCTAACCTATTTTCCGGATTGGTTTTACATAACATTACATTACATTTTCGTCGTGTCCAATTGACGGCTAAAGACCGCTCTTGGGCGTGTCAAAATAATTGGGTTAGGTAGTAAGTCTCGTTACTACTCTTTACTGAACATACATGGGTAGTCAAGAATTAACTACTAGATTGTCAAACTATAAATATAAATAATCAAGATAGAAGCCTTATATTTAAAGTAGTTAGTAATTTGAAAAGATACGTAGTAAAATTATTCATCGTAATATTCAAATTGTCAGTAAAATGTTGAATAATCAAATTAAATCTACGTTATGCATTTTAAACTAAAAGTAGGTACCTACAGATATAAAACCATATAAAATAATCAGACAATAAGGCTCTACTTTTTTGAGTAATTTAAATGGGCAGAATATTTGAAAAATCATGGCCTTCAAATTCGGCCAGATTATAGAAAGGGTGGCCTATCAGCATCTCCTTGATGTTTTTTTCAATTTTATGTCCACTAGCTGTTCAAATTTTGTAGGGAGTAGATTATAGAATTTAATGCTAAGGTACAAGTAGCTTTTCTGTACTTTTGCCAGTCGTATTCGGGGTACGCATAAAAGGGAGCTACCGCGGGTATGATGCGAGTGAATGTCTGCATTAATTTCAGTTTCTGCTAGGTGCTGTCTAGCATACATTAAACACTGGTATATGAACGCCGAATACATAGTCATTACCCTTGCCTTGTTTTAATGCGAACTAAGAAAATGCTGGTTTCCTATAAGCCAGTGTCGGATTTATACTTTTCTTAAGTATAAGCCATTTGACTTTGTGCCGCCCCTCCGTCCTACCTACATATCCCCTCCGTCCTACTTGTCATATTTATTTCACTAGGTCTTTTTTAGGCAACGAACAATTTTACGTATTTTGGTGGGTAGGTAGGTATTGCTAAGTCAAATTAATTAATGAAATATTCATAAAATAAAACTGTAACGATTCAAAAATTACACATTTTACGGTATTTTTTTAGTGGCGAAATGATCTATAATATCGTCATAGTTAATGGTGCTTTTTATCGCTGCCTCCTATGTATAGAAGAGTCAAAGAGTTGAGTTTTTCTTGAGATAATGAAGACCTCTGATAATTCTTCACTCGATTTAAACAAGAAAATCTACTTTCTAGAGAAGAATTTGTCGCCGGAGTGCAAAGCGCGACACGGAGATCTATATATCCAAGTTTGGGTGAACGTTGCACAGAGACTGGTTCTCGACAAATGCTGAGAGGTTGGGTAATGGTGTTAATTCAGGTTTCTCTGCAGTCTTGTAAAGGCGCATAGGGGTCTTACATCATTTACCCAAATGAGATTTAATTTTTAATAGGTAGAAAACTATCCACAAGCGACTTGCTTGAGTATTACATTCATAATTGCGTACGAACTTCACTGCTTCTACTATACTAAAGCGTGCGCTCTCTGAAATCTGCCGCCCCCTTAAGACTGTCGCTCCTAGGCCGCGGCCTATACGGTCTATTGACAAACCCAGCACTGCTATGGGCGTTGATTATATATGATAATAGATTGCTCAATTCTATAGTACGTTTTGGCAACCGTTCTGCGCCGGCGAAATTAATGTCGAAAATCAATGCTATGTCGGCTACTGCAGATGCCTTGTTGGACCAAAATCCCGTTATCAAATTTTGGTCGAAATATCTCATATACCTACATGCCGCACTAATAATATTAACATGCCGCCATACAAACATCAAATAATATTAACGCCGAGCCGCGCCAGGCTAGCCGAGAAAGGAACCCCGTCCTTTGAAGTGGTTGTGTAACAAACCAAAATGTGTTCATCCGCCGAGCGAGAGAGAGCGCTCATCGATTTATTTATGAAAATATTATTTAGATGAAATCAGTACTTGACTATTTGCCAGGAAGGTCTTGGGGTGACACAAAGGATTTTTCTTCAAATTGATGTAGATGTATTGTATATTGTCGATTTTTAAACTGATAAATTGTAAAATTTCACGTTATTACAAATTTGCCTAAAAGATTCACCAATTTTGGGGAAAGATATATAAAGCAAAAAATGTTGCTAATATATTACTATTTACTTTTAAATGACATGTTCCGGGATGCGTTTGTATGGCAACTTCAAATGGACAAATAGTCTTCCTATTGACAATCAAACTAACTGCCGAATGAATCGTTAAAATCGGTTTTAAATGCGTTCATAAATAATTACCTTTCAAGAATTTCAATTATCGGTTTAGAAGGAAAGCTAATAATATTTGGTGATAGCACGGCTGAAAATATGATTTAACCGTTATCAGTAGTCATCGGATTATATGCACTATCAAAGTGCCAAAATATGCATGCAAATATGCACTAAAATAAGGGCAAAATATGCACAAAATATGTACAATCAAGATGCTATTTGTAATTAAAATTTACGTTTATTGTCACAAATTATACATATTAATATCAGTTTTAATTCTTGTGACAATACACAATTACATATTTTTCAAGATTTTCCAGAGCAAACTTGTGACGATTGTCAACATTATTATGTAGGCCGAAGTAAACCTTCCTACATCAACTAACGTTACTGGACAGAACTTGAAGTTTGGCGCTATTTCTGCAGAAACCTTTTCAGTCAGGGTTTGACCGGTCCCGTCGATATTTGCGTTAACTTTCTTTATTTCTTCAAGTTTTTATATAGAACATCATTTAATTTGCCACGGACCTTTTCTGATAGTGAACTCGGAAGGGCGTTACTCTGATCAATCATTTTTTTTATTATTTATAAGGACTTGCACAGTGTGCAGTGGCGGTTCCTTCATACAGGCCGAAAAGCCCGGCTTTCCTTATGTCTTAAAAAGCTCGGTAAACTACAATTTACAGAAGAAAGGCTATGATAAACCTTATTATATATTGTGCAAGAAATAATTCTGTTGCACATACACACACACAAACTTAGACTGATCTACCGGTATTTAAAATGAATGGTAAAATTATTTTTATTTAAAAAAAAGAGTCAAATGTATAGGCCCTAAAGATTGACACCTACGTACTGTTGGAAACCCATAACAGAAATCAAATTTATCGACTGCTTTGTGGATGCAATGAAAGAAAGACCCTAGGTTGATCTTGGGAGACCAGGAAAAAGAAGTTGATGAATACCTGTTATTCAGACGGCGATTTTTTTTCAGATGACTTCCAATTTAAGTCATGCGATTAGGCCAGAAGAAGGGGAAGTATTCATTTCTCTATTACTTTACCGGACAAGCATGGACAAGGAGTTGAAGTTTGTGAAAGCGCTAATATAAATCCGGGAAGAAGACGAATATATACATCACCCTCCCGCCTTCTTCCTCCCCCCATCCCCCCTCCCAAACGATTAGACCATTTCCAGACTGAAATCTGTCTGTGTGTATCTGTGTGTCTGTGCGTGTGTTTGTTTGTGTATTCCTTCACGATTGAGAAATTTGGCATGCAGGCATTATTTGGTCATGGCAAGAGTTGAAAAGATTGTGGTTGAAATCGGTCTAGTCAAGTAGGCAGTGGTATGGTTATTAGGCAGTGGTTGGTTCGATCCGATCAGACCTCTCGCTGAATGACCGGAACGACCATTATTTCATCTCCGCTCGTTGCGGAGAGGGCGTGATACTCCTTTGTTAATAATTAGTGGACTGTACAATAATTACTCACGCCTTAGTTCTTATTCGATATCCTGAGTCGAAACTGCGATTTTCCCCTGGAGATGAGGAAGATGGTGATTAGGAGAGCAGGTGATTGACGAAACCTTGCACTGAATTTTAATGTCTTTATTTGATTCAAGGTACACGTACACATCAATCTCGATACACGACTGAACACATTTCCAACATTATTGCCCAGAGTTAATATGAATGTCTATTTTATACGAGCTAAGACAGTTTTCCGATCGGCCACCTATTTGCGGCGCTCTCAAAATCTTACTGACTGACTGACGAGTTCAGCGTCAAAATACAGCTGACCAACTCGTCTATGCCCCCTGGTCCGGGATTGGCTATACTCGGCACCGGCTAGCAACAAAAAAATACATACCACGCCCCTTCGAAGACATGAGGGCGTGTGAAACTTAGGCTTAAATGTGTTTTCAGAAAATCTTAATATTTCAAATTCAAACATAATATGCTAGGTTCTATCAACTGTCTAAAATAACTATAAAGATAATATCAGCTACATATAACGAGCGAGAAACGTTTTAATTTAAATTGTACAGGCAAGTTTTAACATAGACTTATTCTAGCGTTAATTTTATTTATAAAATATGTTATATGAAGGGTCGGTCGCTTTCTCAAGTACTCGAGTGGGAGACACAATACCTTTATAGCGCTTCAATCGCATATTTTGGTTTTTGATTATGGCCCCTTTAAAGACCACCCCAGAGCACCTACCCCTCCGCTGCCGCCAATAATTTACGGCTCTTGTTTCTAGACGGACCTTTTTTTTTTTCCTTTTTCCAGGCGGACGAGACAGTTTACCAGCTGATGTATGGCTTCCTTGGTCTATTGTTATTATGCCACTGTTAGACCCTCGGCCGTCGTAATTTCTGAACCCTCATCCCTTTCTCCGAACCCCGGCCTTGCCCCATTCGAGTATGTAATATATTAACCATATTTTAATCTCGGGGTGGCCTCCACGCCGTTTGAAGTGTCTTTATTGGACGAATTATCTGGTATTTATTTAAAATCTGTAAAATTTATTTATAGCACGACTGGCTTCCGACAGGTTAACTTATTTTTAATTTTATTTTTAATATCTAACTAATCGAGGAGTTTATGTAAATCATCCATTTTCCCCCCTTTTGGCATCTTTGTTTGTCGATTCGATGCCAAAAGCTTCTTAAGATTATTTACATTACTATAAGTTGTATTCCTTACTTATTCAATAATAACCTAATTTTATGTTCTTATTTCTGCACTTCCGTGGTCAGCCTAACTAATTTACCTATTGTTCTACGATAAATCTTGCCTCCTGCCCTGACATCTACTCTCCTTACGACTTTCTGCTTGTCCGGGTAAATCGCCTCAATTCGTCCCCGAGTCCATTTACCCCGCTCCATGGAGGGATCCAGCAATAGTACTAGGTCTCCGACCTCCAGAGATTTTTGCGGGACCTTCCACTTAGGTCGTTGCACCATCGTAGGTAATACCTCGCGCTTCCACCTGTGCCAAAATGAATCTGCCATCGCTTGTGTCTGTACCCATTGCCTCCTGCTGTTTACCTTATCGACCTCATATTCCCCCATGGCTGAAGTTCCCCCTGCATGTCCTAGTAGCAAGTGATTAGGAGTTAGGGGCGCCTCGTCTCGACTATCATCGGTGACGTGTGAGATCGGTCTCATATTCAGAATTAACTCCACCTCGGCTAGTAAAGTTCTCAGAACCTCCTCCGGTGGAGCTCTCTCCTTTAACACGGCTTCTAAAGCCCTCTTGGTCGATTTAATCATTGATTCCCAACCGCCTCCATGACTCGGTGAAACAGGCGGGATGAACTTCCACGTAATTTGTTCATTACTGAGGCGATCTCGAATTTCTTCGTTATTGATTTCGGAAACCGCTTTTTTCAATTCAACGCTCGCTTTCTTAAAACTCGCGCCATTGTCTGACATAATGATTTGCGGTTTACCGCGCCTAGCTATGAATCTACGTATTGCTTGCATAGCCGAGTTTGTGGACAGGTCGTGTGCCAATTCTATGTGAGACGCGCGGCTACTTAAACAAGAGAATAATAAACCATAGCGCTTTTCAGGCCTCCTGCGCACCGTGACGTACATAGGACCCCAAAAATCAACGCCAACCGACGCGAAACACCTAGAATGTGCATTGATACGTTCAGCTGGTAGCTGACCCATTATCGCGGTCATTGGTTTAGATTTTCGCATAGTGCAAGGTACGCATTGAAATATAAGTTTTTTTATCGTGGCTCGCGCGCTTATTAACCAGAATCTCTGACGTAGGACAGAAAGTACTAGCTCTATTCCGCCGTGCGCAGTCTCTTCGTGCGTTCTTTTAATCAATAATTGAGTATATAAATCTCGGCCGTCGAGTACCATAGGGTGTTTGGTATCGTACGATACCCCGGGAGCGTTATCAATTCTCCCGCTGATTCGAATTATACCCCGTTGGTCGACATGCAAATTGAGACCGTGCAGCCTGCTATCTTTCGACAAGATCCTTTCCTTTTTTATCATATCCATTTCCCTGTTAAAACACCTCACTTGAGATTCTTTTATGAGAGCGAGTTCAGCGCGGCCGATATCTAGCCCGTCCAAACCGCCCAGTTCCGCCTCTTTCTTATGTTTTTGACAAAATTTCATTACATAGGCCATCGTACGTACGATTCTACGATGTTGTGAGAATCTACCCACGTTTATAAGGCTAGTCGGTTCGGTTCTCAGCGCGAGGACGGCTATTGGTTTAAACTCTAACGCTTTCTTTTCACTTTCGTTTGGCTGTGGCGGTATCTCAGCTGGCCACTGGTCCCGCCGGCCGCGTAAAAAATTTGGCCCGTTCAGCCAACGGCTGTTCGACGACATATCGATTGTTGTTACGACGCGAGTCGCGTCATCTGCCGCATTGCTTTTCCCATCGAGCCATCGCCATTCAGATGGTTGCGTTAAATCGTCTAGGGCCCCTAGTCGATTTGCCACAAACTGTTGATGGTTTTCACTCTGAGATCTTATCCACCACAAGACGTTAGTGGCATCGGTCCATAGGATCTTTTCATGAATACCTATAGCTTGTTCCTTTATAATTTTGTCTGCTAGCTGCGCCCCCAATAGCGCCGCAGTCAGCTCCATTCTAGGTATAGTCAGTCCCTTTAGCGGCCCTACTCGAGTTTTACTCGCAACGAATGACACGATTATTTCTCCGTTTCCTCGCTCAATTCGTAAATAAGCGACGCCACACATCGCTTGTTTTGACGCATCACAAAACACGTGTAATTCTCTTTTTTCGGTAGGATCGCGGGTTGTACCCAGGTGCCTCGGGATCCGCACATTTTGAGCCATTTGCAGTGTTTTCAGCCAGTCTCTCCAGCTATGGAGTACTTCTGGTGGAACCGGTTGGTCCCAGGTCACGCCACTCGCCCATATTGACTGCATTATGACCTTTGCCCTCAAAGTTATGGGGCTCAGCAAACCTAAAGGGTCCCATAATGACATAATGAGCCTTAACGCCTCTCTCTTAGTGGGAACCCCGATTCCTGTCTTTAAATTATCGCCCAGTTTTTCCATACGAAGGTTAAAAGCCAGCTCATCGGTCGCCGGCATCCACACTAAACCAAGTAAACGCTGAGCACCAAGTTCGTTTTTCTCTAGCGCAATCGTCTTGTTGCCGCATTCTTCCCGCTGCAAAACATCCAGTACTTCGGGATCATTGCTCGCCCAGCCGGTCAATTTAAAGTTACCTTGCTCATTAATCCAATTAATCTCTTTGATTAATTTCCGTGCCTCTTTCGCCGTTTCTGCTCCATGAATAAGGTCGTCCATATAAAAATTATTAATTATAGCTGCTGCAGCCTCCGGATATTGATCTCGGTATCTCTCTGCGTTTTTAATACGCACAAATTGAGCTGAGGCGGGGGAGGAACGAGACCCGAATATTAGGGTTCTCATCCGAAAGGTTATGGGTTCGATGTCTTTACGGTTACCTCTCCAAAGAAATAGTTGTCGGTAGCTATCGTCTTCCTTTATCCGTATCCGTAAAAACATATCGGCGATGTCTGCGGTAAACCCGATCGCGTGTTCGCGAAACCTGCCTATTATTCCTACTATATTATTGAAATAATCCGGGCCGGGCAGTAGTTGTGTATTTAAGGACACCCCGTGCACTCGTGCAGCGGCGTCGTGAACAATTCGCACCTTCCCCGGCTTGGCGGCATGGCTCACCCCAAGGTGAGGGAGAAACCAAATATTTTCACGCCCCGTCAAACCGTCCGGAGGTACTTCTTCGGCGTAGCCCGCCTTTATATATTGACTCATTCTTAGGCAATATGCTTTTTCATATTCCGGGTCTTTTTCCATTTTCTTTTCCACTGAGTTCAACCTCGCGAGCGCGAGCGGTCTACTATCAGGTAGTCGTCTTCGGTCATCGTTCCATAATAAACCAGTTGTCCAAACACCGTCTTTTAGAGAAGTGGTTGCTTCCAGTAATTCTTCTGCCCTATTTACGGCCGCCGTTTTCCTTTGTTTAGTGGGCCACATTTGCTCTAGATTAATATTTTCTTCTAGCAAAGCGTTTAGTAACGAATCCTCGCTGTTTCCATTAATGCAGAAATTATAAACCGTCTCTTTCGGGCTATTAAACGAACTTCCCCCGATCGGTACCCAACCTAACTTTGTTTGTGATAGGTGTAACTCGTTGTTTATGCGCGAAACATTACGCGAAACCATCAGGTCTCCGCAGTCCGCTCCTAGTAATAATTTCGGTTGCACGCCGATCAGCTGTTTTGCCTCGTACGCGGCAACGACCGCCCGCCGTGTTCCTTTGCCTGAAAAACACTTTAACGTCGGAAGGTCCAAATTTTTCACGCTATATCCTCTCACCTCAAAAGGCCGATTACTCAATGCGCCCTTAATTGTAAAGTTTACAGCCTCTGCATCTTGCGTAGTGACTCTCATCCCTTTCACTCCGGCAACTTCTATCGAGCTTCTCAAACCCCCGATTCCTAATTCTTTTGCTATTTCCTGATCTAATAGCGTGATCGTGGAGCCGCTATCAAGAAGGGCGTATATACTCTTCTCCCCGCAAGGTCCTATTATTTTAATAGGTAATACTTGTAAAAGTACTCCGTTATAAGCTACGGTATTTGCGACAATATCCCGTTGCCCGTCTGCATTTACCGTACTTCCGTTGTCGTTCGTCGCCTCTGCGCTGCCCGTCAACAGAAAGTGAAACTTGTTTTTTGGATATTTTTTATACAGCGGGCAATTATGGCGGCTATGCGCGGTCGCTAGACACTTAAAACATACCCTTGCTTTTTTTGCAGCGTCCCAGCGTTCGGTAAGTGAAAGTGCTTTCAGCCCTTCGCAACGGCTGATATAATGTTCGCCTTTACAATAAACACATTTTGGGGAGTTTTTGTTATGAACGTGCATTACGTAATTTTTTCGAGGGACCTCTTTGCCTCTCTTCTCTCGCGGTCTTTCCTCTCTCCTTCCCGAGTCCCCGGCGCTGATTCCGGCGTCTAGTGCCCTTACCGCCATCTCTTCTAGCCACCTCGCGAATTGAACTAATGCTGGGTCAGATAATCCTGATTTGTTTCTATCTCCTACCCAATGTATAACTAAGTTCCTTGGCAACTTTGATACTAATGTCGTAAGCAACTCCGGGTTACACAAATGCTCGGTTTTATCCAAAGAACGTACTGTCGCCACCAAGTTTTTTACCTGACATGCGAATCTTAAGAGTTCTTCAGCATCTAAACCTTCTCTAAGTTCTCTTATTTTCCTTATCTCGGCTAAAGTGCGTTGTAATATTACGTTCCCATTACCGAAAAGCAATTCTAATGACTTCATGATTTCTCCTACATTTTGGGGAGCCATCAATAATCCTGATACACTGTCGCGAGCCCTACCTTTAAGAGCGGTTTGTAATCTTAATAAATTCTGTTCATCACTTAATTTTAATATCTCTGTTGATTGAAAAAATATGGATTTAAACGCTATAAAGTGTAACGGGTCTCCCGAGAAGGTTGGTAATTCTTTATTAAATTGCGGTTTTAAAGAAGCGACTGAGATTAAGCGACTTACCCTTTCGATAAATTCTTCCCCGGTCTCCGTAGTTGCGCCAGCCTTTGAGCTGGCCGCCCCCCGTTGATCGCTCGACGTCTTCTCAGGTGCGATAAGTGCGGCGGCTCCCGCCGCCGGACTCACCGCCCTGTCTCGCCTTGCGCCTTCCGCTTGCTCCCGTTCGACCGCGCGCGCGGCGTCTCCCTCTGCCGCTCCTGCCGACGCGCGCGCTGCGGCTTCCGACGCTGCGTTTCCTCCCTCTGCCGTAGGCGTATGGTAGTCTGCCCACTGCGTCGTGCGTTCGGCTGCATCTCCGTCTTCGGCGAGGCTCCTCTCTCTTCCCCATGCGCTACCTCCCTCAGTGCTCCCAAATGCTTCAGATACCACTTCTAGCATTCGCAGCGCGTGCTGGCTATCGGCTTCTAGCATCTCCATTTCCGCATCGATGTCCGCTTGTCCGACGGCGTGTCGCGCCTCTCGTTTCCTCCTCTCCGCCGCCTCCTGTGACCTCTGCTTTTCCAATTCTGCGTTGAGGTCAGCCTCTTCCGCCGCGCGCTGAGCTTCCATCTTCTTCTTTTCCGCTGCAACCTTAGCCCGCTGCCGTGTCACTCTTCTCAATTCCTCTGAGGCATCTTTTATCTCCTGCATCCTATCGCTCCTTTGGCTGCTTCTCGATGCTGCATGAGATCCGTTTATAGAACTCATCTTGGATTTTTTGAGTAATTTATTTTTTTTCGAAACAGGAACTATTGTAATATCTCTTCGTCACATCCGGCTCGAAGGACCACTTATGGTTCGATCCGATCAGACCTCTCGCTGAATGACCGGAACGACCATTATTTCATCTCCGCTCGTTGCGGAGAGGGCGTGATACTCCTTTGTTAATAATTAGTGGACTGTACAATAATTACTCACGCCTTAGTTCTTATTCGATATCCTGAGTCGAAACTGCGATTTTCCCCTGGAGATGAGGAAGATGGTGATTAGGAGAGCAGGTGATTGACGAAACCTTGCACTGAATTTTAATGTCTTTATTTGATTCAAGGTACACGTACACATCAATCTCGATACACGACTGAACACATTTCCAACATTATTGCCCAGAGTTAATATGAATGTCTATTTTATACGAGCTAAGACAGTTTTCCGATCGGCCACCTATTTGCGGCGCTCTCAAAATCTTACTGACTGACTGACGAGTTCAGCGTCAAAATACAGCTGACCAACTCGTCTATGCCCCCTGGTCCGGGATTGGCTATACTCGGCACCGGCTAGCAACAAAAAAATACATACCACGCCCCTTCGAAGACATGAGGGCGTGTGAAACTTAGGCTTAAATGTGTTTTCAGAAAATCTTAATATTTCAAATTCAAACATAATATGCTAGGTTCTATCAACTGTCTAAAATAACTATAAAGATAATATCAGCTACATATAACGAGCGAGAAACGTTTTAATTTAAATTGTACAGGCAAGTTTTAACATAGACTTATTCTAGCGTTAATTTTATTTATAAAATATGTTATATGAAGGGTCGGTCGCTTTCTCAAGTACTCGAGTGGGAGACACAATACCTTTATAGCGCTTCAATCGCATATTTTGGTTTTTGATTATGGCCCCTTTAAAGACCACCCCAGAGCACCTACCCCTCCGCTGCCGCCAATAATTTACGGCTCTTGTTTCTAGACGGACCTTTTTTTTTTTCCTTTTTCCAGGCGGACGAGACAGTTTACCAGCTGATGTATGGCTTCCTTGGTCTATTGTTATTATGCCACTGTTAGACCCTCGGCCGTCGTAATTTCTGAACCCTCATCCCTTTCTCCGAACCCCGGCCTTGCCCCATTCGAGTATGTAATATATTAACCATATTTTAATCTCGGGGTGGCCTCCACGCCGTTTGAAGTGTCTTTATTGGACGAATTATCTGGTATTTATTTAAAATCTGTAAAATTTATTTATAGCACGACTGGCTTCCGACAGGTTAACTTATTTTTAATTTTATTTTTAATATCTAACTAATCGAGGAGTTTATGTAAATCATCCAGTGGTATTATAATGGTCTAATCACTTAAATGATCTCAGTAAAAAAAATGCAGTGCCATATTCACCATTAGAAAGATAAGAAATTTATGCGGTTTTGAAGCCGCTAAATCCGTTTATTTTGCATATTTCCACTCCATAATAATTTATGGCCTACTGTTTTGGGGAATGGCACCAAATTAAAAAAAAAATATCTCCTCCAAAAAGCAGTTTATATAGTGTCTCACCAAAAAGTTTTTGTAAGCCGCTATTCGTAGAATCAGGAATTATGACTCTATTTTCTTCTTACATCTACCAAAATATAATGTACGTTCGTAGACACCTAGCAGAAGTTCCGGTGAATAGTGATTTTCATCATCACGATACGAGAAATAAATCCAATCTCCACATAAATCCACAAAGTGCGATTCAGTTTTATTCACCAAAATGTCTTTTACTATAATAAATTTCCAGAGCAAATGAAAATCCTTGGAGAGTACCAATTTAAAAAAATCGGTTGTCACCCCAAGACTTTCCTGTCAAGTAGCCAGGAACTTAATTCATCTGAATATTAATGTCATAAATCCTACCACAACCTCCCCCCCCCCCCCACTTAGCGCCACCCTTGTTAACCCTTGAAAATCGAAATCGACTGCAACTTCGACTTTTACGACTTTTTCGACTTTCTCGACTATTTTGACTCTTTTGCCTTGTTCAATTTGTTTAATTTATTGACTATTTCGACTTTTCCGCCTTGTTTGACTTTCAACTTTTTCGACTTTTTTGACTTTTCGACTTTTTTGACTTTTTCGACCTTATCGACTTTTTCAACTTTTCCGACTTTTCAGACTATATCGACTTTTTTATTTTTTCGACTTTTTCGACTTTATCGACTATTATGACTTTTTTGACTTATTCGACTCTTTCGTCTTTTCGACTTTTTGACTACAACTTTTCGAATTTTGTTACTACTGTTGACCGTTGAAGAGTTCCCTCGTCGGGAGCCAACCCAGGGTACATGTCATGGTGAAACTTGAAAGTTGCTATCATAATTGAATTCGTCCACAACATTTTGGGTCTCTGCTGTTGACAGTTGAGAAGTCCCCTGATCGGAAGCCAACCCAGGGTACATCAGCCATGTCATGGTGAAACTTGGAAGTTGCTATCATAATTGAATGCGTACACAAAATTTTGGGTTTCTGCTGTTGTACCCTGGGTTGACTCCCGACGAGGGAACTCCTCAACGGTCAATAGCAGACACAAAATTAGAAAGCGTAAAGTCGAAAAGTTGAAAAAGTCTAAAAAGTCAAACAAGGCGAAAAAGTCGAAAAAATTGGGAAAGTCAAATAAGTCGAAAAAGTCGAAAAGTCGGAAAAGTCGGAAAAGTCGAAGTCGATTTCAATTTCGAGTTCGATTTTCGAGGGTTAAAGGGTAGCGCTATGTTCGAGGGGGGGGGGAAGGGGGGGGGGGGGAGGGGGGGTTGTGGTAGGATTTATGATATTATTATTCAGATGAATCAAGTTCCTGGCTATTTGACAGGAAGGTCTTGGGTTGACACAACCGTTTTTTTTTTATTGTAAATGTTTTTTTTGAGAAAGCGCCACAATAAACGTATTTTCAACCATAAATAGACAAATTAAAGGTTTATCCTCGCAGAATCGAATCGAAAATACCATTGACGTCATAGGCAAATCCTTAAACAAGTAGGTAGAACTTAACAAGTGTAATTAATAGTACGTACCTACATTATAAAAAGGTCTGAATGGGCCATCAAATCATACCTAAATTTAATAAATCTCTCGATTATTATGCTAATTGGTTATTCATTGTAGTCTTTGTTATTCTACTTTTCAATTTGTGAAGGCCATCGACCAATAAATGGTCGATTATAACTCGTCAATATTATAATTTATTTTTTATTTATTTATTTATTTTTATTTATTTGTATCAAACATAATTATAAAACGCATAAAAATGGTCATAACAAGTAATGGTGCGAAGAAACAACGGCCCACATTCACATGACCATGCTCAGCGTATACCCAACTAGGCCAAATATAGCCTGTATCTGGGCATACGACTTACTTTCTGACTTAGGTGGAGAAGCCTAACTGACGTAGGTACTCATATAGATACATATACACATACACACATACATATACATACATACACAAATATATAAATATAACGATCTAAATATATTATAGTATTATTATTTTGCATTATATTACAATATAGTACATTTTGTTTAATATCTTATATCATATTATATAGTATAATAGTAAAGTTATGCAGAAATATGTATAATTTTTTTTAAGATATGACTTGCAGCAGTTCTTTCTCTGTCCTTGAACAACCTATGTCGTCAAGCCATTTTTTAATATTTTTTTTTAATAAAATGGTATTTTCTATTTCCTTTATTTTGTCATCAAGGCGGTTGAATATTTTAGGTGCTATATAGTTGAATTGTCTTTGGGCAAATGAAGAATTAACTCGGGGAACGGCATAGTTCAGACCTGCAGATGCTCTTGTAGTTCGGTGTTGCTGGCTTCGTAGTCGTTTATCTGAGGTTCGATGGAAGAACATGAGTGACTGTTTCACAAACAGCTGGCGTATGTCTAACACATTACTTTCTTTGAATAGCATGTTGGAGTCATATCGTAGGGGCCTTCTATTGATTACCCTCAACAAAAGCTTTTGGGCTTTCACTAGAGGATCCAAGACAGATTTTACACATGCTCCCCAAGCTATTATTCCGTGTACCCATAAACCCTGACACAGGGCCATATAAACCATATTTAGGGAGTTCTTAGAAAGGACGTTGCGTAATTCTCTAAAGACGAAAACTAGTTTCCGAGACCTCGAAGAGAGTTGTAATAATTGGTTATCCCAGCTCAATTTAGAGTCTATTAGGATACCCAGATACTTGACTTCGGTTTTTTCTTGGATATGGTAACAAGCGCAGGATGGTTGCCTATTACATTGGTAAGAGTGGATTGTCAATGATGGAGGAGGTGTGATGACTACAGGACGTAATCCAAACACAATGAAATTGCTTTTTGAGGCATTCAGAGTTAGGACATGTCTATCAAGCCATGCTTTCACACTGTCCAGACTATTTTGTGCCTTTACTAGTACCTCAGCCCATGTTTCTGCTTCAACGAAGATAACCGTGTCATCAGCAAAGGAGACAATTCTTGCATTATCGCCAAGAGGCAATTCACACAAATCATTGACGTACATCAGAAAGAGAATAGGGCCAAGTACGCTGCCTTGAGGCACACCAAAGGATATTTCGGCACTGTCACTTTCTTTGCCGTCAATCACTAAAATCTGTGACCTGTCTTTCAAATAACTTTCTATCCATTTATTCGAGCATCCCTGTATACCATATCCAAAGAGCTTTTTTTTAAGTATCGCATGTGAAACAGTATTAAATGCTTTAGACAGATCGAGGAAAATTGCCATGGCTTTTTTCCCTTGGTCAATACTCTTAGCTACGGATTGAGTAACGAAATTAATGGCATCATTTGTCCCTCGACCTTGTCTAAAGCCGTATTGATGATCAGAGAAAAGTCCCTCTGAGTCAAAGAATTTAACAAGCCGTGACTTAGCAATTTTTTCGATGATTTTTGAAAACACGCTAAGCAAGGAGATAGGCCGATAGTTGCTAATTTCATCACTACTACCAGACTTAAAGATTGGTATAACTTTTGCCCTCTTAAAGCATTGGGGAATAATGCCTTCAAAGAATGAATATCTACTACGGTTTCTTTTGTCTACCTTTAGGTTAGGTAATCTATACATTTGAATCTATTTTTTTTAATTAAAAGCCATTTTAACACTCATTTTTGCTACCGATAGATCGGTCCAACTTTGTGCATTCTGTGTTTTAGTAAAAAGAACAATAAAAAATGGGAAATTTAAAATTTGCAATATTGTATTCCCTTTCTAGAGTGTAATGTGTTCAGGTTCAACCATGTATGTTTTCCGTTTCTTTATTCCACCATAACTTCTAAACGCTTAAACCGATTTCGAATTGTGAAGTATTGTTAGAATCGTTATGTCATCCCAAGTGTCATAGGGTATCTTACTGTCCATATATCAAGTAATTAGTTGTCTAAATGTCCAAATGTCAATCAATTAACATATATAACGTGTTTAGTGTCAAATGAAAGGTCTGATTGAGTGCATTGAGTACTCGGAAAATTACATGTATATGAGTATATGGATAAATACATAAACCACAAATATTTCATTAAAAAACAGTACTAAAAATAATTATAAAGACAGCAGTTCACTTTCTGTAACGGCAGTCGTATTTTTTTTTCTTTTTAATAATATATAAACTTGTTTAAAGTCATTTTTTTTTCGAAGAATTGTTATTTACCTGAGTCTTACCTTCTTTCTTGATGATTTATTTTGATTATCTATCTTGCTTTAAAAATGTGTAATCTCACAAAAAAGTCTAGCTTCTTCAAACCGGCGATGATGCAGACCACACCGTATACGAGTAGCCTGAAGGTGAAATA
The DNA here is from genome assembly GCA_944548615.1 of Micropterix aruncella. NCBI lineage: Eukaryota > Metazoa > Arthropoda > Insecta > Lepidoptera > Micropterigidae > Micropterix > Micropterix aruncella. The sequence continues at coordinate 17,822,917 of OX155963.1, forward strand.
AAAACACCTGGGAATATTCGGAAAGGATACACTTCAAATTTTCGAATGTTGTAATTTGTAGTACCATCCTAACAAAAGATAGACCGGCTAGGTGTGAGTTTAACTCGCTCGCCGAGGGTTCCGTACTTTGCGAAAGGGGATATTGCTGTGAAACATGTTCACGCAATTGAACTACAGAAGGAGTTTTAGTGCGTCGATATAGATGCTCGATTGTTGATGGTACAAAAAACGTGTCAATAATAAAAAAAAACATCTACTGGCGGCAGACAGCAAACGTACGTGTAGAGCGCGAACTCACAGATGATGTGGAGATTTTAAGAGGAGTGCGGCAGGGATGTATATTATCGCCATTGCTGTTAAAATTATACGCCCAAGAGATCTTCTCAGAAGCCCTTGAACAAGCAACTGAAGAGATCGTTGTAAATGGGAGTTCTCAACAACATTCGATGCGCTGATGATACTATTCTCCTTGGCAGCTCTATCGAAGACCTACAAAGTCTTCTTAATCGGGTTGAGTCGATCAGTGCACAACATGGTCTGCATATCAATAAGACCAAGTTCATGGTTGTTAGAAGTAAATCGTCTACTGCCACCCTCCACATAAAGAACCAACCTCTGAGAGAGTTCGCCAATATAAATACCTTGGCTGCATTGTGAATGATCAAGAAGACCATAGTGTAGAAGTCAGATGTCGCATCGAACAAGCTAGAGCTGCGTTTATCAAAATGAGCCAACTCTTCTGCAACCGTAGTTTCAAACTCTCCACTAGATGCCGTCTGGTGCGGTGTTACATATATAAAGTCCACGCTTGGATAAAGTCCACGTTTCTTTCCCATGTCCACCCAGACTTTGTGCAAAAGGTTAGAAGCTTCGAAATGTGGATTTACAGGAGAATACTGAAAATATCTCGGATGAATTGAGTCACAAATGAGGCGGTGCTGCTGCAAGAATGCACAAACGATTGGAATTACTGAAGACCATAAAGAGTAGGAAATTACAATACATGGGCCACATAATGCGTGGTAACAAATACCACCTTCTCTAACTAATCCTGGAAGGAAAGATAAAAGGTCGCCAAAGACCTGGTCAAAATAGAACCCACTGGCTACAAAACCTCGTTGAATGGTTCAAGTACCACCGAGTTGTTCTGCGTCGCAACATCACGGTCCGAGTGGCCATAATGACCGCCGACCTCCGATAGGAGATGGCACTTTAAGAAGAATGTTGATGGTAGGTGATTTGTATAAGTGAGAATTCCAAATGAGTTTATTTATACACTCGTCTATACGTTTAGAAAGTTATAAATACAAATATTTGCCATTGACGTGAAATCAATGTAGGTATATATTTTTATATAGATTTGTTAATTTCTCAATATTTAGAAAGTCATAATTTTATTTTATGTTTTCTTACTTCTCTTATCGTACTTATCTTTACTTATAGTTATACCTATCAAAAAATCCAAAAAAAATCGAACGTGAAATTTCGAAGATAAGGGAGGGGAGAACGTACCTTTTCGCTGAAGTTATTGATGCTTTCTCATCAAGTTTAGTAAAAACGAAAGCGATAGCCTTTTTGAAAATAGCTTTGAAATAAGCTTTTTGAAACGAAATTATTATGGTTTGGGTGGAAAAAAATAATAAACCTTTTTTATTAAAAAGGAAGGCCAATTAAACAAAATTAAACAAAAATAATTAAAGAAAAATATATTTTTCCCTTAAAAGTAAATAACAACATTTAAGCTTCGATCTCCAAGAATTCTTCATAGAGCCAGCCAATGACGCTGATTGCGTTTTCGGTTTCCAGCACCCTTCATGTACTAATGTCACACTAAATAACGGATTCTTTTGGAATACATGAAGTTTAGCTAACTCAAAAAAAAAACCTAACGGAGTGGTTAATGATTTTCTATTTTTGCCTTTTTAATTCAATACTTAGGTATAAAAGCGTGTTTTTTTAAGTTGTTGAAACTATTGTTTTATTTTTAGTTACGTCACTGACCCTGTCCCAGATGCATCTCAATGAGCGTACTGACGCAATTCAATTTCCACACTTTTAATCCAAAATCTGACTCAAAACCATCTACGTAAATTAAATTACGCCTTTATTTAAGATCGGTGAAAAAGTAGGTCGTATGACAACACTGTTTGTTCTGATGCGTTCAAGTGATAGCGCATTCATGCATTAAACTTGAACGATATGGGATGTTATTCTGTAACGAGTTAAAAGATCTCGTCCGGCCGGTTGTAGTTCTACGAAGGAGTTTATGCATTTTAGGGTAGCCATAAGGAAAATGTCCGCTGGCGAAGCTTTGTGTAAAATTACCACCTTTAATCTGATTTCCTGCAGTGTCTGAAAATAAAGGTAAAGTTAAATTAAACCAAATCAAGTTTATTGTCTTCAAATCCTTATAAATAGTTATTTAGACATAGGTACACAATACTTTAAATACACGCTATTACATAATTTGATCATAAGAGCAAAACCGTTGATTACGGAATCTATATAAAGAGACTGCCGCTTAAGATTAAACTAATTCTAAAAATCGAAACTAAATGTTTCTAGAGACTCTCTTACACATAATTTATAAAAATCGTATTAGATACTTAAAAGAACAACGCCAACTGACATGATATTTTTAAAAATGGTTGTGTCACCCCAGGCAAGCAGACAACCCCACCTTCCTCCCAGCGCCCCAAACCCCCTAAACCGCCCCTTCAACTTCGCCATCCAAACCCCCGAAATCGGTGCGTACTACTGTTCTTATATTTCTATGACAGTAGCTTCTCTTAGAACAACATTGAAATCAAAGCGAATACGTCGAGTCGTAAGGGCTCGGATATGCAAACGCTCGAGAATTCGCCAGCCTTTACCTGCTCGTAATGCTAACCGTTCGCATTCGTCGGAACGTACCCCTCTGTCCACATTTCTCGCACCTTCTTCCTGCATTGCCCTGTAGCGCGAGAGTAAAGCTACTGGTTGGGTTGGTATACTGTGAAATTACTACGGCAGATACCCGTGGTTTAGCCAGCGACTGATAAAATTAATGTCATATAATAATATGAATACCAGGTCAGCGACACCACAGTATACTTTGGCGATACTAACAATATTTTCTCCGCTCACACAAAACCACGTACCGGCAGGAAGTCTGCGCGTCTGCCATATCGGCCGCGAGATATCTGTCTTGAATGCAGGATATCAAATTCCTAATTTCTTTTTCTTCGTCCCCTCTAATTCCTTTTATTTAAGGTCGGATCTCCTCACTTTTCTGCGCCAGCTTAAACGATTTTGGTTTGACGGGCCGTACAATTGGGTTTTCTTGAGGTGTCTTTTGATGTTGGACCACCGGGTCAGTGGTGGGCGGCCCCTTCCTTTTTTAACACGCTTTTATTAGGTCGACTTGTATGTAACTATGTAATGGAATCTAAGGTAACTAATTTAACCATCTTCCAAGGATCGTAGAAATGAAAATTGGCAGCTGTATGTAGTTCTGATGACAATACAATAATATGGTACTGTCGAACTGATCTGATGTTGGAGTCGGAAGGTATGAACTGGAACTTCATGATGGAACATCGTATCATAGCTGTGTTTGGACTTGTTAGAAAAGTCTTGGAATGAACTTTGACCACGATTAGGTTTCAAGGCGTGATGATGTGGTTTTTACGTGCATTTATAAAAGAGTGTTTTTAGTGTTTTTTTAAACTATTAATTTATTTGCTCAGGTAGTTGCATAGCAATTGTACCACATGGTCGTCGCTTCGTCTTTTGACATGCCCATAACAGCGCAGGCGGTTTTCAGTGATGAATAGAAAAAGTTCTTTATTGTACAATTAAAAGAAGGTACAATGGCGGATTTATTGATACATAACAATCTCTTCCACTATCTTCCAATATCTTCCAGTGATCTTATGTGCGATTGGTGCAACCTTGAAGCTACCTCGTATGTGTTCATTGCGGATTCTGTCCAGCCTAGTTACACCTCCCGCCCACCTGAGAATCTTCATTTCTAATTTATTATAATAGATTCCTCATTTATTTTATTATTATTTTATAAATCGGGAAGATTAAACGAATATTTTGTATTTTATCGAACGATTCCCCGTATTTATTTCACATAGCGGCATATTGATTCCTAATTATTCCGTGCAGCTTGGACCTGATGGCCTGCTTGTGTTCTTGGGTCGGCCCAAGTCACGATTCAGCTTCCATCCGGTAGCCTCCCGACGAAGGACTTAACCTTTAGGGCCACTGGGAACATCGTATCATAGCATCGTATCATAGCTGTGTAAACGGCTGCTAGACGGTTGGATCAGACGTGCGGATCCGGGGGAACGGAACACATTGGTCGGAATGGGTATTGCGTACCAGGCTGTGTCAGCTCCGCTTAAGCGATCCGGCGAATAACAGGAGGAGTCTGGAAAGATACGTTTTCTAAGAAGCGGGAGTAGCCGTTGACCTATCGTCACCTATCCTTAGAAACGATTCGTTGGCCACCCAATCCCGAGTGATCTTGAAGGGTAAAGGGCGCCACGGACCGCAACAATATCGATCTGAATTACCGCTAATATCAGGTAGAGGTCGCGCAAGCGACATCGATTCCGTGACCAGACTGGAGGATAGGGAAATTCGTCCAAATCTGGTAGTAAGGGCGCGAGGTCGAGCCGCTGTTTAACAATTCGCAGTGCCTCGCAGTAAGACGTTGGACTCTTACGGGCTGTTAGCGTAGCTTGACTGTGTATTGTATCGTCCGCGAAGTCTTTACGTTCACTCCGTAGGAGACAGAATGTCTCGATGCCATTATAACTCCCTGGAGGGCGGGTTCGCCTGTAGTAACTGACACCCCTCGATAGCAGCATAGTTGATTCAAAATATAATTATATTAAAACTAGATAGAGAATTGACGACCTCTATTCCTCATGTGTAATAATTTTCCAACGTATGGCCTAAATCACGATCAAAAAGGCCACGAAATTTTAGAAACGAATTTATTACAAAAATTAGAATACGTAATTAGAAAAAATCGGTTGCGTCACCCCAAGACTTTCTGGGCAAGTAGCAAAGGAGTGATTTTATCTGTAAATTATAAATATTTATAAATAAAATCGATTAGCGCCCTCTCTCAGCCGGCGGTCGAACCCGGTTGGGTTCCATTGAGACTAATAGCGGGTTTAAGTCAACAGTCAACAGGTAACGTTAATATTTATTTAAAATGCATGGCAAAATTTAGATATCATTAGTGTATATAAGATATTCAACCAAGTTTTCACTATGTGATTGATGCCTTAACCTAACAATTATTAAAATCAGAGCGACTGTATAGTCGACGTATTTCGTCGACTTGACAAAAGTGTCGTTAGCACATTGGTACCTTTTTCACAACGATCGAGACCTTTTTCACACCTATCGTCGAATGTCTAATGGCTTGATATGGTTAGACTGAATTGCCATTATCGCTTACACAGTTCGATTTCGAAATTATCAGTATTTAGTGCGTATTTTAATATATCTGTCTGAAATACACATTTTACAATTATTGTTAGGTGCCTATACTGCAATATTTACTCTGATCGTTGGTGTTATAAAGTTCAAGATGTTATGATCGAACCCGGTGCAGCGGTCAGTTTGCGCCTTTAAAGCGTTTGTTAAAGTGTTCCACGCAGGTAGAATCGATCTCCATAGTAAAATTAACGGTTACAACTTGTTGGGAATCACTGTTTATTTTATGACATTTTAACGACACTTTTGTCAAATAATATTTCGTAGACTATACCTTCATTATAGAAATGTCCCTCGTCGTCGCGCAGCCACAATTATTTAATGATCGCCTTATCCGGAAGAAACTCGAACTCTGGATACCGGGACCCGGATTTGTCGCTCGCAGCGTGAAGAATGTGAAGACTAATAAGGCATATGTGTACCGAATTGCAAGTTTCTTTGTGTAATATTTCGAGATTGAAATATGATTAGTGGAACGAATTAAGTCAAATTAGTGGAACGATTTCACCCACAATCCTTCCCCAATTTTCGACTCTTGCCATTACCAAATTGCATACTAAATTTCAGCTCTATCGGACTAGGCGTTTGGGTCCTATCGTGAAGGAATATACACACATAACAGACACACACACAGACATACATACAGACAGACTTCAATCTGGAAACGGTTCACACCACATACAAGGACCACATACAAGAACCGGGAAAGTAAAATAAAGTCGGAACTTTTGGTAAATTTGCGTCACAGTGATATTGAAAATACGCCCCCTTATCTATTCGTTAATACTTTAATAAATCCAGGTGTGATAAAGAATGTCGTAGATATCCGATATTATCGGATCTATTTAAAAGTATGCTGCTCAGTCGTGTTTACAAGTCCAGCATAGTTTGTGTATACGTAATAACGTTGAATTCTCATTATAATGTATATGAATCGATAATAAGAAAAATCTATAAACCGCTCCCTGACCACCGCTTCAAGGGATATAAGGTAAACACGCTAAATTATCAATTATCATTCGACAAGGTTTCTTTGAATATGGACGTGGAGCCCATATGGCTCCCTAGATGATTAAAATTGTTTGTCAAGCATTTACACACTCGTTTGCCGGCGCAGCGCCTCCGCGTCGCGCGCTGGGGAAATTTCGCATGCTTGTCAAGCAGTTTTGATCATCTAGGGAGCCGTAAAGGGCTTCCTAGACTATCAAAATTTTCTTGTCAAACATGTACGTGCTTGACAGGCAACGCTTCACGTGGCCTAATGACACATTATGCATGCTCGTCAAGCATTTTTTTATTTTTTATGCGGGGTTTTTCCAAGGTCTTTATGAGCCTTGTAAGAGCTCTCTAGACGATCGAGCATGCTTGTCAAGCTTCGCGTCGCGGGCTGGACAGGGGATCGTAAACCGCAGGAAATTAGCATTTTTTTAAATTTACCAAAAATGCTTAATTTTGATTTATACCAGAGAGTCACGTCATTCATCAATCAATTACGTCTAATTAATGTGACTCTCTGGTATAAATTACGAAATTAGGCATTTTTGGTAAATATAAAAAAAAACATTTGCATATTTCCTGCGGTTTACGATCCCCTCCCAGCCCGCGACGCGAAGCTTGACAAGCATGCTTGATCGTCTAGAGAGCCTCTTACTGCTCCCTAGCTAGACGTACACAACTGCTTGATAAGGTTTAGCTATATTTTCATTAAAGTAAACACTGGTAGTTCTACTAGATAACAGGTAGAAACAACATCGCGAATAGAATATGGAGGAGGTACCTTTCAAGGTCTTTCCTGAAAGAGCCTGTCAGCGCAAACACCCTTACGTAGTACAGACCCCCTTATCAGTAGAAATACCAAAAAAATCGGAAGGTTCGAAACCACTGGATGGGAGTTGCTTGACAAGCATTTTTCTAGGCGGTCAAGCAATGCTTGAAAAGAATTGCAAAAATATAAATTTCTATCAAGCATTGTCCTGTCCGCGAGCTAGTTCCGAGGGGGCTGAGGAAGCAGGCGGATTACGCCGCCCCAGACCGTCGCTTAATACCCCACACTCTCCCAGTCGGAGAGTACTGGTAATATATTCTTACTGTATTACCGCTGAAATACAACAGGTAGAGGCCGCGTAAGCGACTTCGGCCCCGTAACCATTCGGGAGAAGAGAGGTATCCCAAAGATTAATTCCAGACGGAAATATCCTACCAAAACTGGTAGCTGGTGCCGAAATGGCCCCACAACCTAGTCCCTCGTCGTAAGGCGATTTGCTGGTCGGTAGATTTGTATCGTCCACAAAGTCTTCTACGTTTGCCTCACGGGACATAAAACGATCATTATCGGAAAAACTTCCTGGGGTGACGGGTTTGCCCGTTGTAGTGGACAATCACAAAAAATAGTGGGAGAGTGCGGGGTATGAAGCGACGATCGGGGGCGGCGTAATAGCCCGCTCCCCCCAGCCCTCGATTCCTCGGAGCTTGCGCGCGGGCTGTAGTTTGTTTTTTAAGCCATCAAGCTTAGCTCTAGATGGGTCTTCAGCCCGCGGCCCGCGGGCCGCATGCGGCCCGCGGTGGCGTTCTTGGCGGTCCTCTCGTGCCCGCGTCCGCCCGCAGTTTTACTACTACGGCGGGTTGCGACGGACACGCACACTTCGCTCGCTCGCTCATTGAGAGTTGAATAGAAAACACGCTGCAACTTGCAACCTTGAGACCAGTTTGAGAATTGTAACGACCACTATAGGGGCAGATATTGACAAAATAGTTAAGACTAAACAATGTCAAATATATCATTGATTGAATTTTATTAAAATCTTTTTTGGTTGGAAAAATTGTATAATAAATAACTTAAACGATTATTTTTCTTCAATTGCTTAAGTTTATATTGTAATATTTTGTTTGTGTTGCGCCCGCCGAACCAAAATCAAAGTATTGTCGGCCCTTGACCTCAAAAAGGTTGAAAAATCCACGTGCTTGTCAACAAGCAATTTTGACCGTCTAGGGAACTCATTAGTATGGACGCGGAGCCCATATTTAGAGGTTATGGACCGAGAAAGGTTTATAACCGGGAATATCGCGGAGTCCATACACAGGCTCCGCGAGATTCTCGTTTGATCAGTTTCACACACTACCTCCGCTCCCCGCGACTGCAATGAGCGACTCCAGCTTTAGTAGCGAATTGGCCAGTGAGGGAGGAGATCGCGTCGCTTAATGCTTGACACGTAAGTAAAAGTCTTCCAAACATTGGCCAGAGTCTGTAAAACTACACGTCCCTTGTTGCCACATAAAATATGTCTATGATGTGTTTATGTTTAGTTTAGATTTTCTTGTCATAATGGCAGAAAACAGAAAACAGGCGTTGAAAGAGGAGTCTTCCTCAGAAGTTTAGCTCGTTTGCTCTTGGTGCCTCGTATGCTAGGTTTACAAAGGTCTAGTTTACAAGTACTTGTCATTTGCACTAGTACCTTGCGTGTAAACATGCTGATTCAGCATATAAGTACTTAGTATTAGTTTTAGTGCTTAGTGCTTTGTATTAGTATTAGATACATAAGGCCATAGGATCCACTGAGTTTTCTGATCTGTCCAACTCACGATTCAGCTCCTAATCATTAGCCTCCTAGTGTGGAGGACCACCCCTAGTATGAATCACGCGTCTCAGGCCTCACGGCTGGTGGGTTGGTTTCCCCTGGGGATTGCCTTCCAGCGCTACTGGACGATTTGAGCACCGTTCGGCGACACTAATCGGTTGTGCACTCTGACTAATTACTGAAGGAGTCGGAAGAGTATTGAAATACACTGTTTCCTAAGCGGCGGGGCGGATGTTCACCTGCCGTCAACCACTCTTATAGGGTTGGTTGTAAGAGATTGTCATATGACAATAAACCCGCCCATTGTGACGTGTTCACAATAAAGAGTATTAACAAACAAACAAACACTCTTGAAATGACTAATTGGCTACCTGATCCTGAAATCAGAGACGGTCAAAAGATGACAATGGTCCGCGGTAGATTCAAACTGATTCACCGCTGAGTATTTATTTATTTATTTATTTTTAGGAAAACCAACAGCTAATTATAATTTAACAAAAAGACGGAGTAGTATAACAGAGAGCCGAATAAAGGTTTTCACGTTTAAGTAACGTTGTAGTAACATATGTGACCTTTCAATTAAAGCTATCGGTTAAAAATACATCAAAAAATATTCAAAAATTAGTGCTAAAGAATTCACTGTTCAGCCGCTGCCTAGCTGAGTTAATACTCGTACAGAATAGATCAAAGTCAAATCGTTTAATCAAATCATTGAAATTGTCACTTGTTCGCCACAGAAATGAATTTTGCCTATAGTTGGTACCAGCATGTACCAACTATAGGCAATATATGGCAGGGAGGTCGCGCAAGTCACTTCGAACCCGTAACCAGTCGGGAGGTTGGAGGTATCCTGGTGGTTATTTCCAGACGGAGATATCCTTCCTAAACTGGAAGTCAGGGCCGAGGCTGCCCGCTGCGTACCTTTTCCGGTGCCTCGCTGTAAGAAATTGGTCTCTGACGGGCATGTTGGCTTAGCTAGCCGTTAGGTTTGTATTCATCTCTAAGTCTTTTCACGGGAGATAGAACGATCATGTCATTGTAATTCTCATTTTGCTTTTAGTCGGGAAAGTAGTAAATATTTTTATGACTTTTTTAATTTTATTATTTATTTGCAATCAAAAGCTATCGTTATTGCTACATGACATAGATAATAACCAATGGCGAAACAGTAACTGCGTGAACTCATCCCTAGCTATATTTGTTTAGCGACGCCCAACTGGGATAAACACGTTCTAGGGTTAGCATTTTCTTAATTACTTTTACGTTTTCCCAAATTGTAAATGTGATTAAGTCTGGGTCTATTATTAATGCTAATCAAGAAATTCCGAGTCTAGCAAAGATTATGCGATGGGTGGGTGGGCGGTAGGTGCATTTCAATGGTACTTATTTTCCCAGTTAAAAATCTTTTCTATTCATTAAAGTCGATCATTACATGAACACAAAAAAAAACAATCTGGCTTATTTACAATTGAACGTAGCTAGTATGGTGGAAATATTTTAACAATTATAAAAACGGAAAAATCGGTCTGATTTACGGATAAGTCGCCCTTATTTTTACAGGCTTAAATCTTATAATACCAATTAATATTCCCACAGATTATCACTTGAAAGAAGTCTGGCTACTTTTATTCATGTGATTTTTTTCACTATGTCAATGTGCAATAGTTACCAATGTGCAGTTCAACCTTATATTACACATCATTATTACACCCATTTTGGTTCTGAGCACTTCTAATCTTCTCGGCTGGCGGTTGAGTAAGACTGGGAACTAATAGGCCCAGTACAATTGAGCCGTATGACCCGTGTCTAGGGTCGGCCCAATTCACGGGTTAGCACCCATTCGGTAGCCTCCAAGTAGCAGGTCGAGCCTGGGTAGGACTCTGTATATGCGGGCGTTTTCCCTGGGAATCGTTCTTCGGTTGCTCCTGGACGGTTTGCGCACAGTGCGGCGTCAGCCAATCGGTCCCACGATCGAATCCTGCTTAATAAGCATCTCAAACAAGCACAACTTTATATCTCCCACTCAATATGATTTCAGGTCTGGAAATCCATCAAAGATGCCATCGCTTTTCTGACCGAGAATATAGTAAATTCTGTTGTTAAAGGTGATAAATGTCTTGTAATTTTCTCAACCTTTATAAGCATTTGACACGGTATCGAATGCTATATTACTAAAAAAGTTAGAAAAATGTGGGGTCCGTGGTATTGCCCTGAAATGATATTAAAATACCTATCTCCTATTTATTTTTTCAGTTAAAGGTTATCCTCATGTGTGGTAACAGTTGTGATAACTACCAATGTATGATATTATTAGCCATACTTCGATATACTTCGTATTCTTGTACATGCTTACCTATTTCGCCAGGCTCAGGCTTGTTTCGTATTCTGCTAATACTCGTACGTTTTAAGTTTGAGAAAATATATTTCCGAGAAAAATAATAAATAAGAATAAGAATACATGTATTTACCGAAAGTAATGTTTAAAATGGCAATTTACAAAGTCTGCCTCAATAGGCCGAAGCCCGTACCAATGTAGACTTGACTAGGTTACTTGTAAGTTTTGTATTGTGCACACACTTATCAAAGTATTATAACTGAGAATGTATAAAAGGAATCAGTAATGTATGATGGTAGAAGAGATCATCCTTGACGAACTGTCCAAACCTGATCTGGTCAGGATAAACACACTTTCATTTTAAATTATCAGTTTGAAATTCAAATAGATAACTGGGAAAACGATTGGAAAACCAATAGGAATCCTTATCGTTTTCATTTATCCCTTAAACTGATAAGGGACATTATGTTATCGTTTAATTCGCCAGGAGCTAATAATCAGTGCCTAAATAATCACTCTATCAAATTTTGCAATCATTGGAGAAGTAATTAGTTGTAATATATTGAAATGACATATGTTCGAAAGATACGTATTCTTATCAGGTTTGGAATGTAATAAAAGCAACTTCGACAAACTAAACAATATCAATTATCTTTCAAATATAGGTATAGGTATGCATGAAATCGATAAATCCTTGTTTCGAAAATTTGTCAGTTAAAAACAAATAAAATACCTAATCTTTTCGAGGTAAGTAACATAAAGGAACCAAAATAACTATTTGTTTTGGCACAGGACGTACAATATGTTGTTTTAATAGTATTTTTCGTGCTGAATTTAAATATGTGATTAGATTTTCTCATTCACCCACCGTTTTTTTTTTGTTACACATAGGTGAACTGGGTCGGTGTTTCATAAACGGCAAATCCCAACATACATAATTTAAATTATTCAGATCAGATTTACACACTTCCTTTACATATTTATGCACTAATATAATTAATACAACAGGTACATAAATATTGTTATCATAAATAACAACCAAACCATCTATCAACTTTACGATTTTAAAAGATCTGATCTGCGCTGACATGCAGGAGTCTGCTATATTTAAATCATCACGCTTAAACTCACAACTTTAACTGTATAGCACATGTCGCTAAATAGCTGCGAATTAAGAGTTGGACTGCTCACATCGAGTACGATGGAGAGAAATCACGTTGTGAAACCTTGGTTGGAATATCTCGGATACAAGTGACACAAATAATATTTAAAGTCCGCCATATAAAAATAATAGGTACTACATCTTTTTTGGAAAAATACTATTTTAAAACCACGGAAAATACTACAAATATACTACTAGTCCAAGAGCCAGCGACAAAAATTTGCAAGAGTTTTAGAAAACCTGATACTTTCAGATCAGACAGTACGAGTATTTTGGACATAGAATGCCAGGGTACAGTCAGCAGGCCAGATTCCAGGACACCTGGCACTGGCGTACTAGAAAAGGTGTCATTTTGTTTAGTAGCCCCAAAGTGTTTTGGAAAAGCTGAAAATTGATCAGTAGACAGTGGTGCCATCGGTGCCGGATTTAGAGTTAATATGGCTCCGCACTCCGCAGTATATTTATGTACCTTTATATGAAAATTGCTCACTCGGACATTTTTTTTGGGGCCCCCAAGAAAGTAGGGGCCCAAAGCTTGTGTAGCTTATACGTAAATCCTGCACTGGATGCAATAAAGAAGTCGAAACATATATGGTCAGACTACTTCATAATCGAATGCGTGGCATGAGCATACCCATGTCACGCATCGGTCTATGACGCATCGGTTGTGCCGCGCGAGATAATGGTCGCAATGGCGCAATATAGTGGTATAAAGTTGCTGATACCACGCGTTCGATTATGAAGCTGTCTGACTGTATGTTTCGAGTTCTTTATTTCATCGAGTCTATTGATGAATTTTCAGCTTTTCCAAAACACTTTGGGCGTACCAATCAAAATTATACCTTTTCTAGTAAACCAGTGCCAAGTATCCCGGAATATGGCCTGCTGGCTGTACCCTGGCATTTTATGGCCAAAATACTTTCTGATCTGAAAGTATCAGCTTTTCTAAAACTCTTGCACTTTTTTGTCGCTGGCTCCCTAATTCGGTATTCGAATTGTCGCGCGGGGGTGGGAGAAGGGGGGTTGCTCCATCCCGGAAGAGGTTGTAGGCGGGGAGGAGGGGGGCTTGTCTACTTTCCGGGGAAATATTAGGGTGACATAAACGTTTTTTTTTCAGGTCAACAAAAAATCTACAATTGGACACCATGCAGTTCAATTTACGAATATGGGGATACATTGCAGCCCTGGTGTTAAATTTAGTTATAGTTCTGACAGTCGCTGAAGGGTAGGTTTCATTCGTATTAATATCATCATCCTCGTGCACATTATATAGTTTCTAAATAGGTCTAGCTAAACCTGGCCAAGCTTCCCTATGGCTCAGTCTGATATGAAATGAAAGGGACACGCCCCGATGTCGGAGCTTAACGAAGATTTTGCTGGTGCTGGAAGACTTGTCGCGCGTATGTCGAATGCGACGTTGTGGCAAAATATTAAGTCACTTTTCGACTGCTTTTTGAGTTTTGCGAGCACAACATACGCAGGCTGAATTTTACTTTACCGGCCTACCAACCGACAAGGAGGTAAAAAAATGTGAACACATTTTAATTTGCAAAAATGTGAAAAAGAAATCGAGATAAAGACGGAAATATACTTTTTGAGCCCCCCCAAGACGGGAGGGATCAAAAAGTATATTTATGGCTCAAAAAGTATATAAGTATATTTAAAAGTATAGTTTGACATGCAACAGGGCAGTTTGGCCACTAAGACCCATGTGTTTAGGGTCGGTCAAACTCACGGGTCAACACCCATCCAGCTCTGTCCTACGGGCCAGTTTCCCCTATGAATCAAACTTCGGGCACTCATGGACGGTTTGCGTACCGTGCGGCGTCAGCAAATCGATTGTGCATTCTGACCGACAGCCGGGGTAGTCTGGAAACAGTGTTGTTTCCTATAGAGCGTGGGTGGTTACGACAAACGTTGATTAATTTCGGGATGCAAAACATAATATTTGGAAATATATAGAAAAAAACAAAGCGTAGATACTTTGTACTAATAAACTTTGTACTAATACTATAATAGATATTTTGTGCAGTTTACACACTTCCCTAAAAACATGGACAGGGTATTTTAATATTATTATTTATTTATTTTATTAGGTAATGTACAATGAAAAGAAAAGAACTGGACATGCAGATTGTTGAACATACATAAAAGTTACAAACGAACATTAATAGCGAAAATATAGCTCTATTGAAAATAATAGAAATAAGTAGCTAAATATAGGTATGTGAAAAATATAGACAGCTCTATCCATACATATCGCACAACCAACTAGACCTAGACGGTCTATATCTGTAGGCCGATTCTTGAATAATTTAGCATGCTAAAGGATAATGGGCAAAAATGTATGGGCGCTGTGCCCACCACTCCAATAACAATAACGTATTTACCATTGGAAAGATCTATTTATCTACTATATTAATGACTATTACAGTTTCGGAGTGTTGAAGTTTGGGATAATATTAAATATGAATAATTACACAAAAACCCCCATGCCGAGTATTTATTTAAAATATATTATTTGCAGTGAAGATCCATAAAAGATGGTATATTATGATGTACGGTCACTTGGCACATCGTGTTGACCCATGCTGACCTTAGCATATTATATATGCCAGGAAACAGAGCGTGAATGAAATCATGAGACACATTACATAGTTCAAGCAACGTATTCCAGTATTTCTCCTCCATAAACTGCTGACAAAGCGAGCATTCTTAGGAATATATGTAGTTTGTAGTCGCATTGCGTATGGAGTTCAGGTATTCTGCGACGGTTTTCGTTTTTTAAATAGTTATTAAAAATACAATCCCTGGATGTGTTTGGTGCCCTGGGGTAGTGTTTCGCAATTAGTGGTACGCGTACCCCCTGGGGTACGCGAAGTTGCATCAAGGGGTACGCGAGGAAATCTCTTGACTAAGTTGTTTCAGAGTTGTGTAAAGAAAAACGTGCACATTTGCCACATTAAACTGATTTTCACCGTCATCAACTGTATTTTGATGGTACTAAATGTTCTAAAAAACTGATTTCATTGTTTGTTTATCATTCCTGCAATAAGGGGTACGCGAGTTTGAGGTCTTTCTTGAATTGGTACGCAGGAAAAACTAATTGGGATTCACTGCCCTAGGGGATATGTGGTAATTAATTGCCACGTTTAATAGGATATAACTCAGAAACGGCTCATAATTGAGATCAGTCGTTCGAGTAATAAATGTTTAACATAAAGAGATCTTTCCATTGATAATAAATGATTTACAATTATTGGAAAAGTTGACCTAAAATGCCCATTCCCTTTTGTCTATGGTCCATTTGATTTACATGGGCCATAGACAAATTTAGCATGCATTTTTTTTTCAAGAATAGGTTTTGTAGGTATGTTATGCGTCCCCCGTTCCCCCCTTCTACTCCTAGCTAGGTTGTGTTAAGGTTATTTTTATTGTCGCGCAGACTGAGGGATGGCAATTATAGGTATGTAGGTAATTGTAGGTATGTAAAGCGAACTTGATACAATCGAATCATTCGCAAAATCCGATAAGGGTCATTCTGCTAACGCGACATGTTATCACAAAGCGCGGTGCTTTTTCCGTAGACGGTGATCATGTTTTGTAGTACCTACGATCGATATCTTACCAAAATGGTGGTATTCTATATAAACATTTACTTTATAGTAATATTTTCCTGAATTTTCAATCGATTATAGAAAAGTCGGTTGTGTTGTCCCAAGACTTTCCCGGCAAGTAGACAAAGCTGCTTTTATCTGAATATCAAACTCATAAAAAATCGATAAGCGCCCTCTCTCGGCCAGCGAACGAACACATTTGGGTTCAAGCGGCGTTGAGCGGCGTGGTTTGTTTTTCGGGTAGCCTCGGGCAGGTCAGCGTTAAAATTTGTTTAAAATATATGGCAGAATTTAAATTTTATTACTGTAGCTGGTACCTATATGAGATATTTCTAACAAAATTTCGCAATGTGATTTCGGCTTAACAAGGCATCTGTGTACCGAATGTCAAGTCTCTAAGTCCAATATTTCGAGATTGGTCAATTTCAACCACAATATTTTCAACTCTTGCTATGACCATATGAGGAAATTAGGTATGCCTGCTTACCA
Organism: Micropterix aruncella; assembly: GCA_944548615.1. Lineage (NCBI taxonomy): Eukaryota > Metazoa > Arthropoda > Insecta > Lepidoptera > Micropterigidae > Micropterix > Micropterix aruncella. Next base: position 17,839,597 of record OX155963.1, read on the forward strand.
AATTTCAGCACAATCGGATTGGCGGTGATATCGTGGGAGAATACATACACACAGTTAATAAGGCCCTAAGCTATTTGAGCTATTGCTGCAGTATATTTAAGTATTGTTCGTACTCGGACAATAAGTAGGGACCCTACGCTATAGCTTGTGTAGTTTAGACAGACAGACACACAGACAGACTTCAATCTGGAAATGTTCTAACCGTCTTAGGGGGGCTCAAAATGGATATTTCCGTTTTCATCTCGAAATAAAAAATTTGCGCGTTCACAATACGTTCTCTCCTCGTCGGTTGGTGGACCGGAGAAATAAAAAGTATGTGCATTAATTAGTCATGTCATTCAATAGGTATCATAAACAATCGCACCATTTAAATTACTTTAGTAATTTTAGTTATGAGATTAATGAAAACAGTTTTCAATTTTTAACCTACTGATTTTCCTTTTTGTATTTCAGAAATTTAGAAATATTAATCTTACACCACAACGACGTGCATGCACGTTTCGAGCAAACGTCGCGGCTGTCGGGATCGTGCACTCCGGCGGAACGGGATGCGGTGCACTGCTATGGAGGGTTCGCCAGAGTCGCTACCGTGTGAGTTAAGATGGTGCTCTCGCATTTTAGTAATAAAAACAAGTTTTAAAGATTTAGCCAGTCTATCCGTCCGTCCGCTCATCCGCTCACACCTACATAGATCGCAGAAATTAGAAGTACTAAAGAAAAATGGTTAACGGCAGACCACTCTGTATAGTCTGAAAAGGGTTACCCCGCTTTACTTTTTTCAGCATTTCAGTCGACGGTGCCTGTTAAAGACCCGTCCAGTCTTTAGCTAGCTGTATTAGCTTTGATCGGGGAATCTCAAGAGCCTGGTCTTGCATATCGCAGGTTCCTCCTTCCTGCATAGCTTGTTAAGTATGCTCAACTCCAGCCGCAACTATACCGCTTTTTCTGGGGGTGCTAATCCGCGATGGTACACAAGGGCGGTGGGTAGAAGCGGCTGTGCCAGGACTCGCGCAGCTGGTCTCTTCGTGCGGCTGTTCCGGTAGCGGGGGCTTTAAGGCTTTCCATGACTTGTCCGTCCAAGTAGTACTAGTGCGCATTTTCTCTCCGACGCGGGCTTTGGGGCTTTCCAGGCGAAGTGTAGTAACCCGATTCCCGCGACCAATTGGGAGTTGAGGCGTTCCCAGTATTGTCTGCATAACCCGTAATTACGCGGTTCCCACTCAACCGGGACCACGCGACGCGATCGTTCGCACGGTGCCGAAATTATTCTGTATGAATGGTTAATTGTTAAGGAAATAGCGTTTATTTTAAATACGTTTAGACCAAATGTTTAAGGTAATTGGTAGGGACCTACCTACCCACAACTGAACGACATTGGTGCTTACGAAATTCTGTCCCACTAATATAAACAAATAGATAGGAATTCGTTAAAAGAGGCAGAGCAGAGAATATGCAAAAAAAACTTATTTCTAACTATTTCTATTTAATTTCTATTTAATTTCTAGCTAGACTCTTTATGATTAGCAACCAGCTACCTATACATGTAATAACAATAATAATAAAGTGTTTATTGAACACAATAGTATTTGAACAAAGGTGGGCTTATCATATTAGGGCAATCTCTTACAGCTAACCAAATTGTTAGTTTGAGAGTGACCGAGTAGTAAAGCCACATTATATTAAAATGCTAAACTAGATACAGCTATGTACATATACAGTATTGTTACTAGTTGACACTCTAGTAATTAGGTGCATTACAATGTGTCAGTAAACAAAATAAGCAATAAAAAACAATATAACTTGAACACAGAGAGCGATTGTTGGTATGATATTTGGATAGAGCTGGTTCCATAATCGAGCTGCATGGATATCCAATGGCCTTCTATTAAGCTCTCAGGAAAATCTATTACTGAAATCTATTATTTTTGAATATTTTAATCTAATTTAATTCAGGAATTTTGTGTTAAAAGATAATCAATTTCATAACCATTTCATTATAGGTGTTATCCTTAGAACAGGCTCTACCTAGTTAGGATAGGCACAAAATATGTTTACTTTTAATACCTACGATGTAATTTTTCGATCATATAATAAATAAATATAAAATTAAAATAAATTACTTCAGTATTCATCAATTATGATTATGTCCAAGCAGGGCAGGCGGCCCAAATATGGAACGCTGTGCCTTTGCCCTGAGGCAACTTAAAAACTTGATCGATATTAAAATATATATTAAGACACCTAACATATGTATACCCCCCCCCCCACCCCAATCGTATCCGAGCTTATACATATCCCATTCCTCCCTTCGGTATTGAATTATATTATTAATTACCGTTTTATGTTCTTTATCATTGTTATTATGCAATTGTACTGATTTATACTCAATATGACCACTACTTTACAAAAAATACGCTTGTTTCATATTATTTTTGCCAAGATAAACATTAAGTCACAATAACCCTGGCGGTATGGTAGTAAGATACTGCCACTTTGCAATATGCCCAACATGTTGTACTCTATTGTGTGTGCGATAAAGTTTGTAAGACATGGACTTGTATTTGAATTAAATAATAGACAAATTTTTAACAAAAAGAAACCAAATGCAAAAAGAACGGGCTATCATAATTGAATGCGTATACAAAATTTCGTGTCTGTGCTGTTGACCGTTGAGGAGTCCCTCGTCAAGAGCCAACCCTGGGTGCAGCAGTCATGTCATGGTGAAACTTAGAACGGGCTATCATAACTGAATGCATATACAAATTTTCGTGTCTGTGCTGTTGACCGTTGAGGAGTCCCCTCGTCGGGAGCCAACCCTGGGTATAAAATCAGGTCATGCTTACCGTAAAAAATGCATTGTCATCGGAACTGAGCCAACATGTAAGTTTTCAACTTCATATGATAATATTCGAGGAGATCCTTCAATTCCTCATGGATCCCATTATCAGAATAGGGTTTTAATAAAAATAGGACCAATCTAGAAGTAGGGTAAAGGGAGGTAATTTGGTGATATAGGTAATTTGGTGATAAATCTTAAACTGCTTGCCATCAACAAACCGATAGCGGCAGATCAATGAGACGGCGCTACTTTCTAGCTGCAAGCCAGAGCGAGACGGAGAGCTAGCAACCAGGTCCGTGCGTGTCGCCGTCTCGACGCAGCGACAGTGCTCGCCAGTCGCGCCAGTGAATTGTATCTGCAGAGCGTCGCCCAAGAGAAGTTTTGGAAATATTACTGTAAAATCTACATCTTTCGAGGTAGGTGTTCAACGTTACTATAGTTTAATTGTTATAACATGACCATTATATTGACATAACCATTGCTTTCCGTATCCTATAAGAAAAAAAAAAAATCCCTAAGTTTTGAGCCGTTTTGCTTAGCATTTTTAGACAACATTATTACACGATTCGGACTGGTGGATTTCGGGATTTTTTAAATTTTTAACAGGCAGCTTTAATGTCCGATTGTTGGTGACATATTACGGTCCATATCATAAATATTATTTTCCATGGGTACATTGTCTTGAATTGAGCAATTTTTTTTATCACCAACTTACCGTATCAAACTTTTAGTTCACATTTTTAGTTTTTTTTAATATATTGTTCCAGAAGCAATGGCTGATAAGGAGAAGAGATATAGAAAATATGACTCAAGCGAGCTCCAGCTAGCTTTAAAATTAATAAAAGAAGATGGGAAAGAGCCTATATTTTGCCTCCAAAACTACAAAAATTCCCTGGAGCACCTTGAAACATTATGTTTCAAGAGAAGAGGAAACGGCCCGAAAATTAGGACGGCCTTTTGCCCTCTCCTCGGAATTGGAAGTAAGATTATTTAATTATATAATTGAAATGACGGAAATGGGCTTCGGCCTAACAGTATTTGCTATCAGAAAAGTTGCTTATGACTTAGCCGCCGCAAGTGGTCGCAAAAACTTCCTGAACTCGGGCAAAAACATAGCCAGCAAATGGTGGTGGGCTAGCTACAAAGAAAGGTATGGTTTAAGTCTGAGAGTTCCTGAAAATTTGTCTGCATACAGGGCCTCAATGGCTAACCCAACGATATTGGCAGATTACTACCTGAAGTTGGACCACTTGACAACTGAATTGGGCATCAAAGACATGCCAGATCGCATTTGGAATTGCGATGAGACTGGCATGTCTTATGTAGTAAAACCCGGCCGTGTAGTCACAGCGATAGGTAAGAAATACGTCTATAATAGAACGTATGCAGAAAGAGGAGAGACTCACACAGTTTTGGCATGTATCTGCGCAAACGGAACATGGATCCCGCCGATGATAATTTTTAAGGGCGTACGTTGGACTGACATACTGGCAAGAGACAATTCGTTGGTGAAACTCTCCCCGAAAGGATGGATAAACACCGAACTGTTCGTGGAATGGTTTAAGTTTTTCATTTCCGCAATACCTCCACAGCGACCAATAATCCTTTTGATGGATTCGCACGCAGCCCACATCGGTCCTGAAGTCGTTGAACTGGCTAAGGAAAATCGAATTTACCTATTAACTTTTCCAGCGCACTGCACTCATATCTTGCAACCTTTGGACGTCGGTGTTTTCAAACCACTTAAGGATTACTGGCGGAAAGGCATAAATGAATACATGCGACAGTACCCAGGCGACAAACCCAACAGGACCAACTTCCACTCCATTCTGAATCCGGCCTATGTAGCTAGTTTCACATCCAAAAACATAATAAATTCGTTCAAAAAAACAGGCATATGTCCTCTGGACAACAACGCTGTCAATCAGTTGGCTCTAGCGCCTTCCATGTTAACTGAGAAAGCATTGACAGTCGATGGTAGTTGTGGAACTGAGCCAAACATTATTAGCGTTTCCACAACCCTTGAAAATGTTCCAGTTGATCCTGTCGCCTCCATTCTAACGAAACCTAAACGGCCAGAGAAGAAAGTTACAAAAAGGAGAGCCAAAGACTCGTCCGCTAAATGTTTGACACCTTTAAGAGATACAAACTTGAATGTACCGTCGGCTTCAACAGTTCCAGTTGCCAGCTGTTCAAACTGTCCGAGTGTCGCGAGCTCATCGAGGGGTTCCGATGATTCTGAAACCAAGACGACGGGACTGAAGAAAAAATTGGTTCAGAAAAAGGCCATCTTGAAAACTGTTCAGAACAAGGAAAACTCACGCCATCTTGACGACTGGGAATGTGGTCTGTGTAATGGTCTGTATTCTCAAGATGTAACCGCTAAAAATGGAGCTCAATGGATCCAGTGCTCTTACTGCACTGTGCCTTACCACAACGACTGCCTTGGGTGTGATTTGGACACAGAAGAACAATTATATTTCAGGTGTGAATATTGTGAATAAACAAAAAAGTGCTAAAATTATACAAACTCTTATGTCTCCTGTTGTTGTTTGTATTCCTAAACTCGTTTGATATTGTTTTTGGAGTGGAATATGCTCCTTTCGATTTACCTCAAATAAAACAGAATTTAACCTCACAAATATTTGTTTATACTGATTGTCACCAATTTACCAACCCCTTATCACCAAATTTCCGACCGATATCACCAAATTACCTTTGTCGACTAATTAATAAATAATTATGTAGACGTTTTACAACAACTACTGATTATTCATAACTAAGCTCAAACATAGAAGTATACAACATGAGGATAACGAGCTGGTATCATTTATTTTTATATGAACTATTTCATTACTTTGAAAATTATCACCAACATACCTTACCTTACCTATATCCTTTCAAATAAAAAAAAAGAATTTTCGAAATCGGTTAAAAAATGACGGAGTTCTGAGGTAACAAACATTTTTAAAAAATACAACCGAATTGTCGATTGCATTTTTTCGAAAAGTCGATTAAAAAGAAATCGAATCAGACCGTGCAAAAATTAGTGTGCTCGATTAAATAATTTGTTTAATTTTATTTCAAGGGTTAAAGAGGCTCGTGAAGCCACAGAAGCAGAAGACGGACCGCCAGTCCTTTATCTCAATGCTGGTGATACTTATACTGGATCAGTTTGGTTTTCCATCTATCAATGGACTCTAGCATCCTCGCTGATGAACATGTTGGAACCTGATGCGGTGGTTAGTTATTAAGTACTAATAATAATTAGGCAATTTGGATAAAAAAAAACGGGTTTAGAGAAGACTCGTATCATGGAAAAAATCAGCTATGTCACCCGAAGACTTTTCCAGGCAAATATCCAAGGACTGATTTCATTTGAATATTAATTTCATAAGTAGAATCTATGAGCGCCCTCTCTCGGCCGGCGGTCTAACAAACCCTTGGAGTAAATGGGTATTTTCATGGATGCATCTGTCTCTTTTGCAGGATTTTCGGCGACATCGACCTTAAAGTACTATAACTACGAAACTACTACACCAATCATAAAAAGAACAACTGCACAATGATTGCATTGAAATTTTGAATGTAGAAAATTGAAATATCATTTTGTAAAACAATTAGATAATTATGAATAAATATGAGAACGTCAAAGAAGTGAAAAACACGCGGAACCAGATCTGGTCGTATCATACTCAACGGATAATTGTTTCAGAACCAGATTTGGTCGTATCATACTCAAGGGGTTAACAGTGAGCCGTCTGAGACTATCCGAGAAATGCAGCGCGCGGTCTGATGTGCCGCAATCGCACCCCATTGCGGCACCTCAGGCCGCGCAGTGCGTTTCTCGGATAGTCTCAGACGGCTCACTGTTAATGTTTGTTTAATATACATGAAGGAATTTCAATATTATTAGTGCAGCTTCTATGAGATATTCCAACTGAAATTTCACAATGTGATTTTGGTCCATCAAGGCCCATCTGCATACCAAATGTCGAGTGTCTAAGTCTAATATTTCGAGGATGCTATATGATTAGTGCACCCCCCCCCCCCTCCCCCTGGTGGACCAATTTCAACCACAATATTTTCAACTCTTGCCATGACCCAATGATGCTTGCATACCAAACTTCAGCCCAATCGGATTAAGCGTTTGGGCGCTATCGTGGAGGAACACACACACACACACACACAGAGAGAGAGAGACTGATACACAGACAGACTCCAATCTATAAATGGCGTTAACTGTCACGGGGGGCTTAAAATAGATAGGTATTACTGTCTTCATCTCCAAAAACTTTTTAGCGCGTTCACAATAGTTTCCCATCTCTTCGGGTTTGGCGGGGAAAGTAAAATTAGATATAAACAAATGCAAGTACTATACTTATTGGAGGTTGTAAATTGTTCTCCAGAGTAAACGTAAAGACGCTCCCACTTTTGAAACTGAACGATACCACCATAGCCTTGTCGCAAAGGTGAATGATCTAGGTCTAATTGTCGATGAACATTTCTCCTGGCAACTACACATAGACGAGGTAAGTCATAAAATATCTGCTAGTTTTCACCCTCTGCAAATGCTCAAACGTTTTCTTTCCATGGACTCAAAGAAATATCTTACAGGGTCCCTCGTCTTACCTTTTATTGACTATGCAGATGTGGCTTATCTCAATTTATCAGAGGAAATACTCAACAAACTTTAACCCTTCAGGCCTCGGCCCCTCAGCCGATTAAAAAGTTGATGTCCCAAAAAAAATTTGTAAAAATTAGTAAAAAAATTGAATTATAACACTGTCTCACCAAAACATTAATTACTGCCAAACCACTGTACACATAGAAATGAAACATATTAACATATTAAAACATAATAAAATTAAACAAATTAAATTAAAATAAAATTAAAACGGGGCCGTCACTCTGAATCGTGTTGTGGCCGATATCGGCCAATCGGAGCTTGAGGGGTTAATGTTTGCAAAATGTAAGCATACAAATCATGTTCGGTCTATGTAAGTATGATCACGTGTCTACGTGACATAGGACATGGTTAAAGTGGTTGCCAGTACGCCGAAGGAGAAATGTCATATACTTGCTGTCCTCTATCGTGTACTCTCCCAATCAACCCCATCTTATCCCCTCGAACCGTTAAGTTCCTATGATCTCGTAGTTTGGTCAGTCTGTGTCAATTTACTCAAAACTCCTCATCAGGATGAGGAATTTCGATTGTGATTGATTTGATTTTGATTGAGGAAATTTGAATTAAGATTGGATTTGATGAATACTGATTTCTAGTCCCTACTCTTTCTTTGTCCATAGTTCAAGACTCTGGAACGATCTCACAGCGAATACACGAAACTTGCCTTCTTTAGAATCGATCAAGACTCACCTAAAAAGTATTGCTTTTATAAGAAGTAACCAGGGCTTCCCTTTCTTCCCTAATTTTCTCTCCTCGGGCTAGTTTTAAATGTAGTAGTTTGTATTTTACGCAGTATAACTTATTTGTTTAATACTCTATATTTCCAAAACATGCGGATATACCACCGCTCTGAATGATAAGGTCAGTTGCAAGATATTGCCTGGCAATAAGCTCGTCTTTTTGTATTTTCATTTATAAGTGCAAATAAAGCACCTTTTTAAAAAAATTAAAATTAAATATATCAGAATGTGGAGACCTAAGATAAAGCAGGGCGGCTCCCTTATTTACCAGTTTTGGAAGGACTACTCCTTTCATAAGTATGAGCAATTGCAGCCCGTGGCACCCTTTGTCCGCACTAGTCACCGTCAATAACTTCGCACGATATACAGGATACAGGGTTCGTGTTTAATTAGCGACACCTTGAAGTGAGTGAATCAGTACAACCAAATTTTGATGTTTTTTTTGGATAAAACAAAAAAGTTTTTTTAATTTTTATGTGTTGAAAAATAGTATAAAAGAGTTGAGCGCGTTGCGTTATCTAGCGGAAGGCTAAATCGTGAATGTTGTTTATGCGCGATATTGTATCTATTGCTAGATGGCGCAGCGCGCTCAACGCTCGTCAAACTTTTATTTATAAGGCAAATTTTCGAAATTCCCAAAAAAATTTTTTTGTTAAATTATATTAAAGCTTGCTTTTTTGCTTGTACTGAAACACCTACTTTAAGGATGTCACTAATTAAAAACTCACCTGTATGTTGCTAATCAGATTGCGCTTGCAACAAGCGTACTATGTTTTGCTGACTTTGTTTATGAAGTTTCTTCCTTCCTGCAGCCGCTTCCTCATTACTCTGAATTTCGCTATGTCCTGTTTACCCACATCAAGCTAACGCTATGTATTCATTTGTGAGAAGTTGGTACTTTTCACACATTTGTATTATATTTCAGTCGCTTGGAAACCACGAGTTCGATGACGCTGACACTGCAACCGGTCTGTCTCAGCTATTCCACAGTCTCAAAAGTCCAGTCGTTGCAGCAAACATTGCCATCCATCATAGACTACCTTCGCATCTAACTTGGCCACCTCCATTAATTAAAGAATCAACCGTAGTCGATATAGGAGATAGAAAGGTCGGAATCATCGGCTATCTCACACCTGATACTAGGTATCTACCAAAATCAATCGATGTAGAACACGTAGATGAAGTAGAAGCTATTAGAGAGGAAGCACAAAAACTGATTACTGAGGGTGTTAATATACTGATCGCGTTAGGACATTCCGGGCCAGAGACTGATATAAGAATCGCTACTGAAGTTGCCGAAGTTGATCTTGTCATAAGCGGTCATACAAATTCGTTTTTGTGGAATGGTACCACTGCAGGTGATGACGACGTTCAAAACTTCTACCCGACAATGATACGCCAGGAGTCAGGTAAAATCGTTCCTGTTATTCAAACGCATGCTTATACGAAATATCTAGGGAGACTGCTCGTTGAATTTGACAATGAAGGAAATCTAATAGTTGAAAGCAACGACAGTGGGATTATCAGTGAACCGATTCTCTTAGACGATTCTGTCGAAAAGGACGACGAAGTATTAAAAAAATTGGACGATTTCAACCCGGATGTGGAAGGTATCTTAAGCGAAATGGTCGGCAGAACTGTGGTGCTCTTACAAGGCGGAAATGAGTGCAAACTAAGAGAGTGCAACTTGGGAAATTTGATCACTGATTCGATGGTTTACTACTCTTCACTGGGGTACGAAGGGGATACAGGCTGGACGGACACCCCAGTCGCACTTCTGCAGGGCAGCGGAATACCCTTTTCAATAAGCACACCAGACGGAGACATTATTAAAGCAGATATATTAACGTCAATACCGTTTGACAATGCTGTAACCAAAGTCAACGTATCAGGAGAGACACTCTTATCGGCCTTAGAAAGGTCTGTATTTGATTACGACCAACAGGATGGAACGGGAGCTTTCCTCCAAATGTCCGGGATTCGAGTCACGTACGATCTATCAGGACCGCCAGGCTCCCGTGTGGACTCCGCGTTAGTGAGATGCGGACAATGTTATATCCCAGAGTTCCATCCAGTACAACCGGAGAGATGGTATGATATTCTTATAACGTCGTTTCTGGCAAGAGGAGGCGATGGATACGACATGTTCAGGGAAGACGCTATAAATGTTGAACTAAAAACATTCGATGAAGTACAAACACTTTCGGACTATATCAAGCGCAGGAGCCCTGTATATCCCGAAGTTGCAGCAAGAATTACCCTGCAAGGCCAAGTCAATAATGCAGACAAACGAAATTAAATTATTTTGTATTGCTTTGATTTATCACATTTTTAAATACATATCACATTAAAAAAATAAATCTTCTTTTAATCTGTTAATTTAAGTTTCACATTATTTAATGCCAATTTAATAGTTTAAACAACCTACTATAAAAAAATATTACTGATTATGAAGCCACTGTTCATTAGTTTAGTCATTTAATTATATATTTTTTTGAATTTATTTATTTCGGGAAACATACAGTATAAATATACCTACATACTTATACAGAAAAAAAGGAAAAATAACATTCATCCGATAATCGTTTCTTGCGATAGTTACAATTTAAAGAAATACCTATTAGCATATTTATATTAAAAATTACAAATTTAAATTAAATGTTAAATTATAGAAAATTACTGAGAAAGGCAGGGAACTGGAAGTGATTCGGAAGGAGTTGTACGATTGAATTGACGTTATAAATGCAATAAAAACGAATTTACCGCGTCAATTATAATTAGGATAAAACGAATTTACCGCATGAAGTTTCTAGCACCCGACGTTTCGGCGACGTTGCAGCCGCTGTTTTCCAGGGTAGACTAAAGTACTGTCAATCGTCGTCCGTTCTTCGGGTAGGTGGCAAACTGCTGCTGTTACTCCACTAATTACAACGGTGGTGGGGCGCATAGTCCGCGCGTGCGAATTTTGAAAAAACCGTTGTGCTCACAACACTCCTTGACACAGGACGTTTGAATATTTTGCGGACCGCGACGCCCTTTACCCGCAGTGGTCACTCGGGATCGGTTGCTCGTCGGATCGATTCAAGGGTTGAAGACGTCAGGTCGACAACTACCCTCCGCTGTCATAGGAAACATATGTCTCCAGACCCCTCTGGTTATTCGCCGGCTGGGGCTTCCTCCGTTTTTTCCGCAAGTGCAGATAGTGCTCCAACCGCCCAGTTCTGCCCGAGGTATTCCCCCAAATCTGTGATCTTCTGATTCCAACCGCCTCCGACTGCAAGATTACAGCGGGCCTGACAGGTTGTCCTCTACCAGGAGGCTACCAGATAGAAGCTGAGCCTTGCGTTGGGTAGGCCAGATGACATAAAGAGTTTGGCTAACACCACCCAAACTGCACTCAGACTCAGCGCTCTTCAGCACCGCCATAAAACCAACAGCGTGAGACTCAGGATTGAGCCGCGCTCGCAAGTCAATAGGAGGCTTAACGTCGCTAGCATTACTTTGACGCTGGTTGAATTTTAACAGTGCTCTGCCGCTGTCATTTTTGTGAGTGGCACCCCTGCTTAACCTTTCGGAAGCCAGTCATTCCACGCAAAATTTTTAAAGCCCTCGAAAATTTGTTTGTAAAAGGTGTGTGCAAGCGGTGGCTTATTCAATGATAGGCTTTTACCGCAGTGGAGGAAGAAATAGAGCCAATAATTGCATAAATACAGATACATACAAAACTCGCCGATCGGCGGGCGTGGCCACCCAGGGGTTAAACCCACCATTCTTCACAATGATCAAGAATATAACAAAAAAATACATTTCAACAAAGTATATTTATTAGAAATTGTCTTTCTTCATCATGAATATTTAGCATACAAATTTTAGCTCTTTCTGCAATTAAATGGCATAGACCTTAACTTGATATTAATGTTCTAGTCGCATCTTTTTTATTTTGATACTTTTATGTCTAGAACTATATAAGGTTCTTTGGATATTATAATATCAAAACTAATAATAGTAACGCTTCAACCTGTACGTTGTCATATATATTTACATGTCAGTTCTTTCGAATTAAAATACCAAAACAGAATTATAAATATTAAGATACAACATTAAAAAATAAATAGTCAAATTTTAGATCTTTGTGAAGTTCGAACAAAAAACATACAAAAATGGCCGACAAACACCACTGTTGCAATAGACAAGAAAGTACGACACGCAACACAAAAATAACAAACGTTCTCAAAACTAGGTACCGATTAATAAAACAATGACAAGGGCAAAAGAAGATATTGAAAGTATAGCATTAAAAAAAACACAAAGGAAAATAGCTTAACTTACTGTTACATCAGTCGTTATTTAGTTATTGCATGTTGTGGATGGAAGAACCGACGATTGATAAAACTATAGGTAATTTACGTTAGAAATGCCTTCTCCCGGCCCGTTTAGAAACCTTCCGCTGGTAGCATTCAAGTCGCACATTTCAAAAGTATTCAATAACAGGTACGCTTTTCTAAAAAAAATGCCTCAAGATGATAATATACCTATCGCAGGTACTTTTTAGATTTGTTTGAAAGCTTTTAGTGCTGCCGAGTTTTGAAAATTCCGGGGGGGAGGCGGCAAGATAATTAAAAGAGGTCAGGGGGGCAGCGGCGAGAACCCGCCTCCCTTATTTACGCCGATATTTTTTTGAAGTAATAATCAGTTTTTAGAGAAATTTTATAGCCAGTAACGCTGATCATATAAAGGGGCATATAGAGTTGTCAACTACAACGGGCGAACCCGTCACCTCAGGAAGTTTTAACGATTAGTCGTTCTCTCCCCGGGAAGTGAACGCAGAAGACTTGGACAAAACAATCCACCGCCAAGCTCCGCCACATGCCCGCAAGAGGCCAAGGCCTTAACCGCGAGATAGCCAGGAATGTTACGCAGCGGGCTTACACTCACGCCCTTGCTTCCAATTGCGACCAGATTACTCCAGTCTCTCGATTGGTTAGGAGTTCGAGGTCGCTTGTGCGGTCCTCTCCCTTACGAAACGGTGTATACCGAATCTATCGCGGACCACGGCATCCTTTGCCCGGCGGTTCACCCAGGATCGGGTAGCCGATGGTCGTTTCAAGAGCAGTTACCGTAAGGTCAGCAACCAACCGCTCTATAGGAAACACTGCTTTCAGACTCCCCCGACTGTTAGTCAGAGTGCACAGTCGATTGGCTTACGCCGCACGGTGCGCAGACCGTCCAGGAGCGCCAGAAGGTTGATTCCTAGGGGAAACTTGCCCTAAGGCCAGAGTCCTACCAGGGCTCGCACATCACGCGTCGAGGCCGCCTGATGAGTGTTGACCCTTGAGTGTGACCAACCCTGAACAGAATGGGTCTTCGTGGCCAACTTAGCAAGGGCCCATTAGCTCCCAAAGGGGCAGTTAACGGTTCCTGTGCAGTTGGGCTACTAAACCCGCTCGTAACCTGGGGCGGCTCAACTCATGGTTTAGCCCCCATCCGGTAGCCTCTTCTTATAGAAAGTCAAGAACGTAAAGCGACTGTTTCCCCTGCTAGGGTAAGTGGATCAGTTCCCCCGGGGGACGTCCTTGGGACGTCCTGGGGTGACCGGTTCGCCCGTCGTAGTCGACTCAACTCGACTCTAAGTGCTCATAGAAAAGATAGATAACACTCTGGTTACTTTTATGACCAATATATTTGAGTGTGTGGGGTGCACTTTTGTACATATTTATTGAAAGTAGGTAGGCTCGTACTGTTACCAAAGCTTTGAAATAACACAAAGCAATAAGATTATTACGGATCGGATCTATAACCTACTAATCTGCATTATATAATATTTTATAGCTTTGATAGCCAAATCAATCTTTCCACGATCCTACCTCACATGCGTATATACCGGTTATATGTTGGGGATACTAAAAGTTTCTGGAACTGGTCACTTATAATAAAAGAAATAGAAAACCAATTAGGAACTTGAAAATGGAATTCTATGGAAACATGTTACTTTTTGACTTGCGAGATTGTCATTTCTTTTTCACTGTGGCTTCGTTTTGAAAATCGTGTCGGAATTACAATGAATTTAATTATGATTTTTTACGACTTTTGCTTTGGCTTAAGTCAGTTAGAGAGTTGCCAGAGACTTCAGTTGGCATTTGGCGATCTTGTAGATCTGTGTATGCGTGGTTCAGTGAGTTTAGACGTGGATAAAATCATCTCCTTGACGATTTTTGTTATTGAGCCGTACGTCAATTAATTGACTGACAAAAAAATACTTGTCAGCAAATTCGTACTGTGTTAGACATTAGAATGAGTCAAGTGCAAAAGATTTTACGGGTGTATCTGAAGGTACGGAAGCTTTGCACTGGATGAATACCGCATGATTTGACGGGAGACCAGAAACGACTGCGTGTAGTGGTCGTAAAATAATAGCAAAGTTTAATGGAGGGCAATCATTGGCTGTCTATAAGATTGCAACAGGTGACTGCTTTGAACTGCTTTGAACCGGAAAGAAAAATCCAATCAGTAGAACGGGCCTTTTCTTTTGAAGATTTGCCAACGATAGTTAAAAGAGTCGAAACATTGGTAAGAAAATGGTTGCTTCTTTTTTCGGAAAATCAGGACATTACACAACAGAGTCGCTTGAAGACCAAAGGACAGGCTTTAAATGTAGAACTGATGACGCATCCGCCATACAGCCCAGACCTCGCACCTTGCGACTTCTTTTTGTGTCTTAAAATTAAAAGGCAATCTTAGAGGCACACTTTTTACGAGCTCCGAATCAGCAGTGAATTCATTTCACAGAGCCATTGAAGAGGTTCCTAAGGAAGACAGGTCTATCTGATTTTTACAATGGCTTCAGCAAATGCAAAAGTGTATAAATTGTGAGGGCATATACTTTGAAAAACAATAAACGTGTCGTAAGTCTAATATCTGGTCTTATTTATCAGAATCCAGAAACTTTCAGTATGACCTAATTACAACTCCATAACCGATAATATTGATTTTTTCTACCTGGGATCCCTAACAATGACATCCATCTTGTGTAAATTACGCGACACAGATTGATAATATACTGTATTTTTAACATTATTTTGTAAGACAATATTAAATATTGCCAAATTCATTTTTGATTATTTTTATTCGGAAATCATTGTGAATTTATTTCTAACATTTTGATTTTTATAATATTTTTTAAGGAGATCTCTTTATCTTATTTTGCTGTAATTTAATGGCTACTGAATCCTTATTTCATTTTTTTTCACTATGCAGATATTTTTTTTATTTTTTCTTTTTTTAAAATACTATTAATGGATTGCAATAATTTTATTAATAACAGTTTTTATATATTTACTTTTTAATCAATCATCAGTTAAACGGCACATAGGGAATAATTAAATTAGCATGCGAAGTACACATAAGATATTATACTCTAATAAGGAATTATGTAAAAATATTAGCAATAATTAATGTATTTGTTGAGTTTAGAGTATTGCTTGTGTACCAATTTTTCTAAGTAAATAAATAAATAAATAATAAATTGTGTCCAGCCGGGAGGGAAGGGGCGAGTTAGACCTCAGCGGCCCTAAGCAACAGCGACAAGCAGTATTACCGAATTTGAAATCACACTAATTATTATCTTTGAGCTCTGGAGTGTGCAAAAGAGACAGCATCCTAGTTTTGATACCCCACGACGGCACAGTATACCGGACAGTAGCTTCTCTTAGAAGAAAATTGAAATTGAAGCAAGTGACATCACAAGTCCTAACAGACTACTCCGCCGACGCAGACATTCGATCGTTTATGAAATATGCCAACCTCCAACCGCGCGGAACGCCAGCCAAAGGCGTTTGCCGAGACGGATCCCTCTGCTCACTTCCCACCAGGGAATGCAATCTCGGTATATGGAGATCTCGAAATACCAAGATCTTGCAGTAATTTGATACCAAGATCCGAAATACCAAGATCTTGCGCAAAATCATATGCAATCTCACAAGTGTTTAGGCGCACGGCGCAAACCTACACAGCGCTTGCCGTCACATTCCGAAGATTCCTAGCGCTTTAATGACAGGGGTCCCCAGAGAACGGAATGGAACGTCGCAAGTGCGCCTAGGCAGTGCGGTGTATTTTCTTCGCCAATTCGCCGCAATGGTTTTCGAGCGCGTAACGTAATAATTTGATAACGCATTATTCCAATTGTTTTTAATAGTAAAAAATATAAGAATTTCCTGTCGGGAATTGGTTTCATATGATTAAATTGGTGTCATAATGTCGTCAAACATAGTTTATAAGGCAGAACGGGCATTTCCTGCCGCTGGATATCTGACGCGCAGCATCCGAAGTCGATTAGCCGACGAAACTCTAGATTTGTTGTGCTTTTTAAGAAGTTACTTTTTAAAAAAACCTTTTTTTTTAATAAATGATTAAATATATATTTTATATCATTATTTCGCCCTTACGATGTAACTTTACCAAGTTGTAATATAAATAATCAAAATACTTATAAATGATAAAAACAATATTTTGAATTCTGCGAGATCTCCCAAAATACCGAGATCTTGCAAATACCGAGAGTTTAGATAAGATTTTACTGCAATATTGCATTCCCTACTTCCCACGCGATCTATCCCCGCATCGCCTTGCCGCTCGAGAGTGCGTTTACTGCTTCCAACTCGGTATACTGTGACGACGGTGTTACATGAACGTGAATTACAAAAAAAAAAAGGTAGTTTCATTCCGTCGCCGATCCTACGCTCTATTCCAAAGTCTCCGGGTTGAACATCTCCGATTCGTGAAATGGAACGACTCCCTCGAACAGCGCCCAGCACTGCTTGTACGTTTCCTGATAATCGGCCAGCTCTAGGCAAGGCCCTCGGTCGTCCAGAACCGCCAAGCACTCGCCGATGTTGTGGAAGTGCTCGAGCGCCACTTCTCGATCGCCTTTCTTCAGGGCTTCCAGCATTTCGGCATCCAGATGCGAGCGCGCCATCAACTTTTTCTGCTTAGCTGTAAGTCGCCTCGCACGCGGCAAGTTACCGTATAGAGGCCAATTGGCGATGCAAGCCTCGCATTTGCATACAAACTTGTACTGATGTCTCAGCGATAATACTCTCTCTTGCAAGGTGTGAATCGAAGGATGATACCTGAAAATAAATTATTATAATATCATTCGATAAACCAGCGGTCGCCGACCTTATAGTGCAAAGTGTCAAAATACAAAATCAAAGAAACGATAATGAGATGACAGCATATTGAAAATGCTGCCGTGAATTATTATTTCTTAGAAACTGATTCATCGTTTTACTTTACCGGCCCGCTAATTGACCAGGAGGAAAAGTATTGTGAATGTGCATTTTTTGCGCATTCACAATACAATGCGCATTGTTTTGCGCATTCACGGAATACCATTTGAATACCACGGAATACCATTTTTTGCCAATTCCACCCATGCCTGATATTTTCAGGGGTTATAAGCAAGATCCTAATCTAAAACTCCAGTATAAAACTTTTATAAATTGAAAATTTCTATGTAAAAAAAACGGAACTGACCTTTCTGGGCTGTTGGCCCAGAAACGTCAGCATTCAGCAGAAGGCAGAGCGAGTAGCGAGGAATGAGATGCGTACATCTAAGAGATAGGTACCGTGCATCTGAGGGGGGACATCTTGCACTATATATCTAAAGATAGCATCTAAAAATGCAAATAAACGCCACTCTACTTAAATTAACAAATCGATTCGAAACTTTACGCGAAGCGAAGCCGCAGGCAGCAGCTAGTTATATAATATAAAGATAATAAATAACCTTACCTATAATTATCGAACACCTGACCTCCAGCGCAGATTGGCCTCAAGGCTACCAGTACCATAGTAGTGCCGATCGTATAACGTACGACGTTCGAAGCGCACGAGTGATTCAGCATGCTGAGAAAAGCGTAAGCGCCACTCCCGAGATTGTGAGCTTGACAGCAATCGCCGTTTCTGGAACAGTACGTCTTGGATATGCTGTGCATGTTCGTCGGGACCGTCATCCCGTGGTGGAATAGAAGACCTCCAATGAAGTCCTTGGCGTCGGAGGGGTTTTTCGTGCTGTTGAATAACTCCGTGTGATTGTCGAGTAGGTGTAGGAGTACGGCGGCCGTGACGCCTTTTTGAAATATGTCCGAATGGTCGCGTTTATCGAAATTCGTCGCTAGAGAGTGTATCGCTGGATAGTTTTTCGAATCGAAAATGCCGTCTACGAAGCCGTGATGGAGCTGATCGTTTGTATCGTCGATGCGCGCCACCGCGTCGCTCAGTCGACCCCAGTCGCCATAATCGTTCAACGCCTTTAATACTATCCGCAGAGAAAACAATTCGAGCTTCGTGAAATTCAACTTCATGAGCAGCGTCATGATGGGACATTCGTATCGATGATAGGAATTCTCGTCGCGACATTTATCGTCGCAGTACATGACTTCGCAGCAGCCGTGACACGGCACCAAGTAATCGCATTGCTCCAAACAGTTGTAGCAGCGATTTAAATAATAAGCCTTTTGCAGAATTGTGACGTACGGCTTTTCGAGCGCAATCACTTCGCCCGGCGCGATTGGCACAGTGGTGACAACGTGTCGACCCAAGTCCGGTGTATGTTTCAAGTCAATCTTTGAAATGGCGCACGGGATCAAATCGTGTCGTTTCTGAGCGATAGCAAACTTTGACCTGCACAATGCTTCGATCCGATCGAGAGCGCGATTCGACGATGACAAAAATTGCTCGCAGGCTTCGAGCCGCTTCTGCAGTTTCTCCGTCGCATCAGTAGGGAAATTCAAACTGAATGCGCGTTCGATATCCCTCCGCGATCCCTCAAAGTTTTTCAAAGAGAAGAGCGCGGCCGAGCGGTTACCGTAAGCGAGCGCTATTTCTTCCGAGTCGAGCGGAGCGCTCAAAATTGCTTTCGAGTAACACAAGACAGCGTCGTAATCTCTCCTCGCCTTGAAGTAAGCGTTTCCTTTATTTCTGTGTGCTTTCGAATTGAGCACGCTTTTCTGCTGGCTGAAAAATTTCGGCATCATTTCATTTTCGTTCAATATCTCCGTGATGTATGCCACTTTACCTCCTTTGGTTCCAATCTTTGCTAACTTGAGTGACATTTCCAAGATTGTGCCGCCATCTGTCATCTTTTGTATGACCTTCTTGTAAATGTCGTCAATGTCCAGCATTTTGAGGTTAACCTCGGAAAAATATTGATTTTTTCCAGTCTGAAACGCGAAAAAGAATAAACATGACGCAGATGGCAATGCCGTTTTTGGTTGTAAATTTAGGGTGTGAAATGCTTTTTGTTATTGATCAAAGGTTGACAGCGCAACAGGTCGCGCCGGATAAAGCGATAAAAGGTTAGTTTTACATGTTTTTCAAATGTTTTCTCTAAAAGATAGCATTTGTAAACGCGGCACTCACCTTTGTACGTACGTTAAAGTTGAGTTAAATGCCAAAATAGTAGGAGCTTTTCGCCTGAAATAAGACAGCGAAGCTACTGGATCTGGATCAAAATGGTGCCAAACAGTATTGTAAGCGTAGCAAACGAAAATACCTATAAATTTCGCGCGGGCAATGGAGCGCGTCAATTTCGGGTATTTATCGCTGTTTCAATAGTTTCTAATCACACTATCACATATTTGCAGAATCTCGTATACTTGTGGTCACTGAAGTTAGCGCCAGAAAACGGTGTATATATAAACATACGTTCATACAGTTAGCAAATATCAGTCCACCAATGACAAGGCGTGAATCCTGTTACAACTCAAAATAAATGTATTCACGCGGGAAATACAAATTATGTCTGCCATATTTAGCGGAGTATGCTGTAAACCGAAGCGGACACTCAAACTGTATTCTGGCAGGTATCCAGAATCCCAATTTAGGAGGTTTAAAATGTTATCTTAATAGATGATATTAAATATCACATTAAAAATGCCTGATATTGGCTACCTGGTCGTTATTTTTTCAATTGGAAATGTTAATTCCCAAATTTAGGCCCGCGCTCCGCCGATGATTGTATGTAATGGTCGAGGCGGCCGCTCAAACTTCGGTCTGGCAGGCATCGAGATAATCAGACATCATTGCTATACATCAGTGTTGGGCAAAATTTAGTCGATTAACGATTGACGATTGATTACGTTAATCGCGATCGACAACTAACGATTGATTTGTTCAATCGTCAATCGGCGACTAACGATTGATTAGTTTCAATCGTTAGTCACGATTGACGATTAAACGTTTGCGATTGATATTCCCGACAGCGGTCAACTTCAGTTTTGCGTCTTTTTCGTTGGTCGGTGCAAACGCGACTGCGAACCCGACCGACGAGATTAAATTGTCGGAGGCTTTCTAAAGAGCAAGTTAGACGCGACTAAATCAATCGTGATTAGTCGATTAAAATATTCAATCGATTGACCCAACACTGCTATACTTATTATATGTATAGCAAAGTTTTGAACCTCTAAAAATAGGATTCTCTACACCTGTCAGACTAACAACAAAAATCCATCTGTAATATATTTCAGGTGGTGCCCCAAAGATCGACCGGCCGCTTCGGCCATTACCTATATTGATTTTATAATGATAGTACCATCGGTGGACCAGCGGGCCTAACTTTTAGAATAAATATCTCCAATTTAAAATATAACGCCCTATTGCACTTATTTTATTTGATGTCCAAGCTATGAATAGTAAAATCTGTAACCTACTAACGTTAGATTCTTGATATCTGTCAAACTGAAGTTTGAGCGGCCGCTTCGACCATTGCATATTAACATCGGCGGAGCACGGGCCTAAGTTTAAGAATTAATGAGTGCCTGCTGCCAGACTAAAGTTTGAGCGGTTGCCTCGACCATTGCATACTAACATCGGCGGGGTGCGAATCCAACTTGAGTATTTATACGTCCAATTTAAGAAAAAGACCTCATGTACTTTTTTTATTCAACCTTAAAGTAAAAAAAAAATAAACAATCAAGATCCTATCATTATTTTCGTTTCGCACACAATGTCCGCTCTACACGTTGGCCAACGTTGTCGATGTGCCGTTGCATGTGTCTCTCTCGCTCTAGCCAACACAATTTTCACACGTCACAGCGGTGTCGACTCGCTTCCACTTGTTTCAACATTGAGCAGTGAAGCCGAAAAAGCCATAGACAACAGACAGATAGACGAGTGCCATGTAGAAAAATATTCCTGATATTGGCTACTCTGCAGTAGCCTCGGCTGTGATAGGCTTAAACTATTACCCAATTAGATCATAACCAATAGACCTTCTGTTGCTGGAGGCAGGCGTCAGCTTCAGTCTACATATTTTGACACTTTGACATTCGGTACCGGCCAAAGTTTTTTTTTTTAATTTATCTAAAATCAGACCGGTGTTTACAGACTAATAAAAATGTGAACATAGTAAATCCATTGGGGGGCGCCAGTTTTGCATGCGGCAATTTTGCACAAATGTCACTTTTGACAGTTCCAAATTTGTTGAGGGCAGATTTGCAGGAGGCAACCTTGCAGGCGGCAACCTTGCAGGCGGCAACCTTCAGTACAGTTTTTAAGTTTTTCTGTTAGGTTAGGTTAGGTTAGGTTTTTCTTTCCCTAAAATCGAAGTGACATTAATTACCGGCATCCTTGTAGTGGATGACTTTTATACATCAAACTAAACATTTAAAAAAATGTTTTAAGTTTTTCTGTTAGGTTAGGTTAGGTCATTTTGACATTTGCAAAACTGCCTTCTGCAAGATTGCCTTCTGCAAAACTGCCGCCTGCAAGAATGCCGTCTGCAAGATTGCCGTCTGCAAATTTGCCTTCTGCAAGTTTGATGGGACCCAATCCATTTACACCTAAAGTTTATTATGTAGGTACATACTATTTCGATTTCGTTCATTCGTACCGGCCGTCTTAGTTTACACACTCCGATCCGATGGAATAAGTACTATTTAATTACAGATGAATACTTTTCCCGGGGGGCGCCAGTTTTGCATGCGGCAAACTTGCACAAATGTCACTTTTGACAGCTCCAAATTTGTTGAGGGCAGATTTGCAGGAGGCAACCTTGCAGGCGGCAACCTTGCAGGCGGCAACCTTCAGTACAGTTTTTAAGTTTTTCTGTTAGGTTCGAAGTGACATTAATTACCGGCATCCCTTGTAGTGGATGACTTTTATACATCAAACTAAACATTAAAAAAAATGTTTTAAGTTTTTTTGTTAAGTTAGATTAGGTCAGTTTGACATTTGCAAAACTGCCTTCTGCAAGATTGCCTTCTGCAAAACTGCCGCCTGCAAGAATGCCGTCTGCAAGATTGCCGTCTGCAAATTTGCCTTCTGCAAGTTTGATGGGACCCTTTTTCCCGACAATTATTTTTTGCTCATGCTCCTCAACCAAGGAGGGATCCAGTATTGCCAGGTTAGCAGTTTTTGCTTCTGGCGGGCATTTTAATTTCGAAATTTTCTGGCGGTGTCCGCCGATATTTCATAAACGTGAATTGTGTAATTATAAGTATTTTACATTTTATTGATTTATCGATTATGGTTTCGATGCGACTATTGCCACCTATATTCGTAAAAAAACTACAAAACATGATTAATGCTGTAAGTAGCTTCTGTGTCGTACTGGCCGCATCAAAGATCTCGGTTCCTCAAATCATTGATTTTACAGTGTAAAATCAATGCTTAAACTCTGGCTCAAAAATGCGTTCGAATATATAATACGAATTCATCAAAAACTCCGCACGAGATAGCACACCGATAGTTTTTGGAGATTTATAGAAATCTAGTCACTATTTATGAATGAAACTTACCAGGAAAATTACAAAATAAGTTTATTCCTTCTTTTTTGAAAGTTGTGGTAATTCGACATTATGTTTACTTTCCTATAGGTTATTAACACTGTTAGGATACTACACAATAAACTGAGTGAAGAATGTTCCATTTTTTTTTTGATGTAAGACATTGTTACCGGTAAAGTATCTTTTATGTTCAACTTTTGGTCTCGGTAACAAAGGTAAGATGATTTTCGAGTCAGATTTTTTTATATAGAATAAATAACATTACATAAATCACAATTACCCAATATTAAAAAAAAAACGTTTTTTAGAGCAGGTTTTTTTTAGTATTCCTATAGCAGATTTTTTTAGTATTCCTATAGACGTTCTTTTTTAAATATTGGGTAACTGTGATTTATGTAATGTTATTTAATCTATATAAAAAACTGAGTCGAAAATCATCTTACCTTTGTTACCGAGACCAAAAGTTGAACATAAAAGATGCTTTACCGGTAGTAATGTCAAATCAAAAAAATTTGGAACATTCTTTACTCAGTTTATTGTGTAGAACAGTAATCTATAGGAAAATCAACATAATGTCAAATTACCACAACTTTAAAAAAAGAAGGAAAAAACTTATTTTGTAATTTTCCTGGTAAGTTTCATGCACAGATAGTGAGCACCACAGAACTGGTGCTCACTAATAAAAACGTAACTGAATGTTGTAAGAATTTAGAACTATATGAATAAACAAAAAGAACAAACAAGTCGTTTTCTTTTATTTATTGGCTTTCAAGATATAAAAGGATTATTTTATAGCTTAGGTGTGATAATGCAATCAAACAGTTGGATGATGAGGATATTGGTTTTTTAACCGCATCTTTTTTGTTGTATATTTCTTGGTCCATGCTTGTATGGAGCCTGCTATTCCCTTTTATCTTTTTTGTTTTAGTGCTCACAGATGTGACTGGGATTCTCGTGAACGACCGCCTCCTGAATGAAGTCTTCGCGGTCCAGCCTCTCGGAAGTCACAACAGCGTCAGAGATCTTTTGCAGGACATTGCATCCGCGTCGATCATGCGCCTCGATGAATACTCAATGAACAAACTGTGGGATCTGATGACGATGGTGCTTAAATGGCAACTGTCAGTGTCAGGCCCTAACGACCTATTATCGATCACCGATCGGCATCTACGAGAAGTGGCAGCGCTGCATTTCGGATCCGAATCAGCGGCTGCTTTACAAAGTGCCCGGGAGCGCTTTTCGCAACTCGGTCGTAAGCTAAAAGCGGAAGATTTAACTTGCATACGAAACATTATTCTGATGTGGCTCGATAATTGCAAATCTAAAATATCCCTCCTCTTGCGCATGGGCGTTCAGAACCGGGACTCTTCGTTCGTGCCGCGATGCAGCTTGAACTATGAAATACTTGAAAATCTCGGTTGCAATATTTACAAGCGATACGGAAAGTCCAGCACGAACGAATGCAGCTCGGACACATCCGAAGTTACATTTTTAGTATCGCAAATAACAGGTGTATCTCAAGATTTATCGCACGCTCAATCCAATCCGAGAGAAGATGGAGAAATCCGGGTCTCTGAGCCGGATTTATCAAAATGCCTGCAGCAAATCATCAAAAACAGGGAGCGTGAGACATTGGAAGTCCCCACTGATACACCTAAATCCCTGCAGGCAGATTTATTAGAGCTGCTAGATAGCCAAGAGTTTTAAAATGGATAACTGAAGCTCTTCTAAAAGTAAATGAACTGTAGCCAAATTCAGGGCAATAACAATTAACAGCACCATTACTAACGCACAATATTAACAAATCACATTTGTATTTACATTATATCGTTCATGATAATGTTGTCGGGTTCGGCCCAACTACTCGTCATAAACTAGCGGTTGCTAAATTGCTAAATGCTGACAATGAAATGGCAATACCAAAGCAATACTGGAATAAGTTAAGAGTCGAAAGGCTGATTTACACTGAGTCAGTTACTGACTTTAAACTCAAAACAAGTCAACGCTGGCCCGGTACTGTCATCAGGTCAGTACAGTGCTGACTTCAACTCCCCCCCCCCCCCATCACAAGCGCCAGCGGTACTGACCACATGTCAGTAGTCGGTCAATCGCTGGCACTGCATTGCAGGGTGACACTGCGTCGTAAGGAAAATTTTACCTAGCGAAAATGACGCATTATCCCGACTGACTTTAATAACGAGCGTACACCCTGAAGAAATACCTACGAGTGACTGATTGCATGTAGACAGTATGAATCAGTTCTTGGCGCCAACACTGACACCTATAACTAACAATGTAAATCTACGCTAACACTAATCAAACAAGTAAATACATTAAAAAGAATAAAAAACACGACTGCTATTACAAAAAGTGATCTATTGTTATTTATAATTATTTCCATTACGGTTTTTTATGGAATATTTATGGTTTATGTATTTATCCATATAGATGTATATTTCTGGAATGCGCTTAATCAGACCATCGAGTTGACAGTTAACACAATATATTTGTTAATTTATTGACATTTAGACAACTACTTACTTGATATTTGGACAGTTAAGATACCCCATGACACTCGGGATGACATAACAGTTCTAAGACATAACCGTTCTAACGAACAGTTCGGGACATAACAGTTCTAACATAACAGTTCAGTCCCGTCTAGATGCGCTGGTGACAGCTAGTTTAAAATCCTGGCTGTCCTTAGCCAAACCAGCTGACCCCTCGACTCTCTTCAGGTCCAAACAAAATTTTGGGCTAGCGCTTAAACTGCCCTCTCTGCTCTACGCCAACTCCAGAATAACCAAAAATTCGATTCTGTGCAATTCCAAAGATCCGGCAATATCGAAGCACGTAATAAGTGGCCGTAGTGATTCAAATGATCTACAAGCCCGCATAGACTTCCACAAAAAGTTCCTTACTGGAATCAGCTAGAATGGCACTGGTCTGGGGTATGGCAGTACAACCACGAGCGACGTGGACTTGAAGAAGTCTCTTTGCGGGGATTACGACACCAAGAGTATGGATCATGCTATTGGCCTTCAATGCCAGAATGATTGGACAACAATTGGGGACTTTTGCATTCCGCCTCCAATGCACTGGAAGGTAATGCTCTATGACTGGACGCCAGAGATGCTGAAATTTTATTTGAATGCCTTTCAGCATACACTTCCAGACCCCAGTAACCTCGCTCGTTGGAGCTTTGCCGAGGATAGTTCTTGTCCCCTCTGTAGCAATACCCCTTGCACAGCTAGACACATTCTAGCTGGCTGCAAGGTGGCCTTAGATCAAGGACAGTACACTTACCGCCATGACAAAGTTCTCGCTGTTATTCGCGAGGTAATTAGTCTCTCAGTGGCTCGTGCCAACAAGGGTTTGACAGTATCGTCCAAACCCCCAATACAGTTTGTGCGGGATGGCTCTAAAGGCAAAAAACATTTAACTACAAAACCTTTCTCAATAATCGAGAAAGCTACAGATTGGATTCTGGAGGTTGATTCGGTCTCTAAGCAGTATAAATTCCCTGAAAGTGTCGGATGCACAGCCCTCCGTCCAGATATAACTCTTTACTCTCTATCTCGGAAGGTGGCTCTTATTGTAGAATTAACTGTTCCATGGGAATCAAATATCCCAAAAGACCAGGAGTACAAATTAAATAAATACCATGATCTTGCAAATGCCGTAACCCGGAACGGCTTCACTGTTCACCTTCACGCTGTGGAAGTTGGCGCTTGTGGCCTGCCAGCTAAATCTCTATTTCACCTCTTTAAAGATCTTGGCCTTTCCAGAAAAATAATCAACTCTTTCTTAGAAAAATTATCTAAAACTGCGATTTGCGCATCTCAAATTCTATGGCTTCGAAGGGGGAGTGAATGGGTGGTAACGTAAACGCTCACATGTGGCAAGACAGCTGTCCTAAACCTACCACAGCCGGTTCGTAAGTCCGGAATCCACTGCTCACCCCCCAGAAGTGTAAAAAAAAATAGTATTATGATGGGCCCGACTCGGTGAATTCCATGGCAGCTCCGTTTGTATTTATTGTATACCAGACACTTCTAATTTAGAAATTATGATGGAATAAAGAAACGGAAAACATACATATATGAACCCTGAACACATTACACTCCTTTTTTAATGGGCAGTCTTGTAATTATTAAAACAGTATTGTAAAAAAACAGAATTGTAAAGAAGTTTTATTGTTCGAATTTTTAACCACTTCACCAGGCTACGTTAAATCTTTAAAAAATAAGCTCCGTCCTTTCATACATTGTGATATGACATGAAGAAATATATTTTTATATTTATAATTACAAACAATATAAAAAATCTAGTCTTAATCTTAAGAGTAATTTGCTTTGTTATTTAGGACACAAGTAATCTAAATACACAAATATAAAATATTCTATTCTGCAATTTTAAGTATGTATTTATTTCCTGTAAAACCTTTCACACTTATGCAGTTCTGCAGTGCTTCGGCGTACGAATCAAAATCGACAGTCTTGCACATTGGCGCTTTTAACTGCCCCTTCAGCATTAAATCAACCACATCCAAAAACATTTCCGATCTCTTTTCAGGCGGTTGCTCTCTCGCCCAACGCGTCATCCAATATCCCACGACTGAGATGTCCTTGAAAATAAGGGCCGCCGTTGGGATGATGACTGGTTCGCGCGACATGCCCCCGTACGTGACAATCGCGCCGGCGTGATCCAACTGTCGCATGACTTCGGTGGCGCTTTTACCGCCGACGCAGTTCAGCGCTAGCTTCGGCCGCGCCAATCTACCGCTCTTGAAGATGTCGGTGGTGCGGAGCTCTTCCTCCGTCAGAACGGCCGTCGCCCCTAATCCCGTTAGATATTCTTTTAAAGTGTCGATATCCGGGCGGTTCCGAACGATGTTTACGGAGTTAATGCCCCACGCTTTGCAGATCTGTATCACGTTTTGTCCGCAAGCGCTGTTGGCGCCGTTTTGTATTAAGGTATCACCCTGTTTGAGCGTCCTGAAGTCTTTGATCATCCTGTATGCGGTGCAAGGGTTGACCGTCAGGGTTGCTGCTTCGATGAGACCGAGCTCTTTTGGGACTTTAATGAGATTGGTCGATGGAAATGTTGCGAATGTACGCCACGTGCCTAAGCCGATTATTCCTGGAATGACTCGGTCACCAATTGACAGCCCCGTAACACCTGATCCGACTTCTATTACTTCTGCGACTGCTTCGTTGCCGCCGACCGCTGGAAACGTGGGTTTGAATGGGTATTTACCTGCAATAAGAGAAAATCAACGAATTCAGTACAGCAGCGGTTCCCGAACAATGTTCTACGAGTTCTCTAACCGGGTTCCTCGGTTTACCTCTCTCAACCTCTTTGGACCTTAGGTATCGTATATAATACTAAACTTTGATAAAAAAAAAATTGTAGTATATTTGGAATTGGAAGCTTCGGACGCGTAAAATTTCAAGACCAAATTTACATACAAAAAAAAAGTTTTTTTAACTCAGTTTTAAAGGTTGTTTTATAAAACTCATCTAACCTACCACCAAATAGGTGTTTATGTATTATTGCAAAAAAAAAACTAGCTTAACCTACCGGGTTATGCTATGTATGGGTTTGGTGCTTCTTTGAATGCCTATATCTCTCTTATTTATTGAGACCGAATAAAGATGAATATAGTCTAGTGACGTTTAAAAATCAACAATTTAGAAGAGGTTCCTATACTGCAATAATACCCCGCAGGCCAGAGTCCTACCCAGACTCGCACTTCTGCGTGGAGGCCGCCGGATGGGTGTTGACCAGCACATTTGACCGATACTATACACGTGGGTCTTAGTGGCCAAACTACGACAGGGTCCATTAGCTCCCACACAAATAAAACAGAAATACCTTCAATAGTGTTTATATCTGCTGGATTAACAGGTGCTGCTAAAATCTTCACCAGGACATGTCCGCTTTCAACACCGGCCAAAACCTCTTCTTGCATTGATATAACCTTAAGAGGATCTCCAAATTCGGAATGCACCAATTTCTTCGATGTGACACTGCCAAAACGTACTGAATTGTAGGTTACGTTTTTATTTATCGACAAAATGGTCGAAAGACGCGGAATCTTGAACCTCGCCATCGTTCGATTTTAATACGTCGAGCGCGAATAGTAATAAAATAAATAAATTCTTTAATATAATGTATTATTCTACGTTTCGGCCTTATTTTTTTTTCAACAATCACGCGCAAAAGCGCCGCCGGTATCAAAGGCCGGTATAGTGGCCGGTATGACAGCTGTCACTAATCCTGCTGTCAGTCTGACACTTGCCACTTGCCAGCCCTGGTTCGCACTGTTGCCATCTAATAAAATAACAAAAATCTGACAGCGAAGAGAAGTCCGATTATCGCATGTTTACCCCTGGTTTATCGATTGCTGATGCCGACTCCAATCGACTACATTCTGTTCTCGCTTACCGCGCACAGTGCAACCATAAAATTCCGTGAATTTTATTTATGGATAATCTCTGAACTATAATAAAAATCACATGAAGGCGCGGGCACTACGGAGTAGAAATCGGTACGGATTTAAATTTTGCGGATTGCTGCAGATTCGCTGCGGTACGTCATCGGACGATTTTTGTTATATAGAATGCCGCATCGACACGCTTGCCAAGCTTCCGTGTCAAACATTGGCGTGTATCATCGTGCGTCGCTGTCTGTGGCCGGATTTAGCTAATGAAGACATATTTTGCCTCAGACTCATGTTGCCTACGATAATGACCACTACAAATATACGATAATTTCATTGATGGTATCTGGAAACGCTGTCATAAACGTCTAATACCCGCTCCACACATTGACCATAGTTGGCCGCATTGCCTATGTCCCTCTCGCTCTTTCCCATACATTTTTATGACGTCACAGTGGTGCCGACTCGCTTTCACCTTAGCAATATTCGCTAACGTGTGGAGCGGACATAAGGTATGCCTTACCTACTCGTTCGCTTTCGTCCTCGTCTTGCGCTTTCCTATGACGCATGCGTTTAATACCATAGCGCATACAATAGCGCATGCGTCAAAACTAGTTGTAAGCGGGTGATCCATTTGCGAATAAAACCGTTGGTACGCCATCGAGCCAGCGAACCAACGGTTTTAGATCGCCAATAGAGCGCCTACTAAACCGCGGTTTCAAAGTACCGCGGTATTGCTCGTTGGCTTTTCGTGCATGCTTGAAATCCTAAAGGGCTCTTTAGACGACCAAGCATGCTTGTCAAGCTTCGCGTCGCGGGCTGGGAGGGGATTGCCAACCGCAGTAAACATGCATTTTTTTATTTATACCAAAATTTTGTAATTTTATACCAGGAATTCACGTCATTCATTCAAATACGTCTAATTAACGTGACTCCTGGTACAAAACTAAAAAATTACGTTCTTTTGGTAAATATAAAAAAATAATATTTGCATATTTTCTGCGGTTTACGATCACCTCTCAGCCCTCGACGCGAAGCTTGACAAGCATGCTTGATCATCTAGAGCAGCGGTTCTTAACCTTTTTGGCTGGCGGCCCAAAGTACGAATATATTTGAAGTACGCGACCCTAATCTATTTTTTTATTTTATTTTCCAGTGACAGGTTGTACTAAAATGATATATTATGTAATTTTATAGGATGTAGTTGTAAAATTAGAAATAACAACTTTATTTAAATGTTTTATATTAAAATCAGACAATTCAGCATTAAAACAGTTAAAAAAATTAAAGCAAAATAATTAGTGACTACCCTGGTGTTGTATTTTTGAGCAAAGATCGTGTATACGTAGAGTTATGTTTATAGAAAGTGCACACCGCATGTCATGCTGAGGATCCAACCTATCCCTGTACTTATTCTTCATAACAGCAAGGCATGAAAATCCTG
This sequence comes from Micropterix aruncella, assembly GCA_944548615.1. Taxonomy (NCBI): domain Eukaryota; kingdom Metazoa; phylum Arthropoda; class Insecta; order Lepidoptera; family Micropterigidae; genus Micropterix; species Micropterix aruncella. Next base: position 17,870,535 of record OX155963.1, read on the forward strand.
TTTCACATAAATAAGTAGTTGGGAATGGTAGCAGGGCTTTTTCAGCTTCATTGCTCAGAACAGAACTAACATGTCGCGATTGTGAACGGACAATAGATGGCAGTAACACAGCCTTTAGTAGTTTAGTCACATCGATCGACCTATCAATACAAAATAAAAATATTCGCAAAACGTCAAGTTTTTTTACCTCTTTCTTTAAAGTCGTTTGGGGGATTTCCGCGACCCAACCCAATACCTCTCGCGACCCGAATTTGGGTCGCGACCCGAGATTAAGAATCGCTGATCTAGAGGGCCCTTAAGACCGCAATTTAATAAACTGCCCGTGGATCAGCTGAGCCGACAGTTTTTTTTGTGCCGCACGGCTTACTCGTAAGTGTTGCACATATTGGCGTTCATATGGTGATATTGGTACACGAAAAACTGTATCTTGTCTTTTTATTTAAGAGGACACCAAACTTAGTAGCTCCATAAACATTTCATCGGTCATCCTCATATAATTTAGATAATCGTTTGGTTTACCAATAAGTTTGCCGCTAAATTTACATGAGACAAGCGTTATCTCTCTTGCAGACAATTTTTGACCCAGACTGTGTGGCATCTTTTCTTTTTCTTTGGTTGTTATTTTTGTAACAGTAAACCGAAGTAACAAATTAACTCCGTTTGGGAACACTCCATGACTCTCCGGCGATCGAGACTCGACTGTTTTTACCGATAACTCAACGAGCTATTAGTTTATACCGTTGACTCGCCGGTTCGCCAATGGATCACCCCCTGTACGACAGCGCATGCCTCAGCGCACACCGATACGGCACCCTGTGGATAGGCGTGCGTCACTCCGTGCATCTTGCGACACAAAACGGCGGAAGATAAAGAAAAAACGTTTCGATTTATACAACATTCTCAAAATTGTCCTAAAATGGGACCAGAATTAATTTACATATTAAAATACTATAACAATAAAATAATTATAATACATTATAACATCAGAATAAAAAGAAACGACGCTTTGACTGCTCTGTGCCAAAATACAAAATTAATGTGAATATGGTCAAAACAAGATAAAAGGCCTGTAGTCATTCTTCCCCAAGAATCGTCAATGATTACTACAAGCTCACACTAGTTCATCGTGATCTCCACCGGGTACTGTCCACAGACTTATGGTACTGTCAGTGATCTGCATGCGTCTTCAGGCATTCAACAAAGCATGCGCTAGACGCGATGAAATTGAAAGTGACGACGCAAGATGAAGATGAAGCGCACAGGCGGGCCATACCTTTCCGTTTTTAACAGTTTGAACGTTTGTTTACGACTGTTTTAACGAGTCACGACGCGTACGATAATGACTGCTACAATGTACATAATATGATAATTTCATTGAAGGTATCTGGCAACGCTGTCATAAACGTCAAACGTTTTTAACAGTTTGAATGGCGGCTCGCTCGAATTTTTAGAAATAAAAGTCCATCATACTCGAAATTACCAAAAATATGTATTCTTTGACCAAAAGTTTGACAAAGTTAAGGGAACATTCCGAGCGGCGAGAGCACCAGATCTGTGTTTGAGCTGGCTATAATGGCCCTCATCAGCATCATGTCATCGGGCGTGAAGGACCAGCCGCTGAGCTGGCCTAAGCTCTGTAATTTCGGGCAGCACTCCATCATGAGCTCCACGGAATTCTTCGTCAGCTTGGGCGCGTTCGGGAACCACACACCTTCCAGGTTTTTGAATTCGTATTTTCGGAGTAATCTGCAATGAAAAAACCGATGAAGACAAAAACCATGATAGGTTTTAGTTTTCCTGGGTATTATTGCAGTATCGGAACCTCTTCTAGATTGTTGATTTTTCATCATCACCTGACTATATTCACCACGCTGATTCCGAATCTGCAATAATATATATTTGACCTCTATAACTAAGCGAGATATAGGCCTTTGAAGAAGCGTCTAACACCTGCATTTAGGTAGGTCAAGTTAGTTTTTCTTAGAAACAACACATAAACACCTATATGGCGGTTATCTTAAGTTAGTTTAAAAAAATATTATCCTAATAACTAAGTATATTTTTTTGCATCTAAAGGATAATTATTCAGTCTCAAAAAATAAGCGAGATATAGGGCATTCAAAGAAGCGTCAAACCCATACATTTCGGTTAGGTTAGTTTTTAAAAAAAATTAATACATAACCTATTTGGTGGTATGTAGGAAAATACATTCAATGTCTTTTGAATGTTATTAAATATACTTCTCAATATAATTAAGTATGTGTTTTAATTGTTCTCATTTAAACATTCTTCTTTAAACTAAGAAATGGGATAGGAGTCATATCCTAACTTAGGACTATATAATTTTAGTGTAAGTACACCTATAAATATAATCGTGGCAACAGCTGTTTCAGATTCGAGACAGACGGTAAGTAAAAACAATTTGAATATGCGAAAGCTCTGTGCGAAGATGGTGCCCAAAATTCTCACAGTCCAACAACCATATTTGGCGAAATAAGTATCCCAACGTTACCGCATCCACCCTACAGCCCCAACTTGGCCCCCTGTAACTTCTTCTTGTTCCTCAAATGAAAAGTCACCTCAAAGGAACGCACCTTGGCACCGTAGAGGCCGTCCAGAAGGCTGCGACCGTCGTCTTGAAAGTCTTTAATTTAGAGGACTTTAAAGGCGGCTTCTAATCGTAGGAGAAACGTTGGAAACATTGTTCTGTGTTAGGAGGGGATTACTGCGAAGGCCGTTAATAAAGATTGGTTGCTAACTTGATTTGCCTGTATTTTATGTACAAATTCTCGGAATTTAATTGCCACACCTTGTATTGTTGCCAATTGTCTACATACATTTTTACTTAATTTTATTCAAAAACCTTAGTGTGTCCGTTTCCGAACAGTTTTTTTACGTCTACAGTAATTTTAGTAATAAACGCATATTGTTTGTTGCTGACAGTTTTCAAGTGTACATACATGTTACAAGTCTACATACAATAAAAAAATATATATATACCATATTATTAACTGAATTTTTAAATGTATTTTTTAAGTAACATGTGACTAAGTAACATCCTATAATAAACAATTTTATTTGTTTCAAAACAAATAATCATGCATTTAAGGGTTAATGGAAAAGCACTATTTATCGGAGTTTGCTACAAAAGACAAAAAGAAGAAGAAGAAAATATCTGACTCGGTCAAGTAAAAATAACATTTTTGTGACCCCTTTAGACCCCTGTTAATAACTAGATAGAAAATATTTTTTCGCTATTACCATTTTAAAGCTTTTTCTGGGCCTATGCCAAATTTCATGACGATAGTTTATATTATATACGGTATTAGATTGCGCAACTCCATAGAACGATTTGGCAACCTTTTCGAGACGACGAAACGCAAGAGGTAGCGCTGATAGCATCGACGGCCAAAGCAATTTATTTGACCATCTATAATAACATTGATAATGAATGGTTTTTTATGAAGGACCGATTGAATATAAAAAAAAACAATAATTTAACAAACGATAACAATAGTAACATTCAATTAGTAGCGCCATCTATTGCATATTTTTTATATAGGCTGATTACATCACAGAAATAATAACATTATAATCAATGATAATATGGAGAGATACACTGCCATCAATAAATGGCATTCTGTCTAGATAGACTAATAAATCTATCTGAACATTAAAGTGCGTAATTATGACATATCGAAACCTGTATACCAAATTAAAAATTGACATCATTTTGTAAATAATATTAAAATAATAAGAGCTATGATTTAAAAATTCGATTATTACCTACTATATCATTATTTCATCCTGTATAGGCCGTCGATATAATATAAGGCCTAGATATGCCCTCAGGTACAAATAAGTTGGGTCATAACCGTCGCGCGTAAAAACATGTAACAGAGAGAGATCAATACGGTGAACTGTATGCGAGAGAATAGCACGGCAATATTCGTCGAGGGATCGCTCACAGCGGGAAGTACTGGCGTAACTACTACTGGCGTCGATCCGTAATGGTAATGAAGTGGTCATTTTCGCATGCGAATGCCTATATAGACCCTTATATATCAATGGTATAGGCATGTTTAGGGCGCCATCTACAGTGCGCCTCCTTACTGTTATACAACGAAAAATTGATAATATTGAATATAAAACCTCCATCCCAAAAAACAACGGACTGATTTAAAATAGAAGGTTCAAGTGGCACCACCTTTTGTTGGGAATATGCGTTGGAAAGCTACGTCCTTGACTGACATCATGACAAAGTTTCATTAAATTCCAATGTAAACAAACAAAGTTATTGCGTCGAATGCGTTAGTACATTTTGTAACTCAGTACAAAAATGAATTTCGAACAAAGAGCTGCGATCAAGTTTTGTTTTAAACTCGGTAAATCCGGAAGTGAAACGCACCATATGCTTCAACAAGCATGTGGTGATGATTGTCTGTCCGGTACGCAAATTTTCAAGTGGTATTCGCTATTTAAATCGGGCAGGGAAGACTTAAATGATGACTAAAGGCCAGGTGTCCAAAAACTGGATTGAGCAAAGTGAACAAAAAATCCTCAGTCACATTGATTGAAATGGAATTGGCAATTCCTCACTCCACTGTACATTGCATTTTGACCCACGTTTTGGGACTGTGTTTCGTGGTATAATACTGTTTTTTTAAATCGTAGTATGTCCTTGATCAATCTAATACACTTTATAATCAATGATAATAGATTTAAAACTGGTCAAGATAATCAAGGACGACATACCGACATCTAGGACAGGGGTCGGCGAACCAGGGTAAATTACCCCAAAGGGGGTAAAATTCAAATCTTGAGGGTAATGAAGCTAATAAGGAATCATACATACATACACATCAAGCATACGATAAGCTTGCGATAGGTAATGTCGGCGGGAGAGACGGAACGAAATATTGCTGAATGCATCGTCTGCATTGCGAGTAAGCTTTCGTTTGGCGATTCAAGGATACATTGATAGAACATTTTTCCACCCCCTCCCCCCCGACCAAAACCCCGAAAATCCCCTTCCCATACAAAGTTCTATGCTGTTTTTTTACTGAAATTTCTTCAACAATTACTATTTTTGACTATTCTTCATTATCCGTATTATATCCGTATTTTTCAGTTATCGGCTCTATTTCTCCCTCCACTGTAGTAAAAGCCTGTCAATGAAGCCTGCCATTGAATAAGCCACTGTAATATATTAATATCCTTGCACACACCATTCTACAAAGAAATTTTCAATGGCTTTGAAAATTTTACATGGAATGACTGGCTTTCAAAAGGTTAATCCTCAAATAATCAGATCTTTCACCGATCGAAGCCGGGCCCATTGTATACTATTATTACACTTCTGGGGGGTGAACGGTGGATTCCGGACTAACGACCAGTTGTGGTAGGCTTAGGACAGCTGTCTTGCCACATAAGAGCGCTCACCATAACTATACTTTTTAACATATAGTTCGTAACGAGATATTTAAATAATGATTTTAGTAAGTCCTCATTTTGCCATGTTAATCAATATTGTTACAGTATTTGGATACAATAAATGGTTTTAGTTTTAAGAGGTAGATTTTTCATAAATTCTGTCGCGTTATTTCCATGGATTGCACTAATAACTTCCGCAACACTAGAATCTGTGGGTCCAAAAGGGGATAATTGCTATAGTGCGTCGTTATCTATTGACACCTGGTGTGGCGCTTAGTGTAGTGTTGCTTAAGTACATACCTTTTTGCTGTTCACATGCCTTTTTTGCTGTGAAAACCTATGGTTAATTCGCCGTATATAGTGACGGTCGTCAGTGTCCCATGGATAACTATAGAAACTTGTTCAAAGACTGTTGAAACCGTCCGTTTTGCGGCCGTGTCTGTGAACAAGCTTCCATAGTGATCCATACAACACTGACGACAGCCTACACATGGCTAATTATTTGTAGGTTTTCACTGCAAACAAATGTTTGTGAACAAAAGGCCTAACACAGACGAACGACGAGTGCAGTGAGACAGTGTCGGAAATATCAAGCACTACAAATGATGTAAATAACTGTAGTAATTATTAAAGTGTATCGAAAGTATGCACACTCTCATATCAACCTGTATCTTTTTGGTGGACAACTAAACACACAGTTTATTTGGGCTGGCCGCACACAAAGCTGAATCTGGTGTATGGTATAGCCTAATGAGAGCAAAATATAGCCCATAATGTGCATTCATTTCACTCTCGCTAGCCTAAATTATTTACAGCTTGTGTGTGACCAGACTAGCAGTTGGGTGTTAGCTTCACAATGCTCAGTAATATACAAATCAGAAAATCTACCTTCCTAGATCAGCATCATCTAATCGGACTTCGTCTCCGATGATAATCTTCTTCAATTCCGGACTAGCAATCAACAGATATTTAAGCGATGAAGTGTTCACGGTTGTGTGCAATATTTCCACGTGTTGCAGTTTGTCGAACGGTACTTCCTCCTCGTGCGTTATGACATCCATCTGGTAGCACTCTATCTGGTTGACGCTGCCGCACTGCTCTGCTATGCGGGTCAGATTGAACGAGCCGCTCGCTTGGAGCAGCATCAGCGAGTAGATCTGAGCGCCGATCTTGTCGAGCAGTTGGTGCAGCTCGTGGCACTGGAACTTGTTGAGTTTTAATCGGCTCAGCTGTTTCAATTCTTTGATGTGGGTGAGAACGTTGGGGGCAGGCTCTTCGATATAGAGCGTCTCCGTTCCGGGGCACGTCTGCACGATCGCTCTCATCGTCGGAACGTCCGTGTGCACGTCGTGTACGTATTGTAACTTACATTTGAACGTGTCGGGATATTCTGGATTTTCGAGGATGTACAACAGCGATTTACCGACGAAAGAGTACGATCCTAGATTGATTAAATTTGGGAGATTAGCGATTAAAAGCGCTATGTCAGTGTGGCAGATATTTTCTTCCCCATACGTTCCGATGTTTACGACCGTGAGCGTTTCTCGAATCTGCGGAGAGTTGCTTAATAAGCTATCAATACCAATTTCCGTAATGTCGCTTTCGCCGGATACGTCGATCATCTTTAAACTAGTACAGAATTCACCAATGAATTTCAATATTTCATCGTTTGCAATGTACGGTATGTTGAGCACGGTTAGATTCTTCAGTTTTTTGACGAGCTTATACATGAGCTCTAAATGTTCCTCTTTTACCCATACTCCTTTGAGGTTCAGCGCGGTTAATCCTTGACCTTGCTCAGTGATCACTCTCAGGATTTTGTCATAGTAAGGACACGGGAATATCCCCGTCGCTAAAGTCTTCACGTTATCTTTTAGCAATAAACGCAAAGCGAAAAACCTCGCAGATGCTTCCAAGTAATCCGAGTTTAGGATCAAATTGAGCAAATCTTGGTAGATGTCAGCGGTGGCTCCCAGTGTCTCGTAGTACGATGTGACGATAGCGAACGTCAGCGTTATATCGTCGTTCGATTCCAGCGTAATCAAGGCATCAATTAGCTGCTTTGCTACGACTGTCAGCGTAATCTCGTTTAGCTGCGGAACTTCGCACCTCGGCGACATTTTGCACGCCCTTCGTCAGAACTCACTTTAACTCACCGCACATGTTTCGCGACAGAAACTGTATCTTGTTCCGCGTGACATTATTAACGGCGGCCGACGGTAAGTGAATGTGTGTTATCCGAAAATAAATTGGCGCAATGCCAACCACCCGCTAGCCGTTGTTTACCATTTCTATTTAGGTCCAGCCATGCTCCGGTGGGAGTCTTATTCCACTTTTTTGACAGATCATAAATTCGAGACGCTAATAGATTTTTTATTGTTAGTGTCCTTTAATCGAGAGTCATCATACTTAGTACACATATATAGCAGGTGAGTTGCTGCTGCAGCTTCCTGGCAAATTTACAAAGGCGGCTTTTAAACATCTTTGAATACATTCAAATTTATGTTTTTACATAGCCTAGTTTCGTCTTCTTCTTTTGGTACTATTTCATGGCATAGATTAAATGACTGAATGGATGATAGCTTTATTGTACCAAAACACTAACAATCATAAAGAAAACTTAAATTCTATTTTTAATTGGTACAAATGGCAGGCCTTCGTTTCACGATTTCTTACTGCCAACCATTGCTTTGTTAATAAAAATAACTTATAAAACAGCTTATCTAAGCAACTTAAAATTCATACATATTTTTATTTTTTTATGTTTTTTCTACATTTTTTATCAAAAATTGCTTACTAGATCGTACTAGAAAAAACATATGTTTTTTTAATTTTTAATATTTCTACAAAATGTTTATTAAAAGTTGCTTATTTGCTCATGCTGTTTCACCCATTTCAAGTATACCCGGTAATTAAAACTAACCTGTAGACATATTACCCTCATATACAGGTGGTTTTTTAATTAGTGGCATCCTTGAAGTGGCTGAATCAGTACGAGCTGATAAGCACTTTTTAAAGAAAAAAAAAAACAAGCACCATTTTTTTTTTAATAAGAATTTTTTTTTTTTGGAAATTACTGCATGTATTGCTTTTTTCGCAATATTTTACGTATTGCTAGATGGCGCAGCGCGCTCTACGTTCGTCAAACTTTTATTAATCAGTAAAATTTTCCAAATTTTTTTTAGGAAAAACTTTTTTTTTGTTTTTGTCAAATTTTTGTTACGTCTGTCTGTAAAGACTGTCCATTATTTTTTTTTTAAAGGGAATAGAAAGGGGTAGGGGGGGGGGGGTTGTGCTTACTTAATATTTTGAGAAGGATTTTGTTTTCAATAACGCCTTGAAGCAGTGTAAAAAAGTTGCTCGACGGATAACATACGGAAGCTGGTTCCAAAGTCAAGCAGAATGGACAGTAAATAAGTAGGTGAAAAAATAAGTACGATAGTGTTGTCCAGACTTTATCTGATTGGAATACTATGACTTCCTAACGGGTGAAAGTTAAAGTAAGAAGGTGCTATAGGACTATTCAGGACTTTGTAAAGGAGTGAAAGGGCATGCAGCTTTCTGCGCTCACAAGTTCGTAGCCAGCAAAATTCATCTCGATATTCGCTTAGGTGATCAAATTTATGCAAGTTGAATATGTAACATATACAGATATTCTGTAACCGTTCGAATTTTTCCAGAATATTCTCATTCATGTCTATAGTACTGACATCAGCAAAGTCCAGAATTGGGAGTAGCAGTATCCATACTATAGTTTAAATATATTGATATTATTGTCGATAGGATGATGATTATTATATAAATAGTAAATATATTAAAAAGAATAGAAAACACTACTGCCGCTACAGAAAGTGAACTATTGTATTTATAATTATTTTTATTATGTTTTTTTTTTAAAAAAACATTTGTGGTTTAGTTAGTTAGTTAGTTGTACTGGGCGTTCCTCCGCAAGTCGACATCCAGTGTGCCTATTTTGCGTGTAACGGGGGTAGCGCTATTCCACCCACCCCAGCTCCTCGACGAAAGCCAGCAGGGCTTTCAGGTTTCCTGCTGCCTCGCGCAGGGTGCCTGGAGTCCCAAGGTGTTTTGTCCTGTATACTTCTACCTGTTTACAATCTAGCAGAATGTGTTTTGTGGTTTCTTCCGCCTCCATGCATGCTCTGCACATAGGGCTATTCGTTCCGCCCATGTTGAAGAGGTGTTTGTTTAGTGTGTTGTGTCCTGTTATCAGTCCCACTAGTTTGCGTAGTTGGGGCCTTTTTGTCCTTAGAAGTGTTTTGGTGAGTTTGGGGTTGTATTCCACTACTATTTCTTTGGTTTGTCTGCAGGTGTCTATCTCTTTCCAGTGTGTTTGATGTAGTTGTTTGTAGTGCTTGTCAAGTTGGTTGTTTATGTGCGACTAGGGTAGGGGCACGATAGGTTCGGGTCCGTACATTTGTGGTTTATCCATATAGATATATTTATATTTCCGGAATGTACTCAATGAGACTTTTCATTTGACATTAAACACGATATATTTATGTTAATTTATTGACATTTGGACATTTAGAAAACTACTGATATGATATTTGGATAGTTAAGCCGGCTGTGGTACGTTTACACCGACAGCTGTCTCGCCACATGTGAGCGTTAACCTTACCACCCATTCACTCCCCCTTCGAAGCCATAGAATATAAGATGCGGAAATTGCAGTTTTAGATATTATTTCTTGGAAGGAGTTGATTATTTTCCTGAAGAGACCAATATCTTTAAAGAGGTGAAACAGATTTGGCTGGCAGACCACGAGTGTGAACAGTGAAGCCGTTCTGGGTGACAGCATTTGCGAGATCATAATATTTATTGAGTCTGTACTCGTGGTCTTTTAGGATATTTGATTCCCATGGCACAGTTAATTCTGCAATTAGGGCCGTCTTCCGAGATAGACAGTAAAGAGTTATATCTGGACGGACGGCTGTGCATCCGAGACTTTCAGGGAATTTATACTGCTTGGAGACCGAATCGTCCTCCAGAATCCAATCTGAAGTTTTCTCGATTATTGAGAAAAGTGTAGTAGTAAAATATTTTTTGCCTTTAGAGCCATCCCGCACTAACTATTGAGGGTTTGGAGGGTACCGTCAAACCCTTGTTGGCACGAGCCACTGAGAGGCTATTTACCTTGCGAATAACAGCAAGGACTTTGTCATGGCGGTAAGTGTACCGTCCTTGATCTAAGGCCACCTTGCAGCTAGCTAGAATATGTCTAGCTGTGCAAGGGGTGTTGCTACATAGGGGATATAAACTGTCCTCAACATAGCTCCAAAGGGGGAGGTTACTGGGGTCTAGAAGTGTATGCTGAAAGGCATTTAAATAACATCTCAGCATCTCTGGCGTTTAGTCATGCAGCATTACCTTCCAGTGCATTGGGGAGGATTGCAAAAGTCTGCTATTGTTGTCCAATATCTGGAATTGAAGGCCAATAGCATGACCCATGCTGTTGCTGTCGTAATCTTTATATATTTGGCTTTAGATACGTATTAAATGCAGATCATTCCCTATAATTTAAAATTTCCTTTTATATTTTATCATATCTTATAGTACTCCAATTTTGCCTACTCTTCTTGTCACACCAACATGTTGGTTGGCTGGAAGATATGGTTTATCTAGCAATAACTCCGCCATTGTACCGTATATGTTTTATTGTGCAATAAAGAGATGTTTCATTTCATTTAATTATTTTGACTATATTGAGGAGAAAAATCTAACTCACATACAGCAGTCTTTATCATAATATGATTCAACTATCTCAGATAGCTACTAAAAAATGACAATAGTTTTTATGCTGTCATGAGTAAGTAATATCACTGCACTGCGATTGCGAAACATTTATAGCAGAGCCACTCGACAGTATCCCAAGATCAATGTGCTCGATATAGATTTCATAACCCATAAATATGCTATATTTACATCTCTTATCTCTACTCACACAGCAACATGCATATTCGCATGTGTGTGCAGAAGGATATTAAACGGCTCACTGCATTTCCCGTGCCAAATGCAACGGAACTAATAAGCGGGCGTCGCGATGAGTAGTCTCGGCTTGGAAACAGTGGCGCCTAACGTTTCTGACATATTCTTCAAGTATACGTGGGTGTTAAGAAAGTACTCGAGCAGTTTCGCCAAGAACCCTCTTTTTGATAGCCCATACTTTGAGTGCAATGTGAATGGGATATTCACCAAATGGATGCTGTCTATACGATTTTGGAGAGGTGAATTATTGCAATATTGTATTCTGTAGTTCTATAATTTTTCTTATTACTTTTCCGGCCCACCAACCGACTGAGGGAAAGTTTTGTGAATGTGCATTTTTTTTCGAGATGATGATGAAAATATCTATTTTGAGACCCCGAGACGATTAAGATCATTTTCAGACTGTAGACTATCTGTGTGTGCCTGTGTGTATGTATTCCTCCACTATACCGCCCATACGCTTAATCCGATTTAGCTGAAATTCGGCATGCAGGCATCATTTGCTCATAGCAAGAAATAAAAAGATTATGGTTAGAATCGATCCACCAAGGGGGCGCACTAGTCATATCATCCTCGAAATAATGGATTTAGAGACTTGAAGTTTGGTAAACAGATGCCTTGTTGGGCCGAAATCACATGTAAAATTTTGGTTGGAAAATAATAATAATAAAAGAAATAAAAATAAAAAACGCTTTATTCGTAAGAAAAGGCGAGCTTATTGCCTGCAGGTAATATTTCAGAGTTAACCTATATACACAAATGATCCTATTAATATGCACAAATAATATTTAAATTCCGCCATGCTAATGTATCGGGGAATAAAAATATTTAAATCTGCATAGTGTTGTGTCACTCGTTCGAAATTCGAATGTTAACGATGAATTTTACGGCGATGCGCGTTTGCAATTAGATTTTGAAATTTAATGAAATGACGTTCTTGGCTAGTTGCCAGGAAATTCTTGGGATAACACAGCCGGTTTTTTTTTTTCATTTTGTCCATGATATGGTAGACATCTTATCTAAGCATATGCTGTGTTTTGATACATTTTCCATGACTACAATGGCGCCATCTTCTAGTACATCAAATGTTTGATGGAACCACTCTTCGAAGATGTGGGTGTCCGTTTCACCAATAGCAATCTCCACCGATTTCTTTGCTATATAACTCCAAAAACGACTTCCGCTGAAGCTATTGACTCAAGTTACTGACTCATACGTTTTACGTTACTGGCTGATGCCTGAAATCTTTATTACTGCGGTGACATAGTTGAAAGCCTTGTATCGACTTGCGAGAGCGGCTTGTTTCGCACCGCTGAACTCGAGTAAACCGGTATTGAGATGCGAGCTGAGCCGCTCACAGCGCGCCACTCTCGCAATTCGATACGAGGCTCAAAATCTTGAATGACCCTAGTCAAACTGGCTGACCCATCTACTCTCTTCAGGCCTAATCACAACTTCGGAATAACTCTATAACTGCCCGCAATGCCAACTCCAGAATAACCAAAACATCAATTTATGAACTATGTAAATGATTTACAAGCCCGCGTAGTTTTCCATAAAAAAATGTATGTGGAACCAGCCAAAATGGCGCTGCTCTCGGGTATGGCAGTACAATCATGAGCATTGAGAGTTGTCAACTACTATCGGCGAACCCGCCAGCTACCATGTATCACTTTCTCTCCCATGGAGTGAAATCACGATAGATAGGCTAGATATGATATCATGATATGATATGGGATATCTATCATTATATGTTACTCATGTCAAGGAGAGAACGCAGAGACTTAGAGCCAAACACAGACCACAATATAGCTACGCCAAGGTTTAGCTACGTAAGAGACCAACGCCTTGCCCCGAGATACTGGGAAGTGAAACCAGCGAGTCTACCTAACGCCCTTACTACCAGATTTGGACGGATTTCTCCATCCTCCAGTCTGGTCTGGGTTCAAAGTCGTAATATTAGGTTAAGTAGTATAAGGTCAGTTTTTTAACTATGAGTGCCATCTATAGGTTGCGTTTCGTAGTAAAATTCTAGTTGGCAGAATGTAGTACAACGTTGATCAATCTAATATGATATACAAGTAAATATTCAACCCTTCAGGCCCCGCGACTCGCGGTTAATCCTCAGGTTGACGGCGATATCGAAGTCACGGGGCCTGAAGGGTTAAAAGGAATAAAAAACACGACTGCTGTTACAAGAAGTGAACTCCTTTATTTATAATTATTTTTATTATGGTATTTTAATAAAATATTTGTCGTTTATGTATTTATCCATATAGATACATTTATATTTTCGGAAGGTACTCAATCAGGCCTTCCATTTGATTTTAAATACGATATATTTATGTTAATTTATTGACATTTGGAGATTTGGACATTTATACAACTATTTACTGGATATTTGGATAGTTAAGGTACCCTATGACATTCGGGATGACATGACGATTCTAACGATACCACATACTTCTAAATCAGTTTTAGCGTTTAGAAGTTATATACATAGATGAATCCTGAACACATAACACTCCATTTTTGTTGGGCATTCGTGTAATAATCAATGATACCGAATAGCGAAAAGTACTCAAAAATGTGGAGGTTTCATTTGTTTATTTTATTTTTTGTAGGTTCAGATGGAAAGCGCATACCAAACCCTGTTCTTCTGTGCCTTAATTTGGTATCATGCTCCAAAGAAGAGCCGGAGCAAATATGGCTAAGGTAAAACTTCATGGAATCTTAGTGAGAAGAGAAGAAGTGACAACAGATTTGGATTGTTAAAGCTATTCAGAAACCAGACGATATCTCCTTTATATCTTCTAGTAAAATACAAATGGAGCTGCTATGTAATTGTCTGACCTGAGTCGAACCCATCATAATACTATTATTACGCTTCTGGGGTGGATTCGGGACTAACAGTCAGGCTGTGGTAGGTTTATGATAGCTGTCTTGCCACATGTGTGCATTTACTTTACCACCAATTCACTCCCCCTTCGAAGCCAAAGAATTTGAGATGCAGAAATTGTAGTTTTAGATATTTTTTCTTGGAAGGAGTTGATTATTTTCCTGGAGAGACCAAAATCTCTAAAGAGGTGGAACAGAGATTTGGCTGGCAGGCCAAGTGCGCCAACTTCCACCGTGATCGTGAACAGTAAAACTGTACCAGGTAATGGCATTTGTGAGATCATGGTATTTATTTAATTTGTACTCGTGGTCTCTTGGGATAATTGGTTCCCATGGAACAGTTAATTCTATAATAAGGGCCATCTTCCCAGATAGGAAGTAAAGAGTTATATCTGGAGGGAGGACTGTGCATCCGAGACTTTCAGGGAAGTTATACTGCTTAGAAACTGAGTCGGCCTCCAGAATCCAATCTGAAATTTCCCAATTATTGAGAAAGGCATTGTGTAACATTTTCCAACTGTACCATACTAATATACCAATTGTCTCCAAGCCGTGGTTTTGCAGTAGTGACTCTGGATAAAATTTTATGTAGCATGAGAGGCACGAAACACTCCATCCTAAAACTATTTTTCTAATCCATGAAATATTCAAAGCTTAATAACTTTGACAGATTACAATTCAGCATATTCGATGCTAAAATAGGGCATTGGGAGAATTCTTCCACTGAAAGAATTGCCATACACATGCAGACCACCGACCAGCTCATGTCTATTGGCAAAAAAGATCTACACATCGAATCAAGACACTATAACTCAGGTAAAATTGATATATCTATACTAATATTATAAAGTGGTAAAGTTTGTGCCGTTGTAGGAACTAATCTCTGGATCTACTGAACCGATTTTAAACATTCTTTTACCAATAGAAAGCCACGTTATTTGTGAATGTCATAGGCTATATATTAATCCGAAAAATGAAAAGTTTATTTTCGTGGTAGTCGGATTTTCAAAGTAAGTCGGAGAATAAGCGGAGAATCAGAGATATATGATTAAGTTCTAGAGAAAAGTTGTAGAGCTTGATAATTCCTACAAAAAAGTTGCGACAGCATATGTCTAACTTTTATATTTAAGTCACAAAAAGTAGTATTTTATATTAAAAAAATAATTTAAATCAAGTTTATTGGTGTTTATTGGTCATATTATCAAAAATTATGAATTCTTATCAAAATAAGTAAATTTATCATTTAAAGTGTTTAAAACAAAAGATTTTCCCTTTTACTGCATATAATTTCCCTTTTACTGCATAAATAGTTAAAGAGATATTACGCTCACAAATAAGACACTCACAAGAAGACACTCACAAATAACGGTATTATAGTCAAATTGGCATGCAAATACATATGCAGTAAAAATATAACCCTTCTTTTAGCAGTCAGGAAATAAATCATACCTAGCACTCAGTACTAACCGAACCACACTCATTCATAATTACATCACAGGTAAAAAGTTTTACCGTCCAACGAAGTGGGCACGGGTCAGCTAGTAATTCATAAATTTATTGTTACTAGCTGAATACAGAATAGTATCCGGCTAAGTCACTTCGTAATCACTTACTATTCCTTGCCTTTCTTATCGACTCTCTATGTTAACTTTATATTTATCAATAATTCTTTATGTTTTCCTTCAGATGGCGATATCAGCATTGCAATTAAGCTACAGTTGATCCAGTCCGAGGTTGAGAGGCACACTTTATCACAAGATATCGGGAGAATTCTAAGCCATAACGACTTAGCTGATACTATAGTCAAATCGACAGATAAAATCTTGAAGGCCCACGCTTGTATCATATCCGCCAGGTCGACAGTACTGGCACTTATGTTACAGAGTCCTGAAATGAATTATGAGGTGACTTTAAAGACTTTTTTTTGACAAGCGTACAGTTATTGATTATATAGGGCGATAGATTGCTCAATGCTATTATATGCTTTGGCAGCTAGTATTTTACTACGAAACGCAACATGTAAATTGCACTCATAGTTCCGAACATTGATTAAACTTCTTTTATGTCTATCAGCCCGAGATGGCATTCAAAACAAGCTGTTACGAAATAAAATCAAAAATAAAATCCTATTTCAAAATAAAATCAAAAATACAACAACAAACAAACTTTTAAACCATTGTTATTATTATGTTAATATTATTTACATAAAGATGTAAATTTTTAATTTGGTATACAGGGTTCAATACATATTAATTACACGTTAAGTTCAAATAGACTAATAGATGGCATGGCATTCTAATCTCTCCGTATTATTTCTGTTATGTAATCAGCCTGTATAAAAATGCAATAGATAGCACTAATAATTGAATGCTATTATTATTATCATATAATCTATGAGTCGTTTATACAATATAAATATTATGACTCATATATTATTAAATAATGTGTAATGATCCTTAAGCATTGTACATGCAGTCAACAAATGCATTAAATTCCAGTGAAATGCACTGACACTAATTCAGCCAGTGTTCTACCTCGTGGAGCGATGAATCAGCACGATTTTAACTACTTTGTCAAATCAGATACATAGAACAGCACTTTTACTCGGAATATTTTGAATTGCATAATTTTTCGGCCTATATAAAGCGGCGAAAATACGACCAAAGTATCATTCCTCGAGTGATAACGTCCCCCAAGACAGTGACGGCTACACCCGGCAGCACTCCCACAAGTCAGGTCAACGGGTCTGGCTTCTTGGGTACCTTTTCCTCACCTTCCTTATATCGAGACGAGACGCATCAGTCTGCACTCCCACAGACTCGAGCTGTGCCAAGTACGAGATACTCGGAGCACAATTACAATCCTTATCCATACATCCTCGTAACTTCAGGTAGATAGCCACTACATCCGCGTCAATATATATCCTATTCGGGAAGCGTTAGCAACTGGCAATACAACTCTCAATAAATACCTTCTGATACACTTTAAATTGACTTTTAATACGGAGATAACCCTCAAGTCGACACCACCACCTCAAATCAAATAACTTGGAGTCTAGTGAGGGGTGGCCCGTCACAAATGAATAAAATATAAAATTTTAAATAATTGATTGATTATTAATTAATGTCATTTCAAATGGCCAATAAATTGCTATTCGTTTTGCCGGACAATGCTATCGGTGCCATCTGAGGTTGCCAGTGCAGAGGGATTTCCAAAACATACTATGGCATTTAGCAATCTTATACCCTATATAATCAACTCTGTCGCAACCTATATTTTCAATATAGTCCAAACTTTGTTGCTGTAGTTTGACATTATAATAATTATGAGTAGCTAAGGAGCTAAACAGCTCTGTCGTCTATAGTGTCCACGTTCTACAATCATGGGAATAAGTGACGGGTAGTCGATTTACTATCGCTCTACTCTGCAAATTGGTGCCCATTACTGAGGCCTAAAATTAAATAGCATTTTGGTGAAATAACAGATGACCGTAGAATTAGGTGGTCGGATCCCGAAATATAATTGAATCTCTAAGTCCAGAAAGGGAACGATTGCCCTTTTTTAATTTTACAGGAGAGACAAAAAAGCAGTGTCTGAAAAATATTCTTCGGTAACACTATAGTTTAAAATTATAGTAGTATATATTACGTTGTTGTTTTAGTCTCTTAGTCCAATATTTCAAGGATGATATATGTCTAGTGCCCCCCCTGGTGGACCGATTTCAAACACAATCTTATCAACTCTTGCCATGACTAAATCATATCAAATTTCATCTCAATCAATTAATCATTTAGGCGATATCGTGGAGGAAAACACACATACACACACACACAAATGGACATACAGACAGACAGACTTATCTGGAAATGGTCTTAATCGTCATAATTATATCGTCTCCAATCGTCTGCAACCGTTCGTAGCATGTACTGCCAAGTTCCAGGCGACTAGTCGATACTTAGGCCTCAAACTTTTCAATAAATTGTCCGAAAGATTAAAAGCAATTAAAAATATCAATATTTTCAAGAGATTCATCCGAGTCTATCTGCTTAAAATCAACATGTATGCTCATAACGACTTCTTAAAATATTTTGAAAATACATAGCATCGTATCTACCCATTTAATCTAATACATATTATTTACTGTTAATTGTTTTGTTGTAAACTGTTATCATATAGTCTTTGTTTTTGTAAATTGGTAAGTTTAAAGTTACATATTGTATATCATCTCTTGGCTAAATTGAGTAACTAGTTTAGGATTAATTACTGTCATTCCTACACAATTGTATAGTTGTATTGGAAATAAATACTTTTTATCTTTATTTATCTTTATATTGTTAGGCTTCTCCTTTGATTATTCACTTTTTACTGATTTTTTAATTTTTTGTGTTGAGTGGCTTTTAGTAGGTAGACATCAGAATTATTAACTATTTTAATTAAAGTCTGCCTTTAATTTGTTTTGTAATAAGATTTTACGATAAATAATTAGTGGGTTCCAAAGTTTCATAGACACTATATTTTTTTTGTTACAATCTAATAGCTAAATTTTTGACAACATATGTATGTTAAGTAATGATTAAAGTAGTAATGAGATTTACTACCAAACAAAAAAAATGACACATCAAAGAGCAGTTTTTAGCTGCCAATTGAACACGACGTAAATGTAATGTAATGTTATGTTATAAAGGATATTTCCATCTTCATCTCAATTTTTTTTTGCATTCTTAATACTTTCCCTCTAGGTTGGGAAAGTAAAAACACATTTCCACAAAAGTGACATTTCTTCCATTTCTGCTTACAGCGATTTACACATAATAACATTTTAAATCTATAGTACGCTAATAAAATTTACATTATGTATCCTTTTTTGATTACAGGAGGAAGTTAGCATTGTGTATGAATTGGATTTGAGCAATCTAAGGTATGAAATAGTCGAGATATTAATAATATACATGTATACTGACAAAGTGGATCATATAGAAGGACATGCACAAGAACTATTAACTTTAGCATACCAGTTTGAAATGCCAGGTATGTTTTTAACGCCTTCATGATCAATTTTTTTCTTGTTCTTCTTCTTCATTTTGTGACCTAGCTGCTGGATATAAACCTTTGGGAGTTAATGGGCCCTTGCTGAGTTGGCCACGAAGACCCATTCTGTTCAGGGTTGGTCACACTCACGGGTCAACACCTATCCGACGGCCTCCAGGCATGAAGTGCGAGCCTGAGTAGGACTCTGGCCTTATGGTTAGTTTCCCCTGGGAATCAACCTTCTGGCGCTCCTGGACGGTCTGCGCACGGTGCGGCGTAAGCCAATCGACTGTGCACTCTGACTAACAGTGGGGGGAGTCTGGAAGCAGTACTGTTTCCTATAGAGCGGGGGTGGTTGCGGACCTTACGGCGACTGCTCTTGAAACGACCATCGGCTATCCAATCCTGGGTGAACAGCCGGGCAAAGGACGCTGAGGTCCGCGATGGATTCGCTATACTCCAATTGACCGCTTCGTAAAGGAGAGGACCGCGCAAGCGACCTCGAACTCGTAACCAATCGAGAAACCGGAGTAATCTGGTCACAATTGGGAGTAAGGGAGTAAGTGTAAGCCCGCCGGGTAACACTCCTGGCTATCTCGCGGTTAAGGCGTTGGCCTCTTACGGGTTTGTGGCGGAGCTAGACGGTGGACTGTTTTGTCCAAGTCTTCTGCACTCACTCCAGGGAGATAGAACGACTAATCGTTAAAACTTCCTGAAGTGACGGGCTCGCCCGCTGTAGTCGACAACCCTAGTTGCTGGATATAAACCTTTTCAATCTTCTATTGTGATCTTATTTCAGGTATTCTCTTCCACACCCATATACGCTACTTCGGTATCGGATATACCGGTATCTGCTATTGCAGATATTGAATAATATCATTCTGATAATTAATATTTTTTTGCATTTTGTTTCATAGCGTTATTCCAAGTTAATTAACCCGTTGAGTATGATACGACCAAATCTGGTTGTGAAACAATTATCCGTTGAGTATGATACGACCAGATCTGGTTCCGCGTTTTTTTCACTTCTTTGACGTTCTCATATTTATTCATAATTATCTAATTGTTTTACAAAATGATATGTCAATATTCTATATTCGAAATTTCAATGCAATCATTGTGCAGTTGTTCTTTTTATGATTGGTGTAGTAGTTTCGTAGTTATAGTACTTTAAGGTCGATGTCGCCGAAAATCCTGCAAAAGAGACAGATGCATCCATGAAAATACCCATTTACTCCAAGGGTTAAGCTCTTTTTATTGCTCTCGTAGCTCTCATTTAGTTTATGACGTCGCTGTTGTCAAAGTCTATGTTTCACAGCCGTACGTCATTTGTAGGAAAATCAGCGTAAAATCTTCCTGGTAACATTGATTACATAGGGCATTAGATTGCTCAATGCCATACTTTCGAGGTATCATCTACAATGGGCGAACCCGTCACCCCAGTTAGTTATAACAATATTTAATTGTTCTTTCAATCTGGGAGCTAATGGGCCCTTGCTGAGTTGGCCACGAAGACCCATTTGTTCAGGGTTGGTCACATTCACGGGTCAACACCCATCCGGCGGCCTCCATGCATGAAGTGCGAGCCCGGGTAAGACTCTGGCCTTGGGGCTAGTTTCCCCTAGGAGTCAATCTTCTGGCGCTCCTGGACGGTCTGCGCACCGTGCGGCGTAATCCAATCGATTGTGCATTCTGACTAACAGTCGGGGAAGTCTGGAAGCTGTAATGTTTGCTATAGAGCAGGGGTGGTTGCTGACCTTACGGCGATGACTTTTGAAACGACCATTGGCTACCTGATTCCGGGTGAAGAGCCGGGCAAAGGATACCGTGGTCCGCGGTAGATTCGGTTGACACCGTTTCACCGCTTCATAAGGGAGAGGACACAATTGGAAGTAAGGGCGTGAGTGTAAGCCCGCTGGGTAACATACCTGGTTATCTTGCGGATAAGGTGTTGGCCTCGTACGGGCATGTGGCGTAGCTTGACAGAATACTCTAACTAAACAAAGCTTTCGAAGTTTCCAATAGTATTTTACTAATATTCAAGTGAAAAAAAATTACTAATGAATTTTGAAAGATTTCCAATCGTTTTGGAGTATTTATCAACTTATTGACACTGTGATACCTAAGTTATATAAAAAATCAGAATCTGAAAATCATTATAGACCATGAGTACAAATTAACCTTTGAGGGCTCGGCCCCTCAGCCGATTGACAAGTTGATGTCCCAAAAAATTTTAGTAAAAATTTGTAAAAAAAATGAATTATGACACTGTCCCACCAAAACATTAATTACTGCCAAACCACTGTACCCATAATTAAAATAAAACATTTTGATATAATGAAACATAATAAAATAAAACAAATTAAATTAAAACAGGGCCGTCACACTGAATCGTGTTGTGGCCGATATCGGCCAATTGGGGCTCTGGGGGTTAAATTAATACCATGATTTCGCAAATGCCATCACTTGGAACGGTTTCACTGTTCACCTTATAGCGGTGGAAGTTGGCGCTCGTGGCCTGCCAGCCAGGTCTCTGTTTCACCTTTTTAAAGATCTTGATCTCTCCAGGAAAATAATGAACTATTTTCTAGAAAACTATGAAATCCTATGGCTTCGAAGGGAGAGTGAATGGGTGGTACGGTGAACGCTCACATGTGGCAAGACTGTTTTAAACCTATGCCAGCCGGTCGCTAGTCCGGAGTCCACTGCCCATCCCCCAGAAGTATAATAATAATATTATGATGGGTTTGATTCTGAACGGGGAATTCCATGGCAACTTCGATATTTCTCTGCGTAGGTACCTATATCTATCCTAATAAAGAATATTGATAAATACAATTTTATTTTATTTATGCAATGCATAAATTTAAATAATAAAGTTATAAATTTATTTATTTTATTTACGCGATGTTTAGGCTGGTCTTTAACTACACTTTATGCTCTTTGCACATTATGCTGTGTAAACATCTTGTATCATTTTCTGTGTTTATTTATTTATTTATGCAATTTCGATTCATAGCTTACATTTCATCAATATATGCAGTCTACGATATATCAGTTATGACTTTTGGCTTGCAAACGATGTTGCTTTTCGCATAATAACATTTTCATCCACGCTGTAAAATTTTAATGACTGAGATCGATAAATAGAAGAGTAACATCCAAGGCTGATGAGATTAAAGTATACGAATAGAACATTAAAATATGCATAGGACGTTAGAAGCGGAGATCAAATCCTTTTTGGATGTGTTAACCGCTGGTGCGCCGATCGGCCTTTGGCGTTGGTTGACAGATCCACACATAGCCGTTTCGGCTTACCTTCACATATATTATATAAATATACTAGCTGACCCGTGCCCACTTCGTTGGGCGGTAAAACTTTTTACTTGTGATGAAATTATGATTGTGGTTCGGTTAGTACTGAGTGCTATGATTTATTTCCTGACTGCCAAAAGAAGGGTTATTGTGTTACTGCATATGTAGGTATGTATGTATTATAAAATCGAAGGCTATCGCAGTTGTTTGACATTATAAATAGGATAGAAAACGAATTTACTATCCGATTTATTATATCCTATTTATTATAGTTTTCTATCCTATTTATTATGTATGTATTTTCATGCCGATTTAACTATATTACCGTAATTTGTGAGTGTCTTCTTGTGAGTGTGTCTTATTTGTGAGTGTCTTATCTCTTTAACCATATATGCAGTAAAAGGGAAATTATATGCAGTAAAAGGCAGAAGTCTTTTGTTTTAAACACTTGAGACGCTAAATTTACTTATTTTGATAAGAATTCATAATTGTTGATAATATGACCAATAAACATGACCTAACGATTTAAATTATTTTTTTTATATAAAATACTACTTTTTGTGACTTAAATATGAAAGTTAGGCATATACGGTCGCTGACTTTTTTGTAGGCATTATCAAGCTCCACAACTTTTTATTAGAACTTAATCATATATCTCTCATCGTTAAGGCAGCGTTAGTTAGAAACGTTTTCGTTCGACCGCTTATTCTCCGACTTACTTTACAAATCCGACTACCACGAAAAAGTATTTTCATTTTTCGGATTAATATATAGCCTATGACACTCACAAGTAACGTGGCTTTCTATTGGTAAAAGAATTTTCAAAATCGGTTCAGTAGATCCAGAGATTTTTTCCTACAACGTCACAAACTTTACCTCTTTATAATATTAGTACAGATAATACACATGACTAACAAGATTCATTATTAGATAACAGGAACGAATTCATAAAAAAGAAACGATATTGTTAGTACTTTCATATATACAAAATCGACCAAAAAACGAGCGGCACAATTTTCGAAAGCTAAGGCTGGCTTCCGAAAGGTTAATAGACAAAGTTGCTTCTTTGCAGCAGTTATTTACTTTGATGGGTGATATGTGTTCTGGTGCGATTTGGAGCTCCCTGAATATTTTGAGGATGCCCTTGACTTTCTAATTCAGATTTTTAAGTCGACAGTGCAGTACTACCATTTTTTTATATTATTCATTTATAAATTCCACTTTTGGATACAACTGTCGTTATTCTTAACTGGGAGATTGCGGTACATTAAGCGATCTATTTGTTTGTTTGTTTCTACTCTTATTGTGAAATTTCACAATGGGGAGCTATTATCATACCACCATCTCATACAACCAACCCTACTATGAAATGAATTTATGTAAATGTGCATGCAACAAGTATGTAAGTGTGTTTTGTTATTGCATTCGGACGACATAATTAAAAATGCACTTCTGTTAATTTTATCACAACAAAAAATGGTGACCCAGTTGGGAAGCGAACCTGGAACCTTGTAATGTACTATCAGGCGACCTAGCCACTATGCCACCAGGTTGATTAATAAAGATTCTTATTATTTCAGTAAAACAAACACGCTTTCACAGTTTGACATTTTAATAATTTACTGCCGGTGTTGCCGGCATTACACTACATTACATTACCATTACAAAACAGCTGCCGCTTAGTTTTGTAGGAAAACACTTCTACGCCGCGTAACATGTTTTACGCTCTTGCCAGCGTGATACAGTTAAAATCGCCTTTCTTGCTGCTAGGAAAACGTAGCGTAAGATTACGATTTCTTGACAGCATATTAGAAATATACAAAATTTTCCCAGGAATATGTCTCAAATTTTAATTATTTTTAATCAGATGAATCTGGCCCACACCATCGAATGCCTTTGAGAAGTCAAATAATATTATAACAGTTACTTCCATCTCATTTAGAACCATAGAGTGTACTAGAAATAGAGAGCGGGAGTGCGAAGGCGGGCTGTGAGTGAATGCGTTCACCGAATAGAGAGACAGCTCCATATAGTACCCCCTCCATCCTTGTCTAGTTGCGCATGCGCGTTTATCCATAGCATAGCAGACTTATGGCGTCGAAGCGTTGCCATGGTGATATATAAGCGTTGCCATAGTGATATATGTACGATGGAGGGGGTACTATATGCAGCTGTCTCTTTCTATTCGGCTGACGCATTCTCAGGCTGGTCACGAGGTCTAGTTACTTATATATCAATGTTTAGAACTCCATTTATTTTACCGATTACTTTCAGCACGGCTGTGCTGGTACTGTGCCTTTTTTAAAGCCAAATTGGTGAATATCGGGCAGAATAGGTTTCTCTGATTGCTCTTTTTTCTTGCCTAAGAGTGTTCCCGCTTGTATTTGTATCTCTCTGTCGGTAATGGATTGTCTAGTCATTTTATCAATCTTTATTTTTTTAAAGGTCTGTTGGAATTGACTGAGAGAACACTAATGGACAGCTTGACACCTGACAATATCAGTGAGATAATGATACTTGCTGACCAATGTCGGTGCGAATCTCTGAAACGTGCCACCCTCGCCTACTGTGAAGATTATCTGACTCCGAACGAAGGAGGCACCTTCAAGAAGATATGTACGTATTTTTTTTTAAATATTAGGGCCTTGCCTATGAAGTTGTTGTTTTATCAAAGAAATGAAACCTCTTTTTTAAATGAAAAATATATATTTATGTAATCAAAATATTGCCCCCTTTTATCTATTATTTGTAGTTTTGTTATTTTAACGAGAGTTGGTCGGCTGTAAAACCCTCCTGAAAAGTAATCAATGAACACTTAGTTATTTTACGTTTTAGTTACTTAGTTTTATTAAAGCCACAGTCATTGTTGCGGCGGGCTGCCACACATAAAACACTAGGATGCTACGGACGGCTAAGTCGGGTTAACCGAAAAAGGCGTGCCGGCATCAAGTCACCTAGTACCCATGTCAAAATGAACAACCACATATAAACAGGGAAGATGAGACGGACGGCTAAAGTCGGGTTAACCGAAAAAGGCCCTGCTTTAGCACATTAATAAAGACCCTTTCACTAGTACGGCGAAGGCGGGGAGCGGCTAGATGACAATTTGCTTAGAATCATGGCATATTTTTAGGCTGTCACAGAAATTAATGCCATGAGGCGAAAAGAAGTGATAGCGCGAAGAAACTTGGCAGGAGGCAAGTCGGTACCTGAACCGATTTTTCCACAATCACGGAAAATGAGTTTTCCATAACCGAGCTGAGAAAACGCGAGTTTTTCAAAAGAGTGAACGAGACAGCGCCATACGGCAAGAACGAGACAGCGCCATACGGCAAGAGCGAGAGAGCAACAGGTCGGATTCTAGTGTCGAAACCGCCGACGATTATATGGCGTCATCTACGGCGCATTTGATTGGCCGGCGAAACAAAGGGATGGGGAAGCGTGGGGTCGACAACCCGAAAATACGATTTGCCCCTAGGATCATGTGCGAAATCGTATGAAGAAACCAGAAATTGTCAACCCATGATGGCGAGTACGCATAGCGGCGTGAAACGAAATCTACCCCCTCCCCAGCGCCAACAGAGCGAAATCTACCCCCTCCCCAGCGCCAACAGAGCGTCGAGCGCCGGGATTGGCCCCCCATACTGGACCTGATGAACACCTGCAAGGCGCGCAAATACGGATCCAGGCGGGAAAACGTCCTTAGGTGCGAGCAAAATCGGGCATCAAATCAGTCATCTTCGGGCAGCTGGCCCTCAAAGATCCAAAAGGAAGCCAACAAGGACCCGGCCCGAAATGCTCCTGGGAGTGTCGCAATAGCGAATCCCAGTAAAGTAAGGTGGATTGTCGCTGACATCTGCACCTAAAAGTTCGGCGACACGGACCGTGTCGCCAAGATTGACGCCTGTGCGTAGGGTCAATACCCCTAAAACTGTCGCAACAGCGAGTTTTAGCGAAGCAAGGTGGATTGTCGCTGACATCTGCACCAAAAAGTTCGGCGACACGGACCGTGTCGGAAGATTGACGCCAGTGCGTAGGGTCAATACCCCTAAAACTGTCGCAACAGCGAGTTTTAGCGAAGGGACCGTCAACACCATTGGACGTCCACAGAGCAATCCCTCGCCGCTCCGATCTTACAAATCGAGGCCGCTTGAGGGTTTGCTGCATAGGGGATTTATGCCCCTATGAATAAACGACGGAATCCGCGCCCCACGACGACCGGAAAACCACCAGTGCGAGGGATCCCATTCGTCGCGGCCGGAAACCAACATCCTGAGGGTCAAATCAACCAGGCCATCAGCGCCGGTGACAGGAGTCACTGGAACGAACTAGGACGGACCACACACAAATATCCAAGGACGGCTGCGCCCACTTGGACGGTCACTCCACCGAGAAGCCCGGAGCGCGATCAAGCGCGTCCGACGCCATCTAGTAGGGGTAAAAGCGTCGCCACCCAGACTATCGGCGAAATCGACGCCACGCACGCTCTGTGTGTGGAGCCTAACCCCTACGACTCTTTCCACCACGACAACGAGGTGTTGTTGACAAAGAAATTATTATTAGCCAGAGAACTGGCAGATTTAACTTGTATATTGTCTGTAATTAATATTTCTTTCTGTTTCATGTTACACCTTGTTTATGTCATATATGTTTTACAAACTGTTAATTGTTTTACAGCTTAAGGTATTTTTTGCACCTGTGTTCCATCTTGTTTAATTTATGCAACTTGTGATTTATATATGTTTTTATACTTACCATCTCTTTAATTACTAATTTGTATAGACGTGTGTGATTTATAGGCGAATAAAGCCGTATAGACAATTATCGTATTTCATTGGTGCTGGGAGGAGAAGGGAAATTGACAGTGGTAATAGAAGGTTGCTGAGGCTATCGAGGCTTTGCTCCGGTGACGTGGCCGTCCGAGAAATCGTACAAGCGGCGATCGGTGGGACCTCTTTTTACAGTCCTGGGTCACCGACCACCGATCGGCCGTGCCAGAGGCACCGCTACCACATAGCTGGTCCTTCGAGCCGGATCATTAGACTCAGCAAACCACTGTCACTTTCTTGCGTATAGCACCAATGAAATAGATATGAGTCTTCGCAGCGGTAAGGCCCGCCACACACGGGGCGACGATCGCGACGTACCAACTGGGTACCAAAGCGATACGGTCGCACACAGTATGGTCCTGAGGACACCACTCAAGGACCATCGACACCCCGTAACGAGATGACAGCACGTCAGGATGTGGAAATACAACGGAGCACACCTCAGGGGGCAATGGGCCCACCTGCAGCGTCACTACTCACAAAGGAAACTCAGGGCAAACGACGCCCGGAAATTAACACGGAGCACGCCAGTGGTGCAGCCACCACTCAAAACGAGCGGTTGGCCACCTCACCACCTTTGCAAATGTGGACTGGGAGCACGTGCAGCCGTGAAACCGGAATGACGGCTCACTCAATATGCCGTCGCCGGTACGCAGAAGCCGCTCAGCAAAAGTTTAAAGAAAAACAACGGCTGGAGCAGGAAATAATCCAACAACGGCTAGAGCAGGCTAAACAGAGAATGGAGAAAGAAATTTCTGATTTAAATATTGAGGCGTTGCAGACGCGCATCGCCAGCCTCAATGAAGCCGAGGCAATCAATAACGAGCTCACCGCCGCTGAATTAGATCTGGAGGAAGAACACGTCAGCGTCGCGAAGATTGTACGCCAAATAGCAGTACCAATGGAAAAAACGCCAATTCCTCAGTGGTTAGCATGCGCGGAGCGAGCGACCGCGGAAGCGACAACTTCACCCCGACGATCGAATGAAATGAACATCGGGCGGGACTTTGAGCGGGGCCAGGATTTAACAACGGAAGCAAATCCGCCACTCCCGGCCGCCACTGCAATTGAAGGTATGCTAATAAGGCAAGCATTGCCACGTGAACTTCCAGTCTTCGACGGTGACCCAGAACGTTGGCTGGTTTTTGCAACACAGTTGGATCAGCAAACTAAAAGTCTGACTCAGGGCGAAGTCATGACGCGACTACAGAGATGCCTAAAAGGTAAGGCCTATCAAACTGTATCAGCTCTGCTTTGTGACCCCGAACAGCTACCGCGCATTCGAGAAGTGCTCAAGATGCGCTTTGGACGTCCAGACGTTTTAATCGGGCGTCTGATAAATCACGTGCGAAGCCTACCGCAACTATCAGGCGACGGCACAACCAGCGAAGGCATCGTGGATTTCTCTATCACAGTAGGAAATCTGATTTCTTCACTGAAGTCCCTAAAAAAGCCAGAATACGCCTACAATTTGGAAATTTTACGCGAGCTGGAGGGAAAGCTCTCAGGACATCATCTGACTGCCTGGAGCAAGGCCATTATTAAAAGGTATGACGGAAATCCATCACTATTTGATTTTGGCGAGTTTATGAATAAACTAGGACGGCAAGCGACCGCCGTAAACCGCGCAAATTGGGGTGCCAAACAGCCAAGACCAAAGGCTCACGACGCAAGACCTGTAGCCAAAAAGGTATATGCCATGGACGCCGGTAGCAGCAAAAACGCATTTACACAAAGGCGGGTCAGCCCACAGAAGGCACAAACGCACGTACCACCCAAGGTACCGATAAACATAAAATGCACGGTGTGTGACACACCGGGGCACGGCATAAATACCTGCCGCAAATTCGCGGGTATGACGACGGGACGGCGGAGGACTTGGATACAAGAAGCCGGAGCTTGCTTCCGATGCCTCAGGAAGGGTCACTACGCAATCGCCTGCAAGGCTAAAAAAGCCAACCATCCGCTACTTGCCGTGGAAAAAACGGAACCATCGTCATTACGCCAAGAGTGCGTAACCCGCGACAACAAACGGGCTACAAATCGAAAAGCCAAAAGCAGCGAATCCGAATCCGACGACGGAACAGCCACCCCAGCTCAAGGAAAGAGCTATGCGTGCACGACACAGCGGGAAGTGCTGTTACGTGTCGCGCCGGTAACGGTCAGAGGACCGAAATGCAGTGTTACAGTTCTCGCATTATTGGACGAGGGATCGAGCGTCACGTTGCTTGAGAGCAGCGTGGCACGAGAAATCGGCATACAAGGGAAGAAAAGCCCGCTTATACTTAGGAGTATAACGGGTCCGCATACGGAGCGGTCTCAAATTGTATGTCTCGATATCCGGGGGTCCGATGATACCAAGTGGCATCGAATGAGTTCGGTGCGCACAATAGAACAACTAAACACTCCGGCACAGACGCTGAAAGGCAGCGACTGGAAGGGATGGGAACATCTACAGGGCTTAGATATTCCAACCTACAAGGGGCAAACAAAGCTCTTGATAGGATTGGATAATTATCGGCTAATAGCTCCGCGGAGCATAGTCTGGGGACCACCCGGACAACCGACAGCAACCCACAGCTTACTCGGCTGGACGATAATCGGACAGGTCCAGGGACCAACAAGCGACAATGTGTCGTACTTCCTAGGGGCAATAGAGGACGAATCAGTCGACCGCATGGTGGCGGATTACCTGAGCTCCGAAGAAGCGGGAGTAACCGCGCGGCGACCGCAGCAGATGCGGCACGCGCACGCCGAAGCCACGTTGGCCGCAACGACGCGTTTTGAGAACGGTCGTTGGGAAACGGGCATACTTTGGCGGTCAGAGGGGCTGAGGTTACCCCCAAGTCGCGTCATCGCCCTCCGCCGGCTAAAGAGCCTAGAGAGTAAGTTGAAACGGGAGCCAAAGACTGCCGCCGCATACTGCCAGAAAATGCAAGATTATGTGGAGAAGGGTTACGCACGAGAACTGTCGGAGGAAGAAGAGAGGGAGCGCGGACCGCGCACCTTTTACCTTCCGCATTTCTGCGTGACAAACCCGAACAAACCCGAAAATATACGGGTTGTGTTCGACGCGGCAGCCGAAGTAAACGGCCGGTGCTTGAACGACGCGTTAGAGACCGGACCGGATTTACTGAATCCTTTACTCGGCATCTTAATGAAGTTCCGAGAAAAGAAAATTGCCTTCACCGCCGATATCAAGGAAATGTTCCTGAGAATCAAGATTCGGGGTGAAGACCAGGACGCTCAGCGATTTCTGTGGAGGGATCTTCGCACGGAGAGGGAGCCAAAAACATATCGAATGCAGTCGATGATATTTGGCGCATCGTCGTCTCCTTGCTCCGCTCAGTACGTCAAAAATCGAAACGCCCAAGCCCATGAGAAAGAGTTCCCACAGGCAGTGGCACCAATAGTGGAGAAACATTATATGGACGATTATATAGACTGTGCGGACAGCAGCGACGACGCAATAGAGCTGGCTCGCAGTGTGACCGAAGTACATCGACGCGGAGGCTTCGAACTTCGAAACTGGAGCAGCAATTCCAAAGCCGTATTGACGGCAATGGCAGCAACATCGGCAGGGACAAAAAGTCTCAACCTGGGAAAGAAAGAAGGGTCTGAACGGGTACTCGGGCTTGAGTGGAACCCGGAGAGTGACGAACTCTCTTTCAACTGTCATTTCCCACGTGTCGATACATCGGTATTAACCGGAGAAAAACGACTCACAAAGCGTCAAATGTTGAGCTTGGTGATGAGCGTGTTTGATCCACTAGGACTGTTATCACCATTCACGATAAAGGCCAAGATATTACTACAAGAAGTCTGGCGGGAACAAACTGAATGGGATCAAGTTCTAACGGAAAACGTCCACAAAAAGTGGCTACGATGGTTGTCTGAGCTAGACAATATTCGGAAATGCCGAGTGCCCCGTTGGTACGGGCCATCGGATGCAGCAGAAAGCACTTTGCACGTGTTCTGTGACGCATCAGAATCCGCATACGCCGCGGTAGCCTACCTTGTGAGTAGATCAAACACAACTCGAGGCGTGGCCTTTGTGGCCAGCAAGGCCAAAGTGGCACCCCTCAAACCAATGACCATTCCGCGAATGGAATTGATGGCTGCCGTGATCGGCAGCAGGTTAGCGGCTACTATCAGAAAAGAAGTAACGCAGACCATCAAGCGAACCATCATGTGGACAGATTCCACAACAGTCGTGCAATGGATCAGAAACGATCCCCGGAGGTACAACGCATTCGTCGCTCACCGATTGGGCGAGATAGATGAATTAACAGACTTCGGCGACTGGAGATGGCTTCCAACGGACAGAAATGTGGCCGACGAGGCAACCCGCGATAAAGAACGAATCGACCTGACGACAGGATCACGTTGGTTCTGCGGACCGGAGTTCCTGAGGGGACCAGAAGCAGATTGGCCACAGGAAACATGGGCTATGGAAAGTCCAGATATAGAAGTGCGCACAGTATGCGCCACACGATGCATAGCGCCTCTCATCAAATTTGAAAGGTTCTCATCATGGCGCCGCCTACAACGATGCATGGCATACGTCCTCCGCTTCATAGCGAGGTGTCGTCGGCAGGCATCCCCACGAGAGGGAGCGATTCTCGCTCAGAGTGAGCTGACAATCGCACACGATGTGCTGCTGACGAAGGCGCAAGAGGAAATGTTCCCGCAAGATCTGAGTATCCTGCGGGAGGGAGGCAACGTCGACAAACAAAGTCGGCTATACAGCCTTTCGCCCCGCTTAAACAATCACGGGCACATCGTGCTGGACGGTCGGATCGGTGCAGCGAAAGGGCTGGCACAAACGGTCAAAGAACCGGCAGTACTCTGCGGCAAACACCACGTAACGCAGTTGCTCATTGGGCATTATCATAGGGAGGCGGCGCATCAGGGCCAGGAAACTGTGCGCAACAACCTACGCCAAAGATATTGGCTACTAGGTAGCCGTACTGCGGTACGACGGGTGGCCAGAGAATGTCATATATGCCGGTTGAAGCAAGTTCAGCCCAGCAACCAAAAAATGGGCAGACTACCCGCCGCACGGTTGACACACCACGTGCGGCCATTTACTAACTGCGCCATTGACTACTTTGGACCCATCAATATCACCATTGGAAGGCGAAGAGAAAAAAGGTACGGTGTACTAATGACGTGCCTGTCAACAAGGGCAGTCCACGTAGAGTTAGCAGCATCGTTAACGGCAGATTCAGCAATTCAGGCAATCGTCCGGATGGCAGCAAGACGTGGCTGGCCCAAGAATATGTACTCAGACAACGGTACGAATTTTCATGGTGCAGAGCGAGAGCTCCGGGAAGCTTGGGACGCTATGGATAAAGTTAAACTTGCCGATAAAATGTCTACCAAAGGGGTGGATTGGCATTTTATCCCAGCATCAGCGCCGCATATGGGGGGCAGTTGGGAGCGAATGGTTCGCTCCGTAAAAACCGCACTATATGCTATCCTGAAGGAACAAGCACCACGAGAAGAGACACTACTGACAGCGTTGGCAGAGGCTGAATATATAATAAATAGCAGGCCGATAACGCATACGTCAAGTGACCATCGAGATGAGGGAAGTCTCACACCGAATCACTTCCTTATCGGTACACCTACGCCCACGCCGCCATTGTGCCCACCAAAAGAACGGTTGGACCTGCGAAAACAATGGCGAATTAGTCAAGCATTGGCTAATCAGTTCTGGCAGAGATGGGTAAAAGAATACCTACCAACTCTTGCCAAAAGAACTAAATGGCACGAGCGACGTCGAGACATCGCTCCGGATGATGTGGTGTTCATCGCGGAGTCTAACATGGCCCGCGGGACATGGGCACGCGCAATCGTGACTGCAATACACCCAGGTGACGACGGAATAGTCAGAGTGGTCGATCTACGCACAGCCAACGGAAAAACCTGCCGACGGCCCGTAGCAAAGGTGGCAGTCCTCCTTGAAGCTGAAGAGGAAGACACGAGACGTGTCGAGAGGGAGTATGTTGCGGCGGGCTGCCACACATAAAACACTAGGATGCTACGGACGGCTAAGTCGGGTTAACCGAAAAAGGCGTGCCGGCATCAAGTCACCTAGTACCCATGTCAAAATGAACAACCACATATAAACAGGGAAGATGAGACGGACGGCTAAAGTCGGGTTAACCGAAAAAGGCCCTGCTTTAGCACATTAATAAAGACCCTTTCACTAGTACGGCGAAGGCGGGGAGCGGCTAGATGACAATTTGCTTAGAATCATGGCATATTTTTAGGCTGTCACAGAAATTAATGCCATGAGGCGAAAAGAAGTGATAGCGCGAAGAAACTTGGCAGGAGGCAAGTCGGTACCTGAACCGATTTTTCCACAATCACGGAAAATGAGTTTTCCATAACCGAGCTGAGAAAACGCGAGTTTTTCAAAAGAGTGAACGAGACAGCGCCATACGGCAAGAACGAGACAGCGCCATACGGCAAGAGCGAGAGAGCAACAGGTCGGATTCTAGTGTCGAAACCGCCGACGATTATATGGCGTCATCTACGGCGCATTTGATTGGCCGGCGAAACAAAGGGATGGGGAAGCGTGGGGTCGACAACCCGAAAATACGATTTGCCCCTAGGATCATGTGCGAAATCGTATGAAGAAACCAGAAATTGTCAACCCATGATGGCGAGTACGCATAGCGGCGTGAAACGAAATCTACCCCCTCCCCAGCGCCAACAGAGCGAAATCTACCCCCTCCCCAGCGCCAACAGAGCGTCGAGCGCCGGGATTGGCCCCCCATACTGGACCTGATGAACACCTGCAAGGCGCGCAAATACGGATCCAGGCGGGAAAACGTCCTTAGGTGCGAGCAAAATCGGGCATCAAATCAGTCATCTTCGGGCAGCTGGCCCTCAAAGATCCAAAAGGAAGCCAACAAGGACCCGGCCCGAAATGCTCCTGGGAGTGTCGCAATAGCGAATCCCAGTAAAGTAAGGTGGATTGTCGCTGACATCTGCACCTAAAAGTTCGGCGACACGGACCGTGTCGCCAAGATTGACGCCTGTGCGTAGGGTCAATACCCCTAAAACTGTCGCAACAGCGAGTTTTAGCGAAGCAAGGTGGATTGTCGCTGACATCTGCACCAAAAAGTTCGGCGACACGGACCGTGTCGCCAAGATTGACGCCTGTGCGTAGGGTCAATACCCCTAAAACTGTCGCAACAGCGAGTTTTAGCGAAGGGACCGTCAACACCATTGGACGTCCACAGAGCAATCCCTCGCCGCTCCGATCTTACAAATCGAGGCCGCTTGAGGGTTTGCTGCATAGGGGATTTATGCCCCTATGAATAAACGACGGAATCCGCGCCCCACGACGACCGGAAAACCACCAGTGCGAGGGATCCCATTCGTCGCGGCCGGAAACCAACATCCTGAGGGTCAAATCAACCAGGCCATCAGCGCCGGTGACAGGAGTCACTGGAACGAACTAGGACGGACCACACACAAATATCCAAGGACGGCTGCGCCCACTTGGACGGTCACTCCACCGAGAAGCCCGGAGCGCGATCAAGCGCGTCCGACGCCATCTAGTAGGGGTAAAAGCGTCGCCACCCAGACTATCGGCGAAATCGACGCCACGCACGCTCTGTGTGTGGAGCCTAACCCCTACGACTCTTTCCACCACGACAACGAGGTGTTGTTGACAAAGAAATTATTATTAGCCAGAGAACTGGCAGATTTAACTTGTATATTGTCTGTAATTAATATTTCTTTCTGTTTCATGTTACACCTTGTTTATGTCATATATGTTTTACAAACTGTTAATTGTTTTACAGCTTAAGGTATTTTTTGCACCTGTGTTCCATCTTGTTTAATTTATGCAACTTGTGATTTATATATGTTTTTATACTTACCATCTCTTTAATTACTAATTTGTATAGACGTGTGTGATTTATAGGCGAATAAAGCCGTATAGACAATTATCGTATTTCATTGGTGCTGGGAGGAGAAGGGAAATTGACAGTGGTAATAGAAGGTTGCTGAGGCTATCGAGGCTTTGCTCCGGTGACGTGGCCGTCCGAGAAATCGTACAAGCGGCGATCGGTGGGACCTCTTTTTACAGTCCTGGGTCACCGACCACCGATCGGCCGTGCCAGAGGCACCGCTACCACAGTCATATATAGCTTTAAATAGCCAGGTCTTTTTCTCTCTGAACAGTTTCAGCGCGTGTTATATTAAGTTCTTATCCATGTATTGCCGTTTTTATATCGTAGAAAAGTTGAAAATCTGTTTTTTTTTTCAAATACGAACATTACAACTTTTTGTGGTCTGGCCACAGTATACCAACCAGTAGCTTTACTCTCGAGCTACAGGGCATTGCGGGAAGAGACTGCGACGAATGTGGGCAGAGGGGTACGTCCCGACGAATGCCTTTAGTTAGCATTACAGGCAGGTAAAGGCTGGCGAAATTTCGAGCGATTGTATATCTGCGTGGGCCGAGTAGCGGGTCATCTGGCGACCATATCCGAGCCCTTACGACTCGTGACGTATTCGCTTCGATTTCAATTTTGTTGTAAGAGAAGCTACTGTATGGCAAAACAGTTAATGGAAATATGTACTATTAAGAACTGTAAACAATGATGTAGAAGCTCGTGATAAACCAACCGAGCCTGGTCTGCAGAACATCGCATAACTACTCGCTCTATGGAGCACAACAAATAGTCGTAAAGTTGCGGGAGTTGCAACTGGAGTCTTTGTCATTCATCGTATCGCCAGACATTGCTTTAACAGAATTCTACATTTTTCTAAATTTGGATAGTTATCCAAATTTATATAGTTATCTAGCTAATATTCAAAAACCGGTTACTCAGATATTACCGAAGTATTGACTGATACTTAAATATACATTCTAGGGTTAGACAGTGAACTAGCTTCCAGTCTTATTTAATTTTAAATCTTTTAAGAGCTACAGATATGCAATTACTCACATAATAATTAACTGTTATTTCAGGTAAAACCTTGGCGTGGAGAGTCATGAGTTTGGTAAATCCCGATCTTCAAATGGAAACAGCTGCTCTACCATCCACTGTTTAAATAATATATGAGTAAATATCATTTCTAGTTAATTTTTTAGCTAATATTGTGTTTCAAGAACATTGTCCCGTTGTTGAATTTTGTGTAGTTTGGTAAATTTTAGGAATTTATACATAAAATAAAACGACAATTATTGAAATTTCATCATTTAATATTTGTATGTCACATTTACTCACAGTAGGCAGATACGATAACATTTTTTAAAAATCTCAAGATTGTAGGTACATCAAAAAAAAACATCAGTCTCAATTGTTTTTGTCAGGCGCATTTACGAGATCAAAATAAATTAATAAATTAAAACTTTAACATTTTAAAAAGTTAGTTGCTAATCTAGCGGCGACTGGTTCTCCTGATTGTAATCGTTGGGCGTCTTCCGCATGTTCATCTTTATCAGTCTCATTTTGTACATTTTGTTTTCGTCGGCGCACTTCGTCGTTATTATGCTCCTGAAAATAAATGATTTGAAGACTTATTTTTTGTAAAAGTTATGTGACGAATCTCTCTGTCTGTCCATTTGGTTATCTAATGGTTATATAATGGACCTGCTTGTTATTTCTGGTCAGCTTAACTCACGGTTCAACCTCCTCAAAGAGGGTCTACCTCAGTAAGGTTTCCCATGCCGTGGCAGGTGGATCAGTGCCTTCGGGCGCTTATCCTCCGTGCTATGGCGTCAGTCAGCCGACTGTGCACTCCGGCAAATAACTGGAGGCGTCTGGAAACGATATACTGTTTCCTAAGAAGCGGAAGTGGATGTTGATCTGATGTCAGCCACTCTTGAAACGACCCGATCCCGAGTAGTAGACAGGCAAAGGACGCCATTGTTTGCGATAAATTCAATTAACATCAGCCAGAGGCCGCAGAAGTGAGTTCGGACCCGTAACCAGTCGGGTGGATGGAGAAATCCAGCCAAATCTGGTAGTTAGAACACGAGGTTGGCTCGCTGGGTTCCCTTCCCAGTGCCTTACGGTAAGGCGTTCGTCTCTGATGGGCTTGTTAGCATAGCTAGACGGGGGCTGTTTTTGTCCCCAAATCTCTTCGCTCACTCCAGGTTAAATGAACGATCGATATCGTTCCTTCCTAAGGTGACGGTTCGCCCCTTGTAAGTGACAAACACTCCACTGTCTGTCCGTTTGCACATGGATCGCAGAAACTATATTTAAATTCAGCCAAACATTTTCATCAAATACTAGCTGACCTGTGCCCACTCCGTTGGGCGGTAAAACTTTTTACCTGTGATAAAATTATGAGTGTGGCTCGGTTAGTACTGAGTGCTATGATTTATTTCCTTACTGCCAAAACAAGGGTTATATTTTGACTGCATATGTATGTATGTATTTGCATGCCAATTTGACTATATTACCGTTATTTGTGAGTGTCTCCTTGTGAGTGTCTTATTTGTAAGCGTATTATCTCTTTAACTATTTATGCAGTAAAAGGGAAATTATATGCAGTAAAAGGGAAAAGTCTTTTGTTTTAAACACTTGAGACGATAAATTTACTTATTTTGATAACAATTCATAATTGTTGATAATATGACCAATTAACATGACCTAACGATTTAAATTATTTTTTTTATATAAAATACTACTTTTTGTGACTTAAATATGAAAGTTAGGCATATACGGTCGCTGACTTTTTTGTAGGCATTATCAAGCTCCACAACTTTTTATTAGAACTTAATCATATATCTCTCATCGTTAAGGCAGCGTTAGTTAGAAACGTTTTCGTTCGACCGGTTATTCTCTGACTTACTTTGCAAATCCGACTACCACGAAAAAGTCTTTTCAGTTTCCGGATTAATATATAGCCTATGACACTCACAAATAACGTGGCTTTCTATTGGTAAAAGAATTTTCAAAATTGGTTCAGTAAGTAGATCCAGAGATTACTTCCTACAACGTCACAAACTTTACCTCTTTATAATATTAATATAGATTACCGCCATCTGTTGGTGCCCAATCCCGCTTTTAGCCGAGAAACGAACTGCGCTGCCCGAGGCGGTTTCGTGCGAACCTAATAAGGTTCTTTCGTCGGCCGAGAGAGGGCTCATGGATTTTATTTATAAAAAATATATTCATATGAAGTCAGTCTTTGGCTACTTGCCGGGAAAGTTTTTGGGGTGACACAACCGATTTTTTTCATAGGTCAGGAATATTCCATATGAAAAAAAATATATACAAAACAGATAAAAAAGAAAACATTACTAACGATTCGATACAACTTGAACTATATCCAGTATTATTGGTGGAAATGATAAAACCTCATGGAAGTCCCATTTTTGGGCATGTCAAAATATATAAATCCGCTGAAATCTCACATTTTATTTCCCGTCCTTGATTTATTGTGCAATAAAGAGATTTTCATTTCATTTCATTTCATTTTCGAAATTGCCATATTTCTTGCTTCCACCATATTGGAAAATAACAAAATATTGTTGGATATCTCACCTTACTTGACTTTCTTGTACTCCGCAATTCTGGGCTACTGTCATTACGATATCTGCAATTTTCTTACGATCGAGGCATCTTTTCGCCGGTTTGTTTATAAACGCTGGTGAGGATTTACCCGTCAGCGAATGTGTCGCCAAAGTCCTGCGAAGAAGGGATTTATCATTTAGTTTTATTGTCTAATATATGAAGTTTTTAGTTTACGTATTGCCATCTGAATACATTGCCGGATTAACCCATTTAGAGGCCCTTAGGCTGTCAAAATCTCGGGGGCTCTTTTTGGGCTGTCAAATATTCTGATGACGATATAGCATAGAATAGACGTGTACGAGGTGTGTTCAGAAAATAACGGGAATTTTAAAATTTCGTGGGTTTGAGAGTCCGATTGCCATTTTTTTTTTATTATGTTGGTATACATGCCCCTGGAGTGTGATAAAATTTTCAGCTGTATTCAGTGTTTCCAACTATAGGCCATTTAGGCTACTTCGATTGGGTTATCGGCGACCAAAAAATACCAAAAATCTCCTGTCGCCGATTTGGGCTACACCAGTTGTTCGATTTTAATTTGTACGGCGATGACGATTTTATTTATTTCTAACATAATGGTGCCAAACATATGGGTAACTTGTAATGTTTTTAAAATAAATAATTTCCCCTTTATTAACCTTTAGTTGGTATGGTTTAGTTTAATATTATGTAATTGTTTTTTGCATTGGTAATGTAGGTATGTAATTGATTTTGGCAAACTTTCTGTGTAAAGTTTAAAGAAGTGAAGAATTTTTTTTTATAATGTAACTAGTTATTATAGGTTATGTAATGTACATAAATCATATTACATTGTATATGTATTTGTATATTATGTACATTGTATATTATGTAATTTACATAGGTCATATTACATTGTATATTTATGTATGGTTTCTTGTATCATGTCCACAAATATAGTAGCTTTATACAAAATGGTAATCTTGGTATCTAGGTAATTTTATTATATTTTCTCATACAATCTTATTCCATCCAATGTTTGTTTTTTTATGTACTAAGCTCGGTATTTTTTAATCATCTGTAACTGTCTAGAATGGCTTTAATTCTTTTATTTAAACCTTTAAGCCTGCAATCCTTTTCATTGGCAAAAAACGTTTTTTTTGCAAAACGGCTACTTTAGGCTATCTTTTCTGCTGACATTGCAACTATTTATGTCTAGCACTTGGCAACACTGGCTGTATTCATTATTTACTTTGTGGCAGCCGCTAAGGTTAGACGTGTTTTTATGAGCTCGGCGATTTTCATTTGTTAAAAGAAATGGATCAAATAATTTGTATCAAATTTTGCGTACAAAATTAAATAAAGTGTAACAAGTGTGTGAAATGTTAACAAAGGCCTATGTTGAGTCTGCTCTGACTAAAACCAGAGTTTACGAGTGGTATAAGCGTTTCCAAGATGGCCGTGAAGACGTTGAAGATGACAAACGCCCAGGACGCCCCAGAGCATCAACAATCGATGAAAACGTTAAAAAAGTGAATGAAATAGTTATGAACGATTGTCGAATCACAATCAGAGAAGTCACTGATGATGTTGGCATATCGATTGGCTTATGCCATGAAATTTTTTCGAATGTTTTGGGTATAAAACGCGTGACAGCAAAATTTGTTGCAAAATTAAAACAGTGGCGAATGGAAGTTGCTCACGAGTCACTAAATGAAGTCAACGACGATGCAGAATTACTGAAACGTGTTAAACCTAGTGACAAAACATGGATATACGGATATGACATCAAAACTAAGGCTCAATCGTCCCAGTGGAGGCGTTCTGCCTCGCCAAGACCAAAATCGCCAAGTTCATAAAACACATCTAACCTTAACGGCTGCCACAGACAAAGTAAATAATGAATATAGCTGAAAATTTTTTCATACTTCAGGAGCATGTATACCAACATAACACGTGAAATTGAAAAATTCCCATTATTTTATGAACACACCTCGTATATAAACAAAACACGATCGCACCTTTAAACATTTCTGACAATGCGTAGTCTGATGTCGCGTAGGAAAGACGGGCATAAACAAAATACGATCGTACAGGCTGGCAGCAGCCAACTGTCGATAATTTATAACAATTATATCACTAGTCGGATTAAAAAGTTTATGAAACATTTTTCCCTTATAATTTCAATTTAACATGTTTTTCTATCATTTGGAAACAATTTAAAAAAATATGTTTAAATGATCCCTTGTTGTGGGTTCCCTAAAAGGAGTGGGGCCCATAGACCAGGTTAATATAATTTACCTCCTTGGAAACACAGCCATTAGTAATTTTCTGGTCGCTTGCGTGTGCGAGGTCCAATTGATACGATTGTAGATGTGGCTCGGAATAAGTGTGTCGTTGATGCCTATATTGACCTGTAAAGAAAAGAGAAATATAAAAAGACATAGATAAAATGCATAAAAATAGCGGGGAAGGCGGAAGTGCAATGGTAAACAAGCAAAATACACAAATAATTTGTGGTTTTAGCATGGTTAAACTTTACAGAAATATTTTGAATGCGGTTGGTTTTCAGTTTTTATAGTAATGGTTCCAAAGAACATAGCCTGCGGTACAAAATAATACAAAATAAAGAAGAATAAACAAGAGACGGGGTTTTATAAGCATCTTTAGTCCTTCTTAGTTATCTATAGTCATCCTTAGTCTTAACATTGTTTATATTATGGTATTAGTTTGTGCAACTCCATTGAACAATTCGGCAACTCTTCCGAGATGGTGGAGGTTTTTATGATATCGCTTGTTGTAACTCGCCACTAGGTGGCGTTGCAATGCATCAACTTCTATACTGTTGAACCGATCGCCATGAAAATTGGTATACATAGGAATTGGAGCACGGATAATATTTTTGCGCTATCCACTTTGTTATAACTCGCCACTAGATAGATGCAGCATATTAACTTCTGTAGCAAGCGCCATGAAATTTGGTATACATATGTATTTGAGAACGGATAATATTTTTTCGCTATCCACTTTGTTGCAACTCGCCACTAGAGGGCACTGCAGCATATTAAGTTCTATACTTTTCAACCGATCTCCCTGAAAATTGTATAAATGCAAAAGTGAAAGTTAAAAAGGACCAATGAACTGATGTGACTGAATAAAGATAGCTGAAGGAATGGTGAGTAACATAGGCTACATGAGGGTGCGGGAGCAGGAGAGGGGAAGGCGGAGAGGGAAGGAAGTGGATACCCGAGCATTGCCGGGTAACATTACACTAGTATAAATAAAATACAAACGGAGCTGCCATGGAATTCACCGACCAAAAATCGGGCCCATCATATATAATTATTACACTTCTGGGAGATGAACGGTGGATTCCGGACTAACGACCAGCTGTGGTAGGTTTGATGATAATAATATGATGATGACGATAAGATGATACGATAAGTCTATGTATCCCTGGAATTATTGACTATTTCAAATATTAGGCTTCTATTTTGATTATTTATGTTTATTACAGTTTGACAATCTAGTAGTTAAATTCATGACTACCTATGTATGTTCAGTAAAGAGTAGTAACGAGACTTACTATCTAACATAATTATTTTGACACGTCCAGGAGCGGTTTTTAGCCGTAAATTGGACACTACAAAAATGAAAAAAATGTAAGAAGATGAACTTTTACTTACCATATCCTCTCCATTGATAGTACGCACAGCCCGCGAAGCTTCATTGCCTCTCATATTAAACGGAGTCGGAGGAAAATTACTGTGCTCATATTTCACTTTCGCTGGCTCAAACTTAGTGGGCTTCTTTTCTTTTATATTATTGGTCGTTTCGGATAATACGCGCATAGAGTTTTCCATCCAAATATCAGTCGTCGCCGGAGGGGGTACTAGGGCTTGCTCTGTGGTCCCATTCGACTCACCCTGGCTCAACGCTTGCAGAGCGCTCAACGCGCTCTCGACGCTTTGTAAATTTAGTTTAATCTCGCCGACGACCTCGCGCAAGATTTGAATTTGGTTTCTGACGGCGCTCTGGTTTGCTTCGAGGTTCGAATCCACTCCTCTTACGGTCTGCGTCTGCTGGTCGAATGTCATCGGAGGGATGCGCGATTCGTTCGTCTTCCTCTTCTTCGGGGCGGGCTTGTCGTCCCTCGCTTCCTCGTTGTCGGAGAAATTGAAACTGCCCTCGACGGTCGTTTCGTTCCAGGTGATTTTCGGCGCCGTCGTGTTCAGGAATCCCGGAGACTGCCTCACGGCGAGATGCTCGGTCAGCTTTTGCGCTGTGTCTTTGATGCTCTGCGAGTAGACCTCGCGATTGTTTACCATTTTGAGTTCGGCGACGGTTTTCGTCGAACCTTTTCTGTCGATTTTTAAGTATGATGTGTTTACTTTCATTACGCTGTCGCAT
This sequence comes from Micropterix aruncella, assembly GCA_944548615.1. NCBI lineage: Eukaryota > Metazoa > Arthropoda > Insecta > Lepidoptera > Micropterigidae > Micropterix > Micropterix aruncella. Next base: position 17,913,967 of record OX155963.1, read on the forward strand.
ATCGATAGCTTCGTATTTTCCTAAAAAATAGAAAGTATATTAACCAACAATATTTAATTGAGCCTATAATTAATCCCAATAAATCCTATTATTTGATTATTGGAACCAATTCAGAAAAAAATATGATAGCTAGTTCTGGATTCCCTAGCATATTTAGTAAATTTTTCCTCCAATCCTTTAATTTCTTCTGGATAAAAACTTGGTATTTTGACTTAGATCTTCGTTTTCAGGATCAAATTAGGATATTGCAATTGGGATTTAGGTACCTAGGATATATGATGTCCGATATAGAAAGAACCATTATCGATCTATTATACAGAATGACTTTTAATTATCCGGCATCCTTCAAGGCGGCTGAATCAGTACGAGTAAGTAACTTTTGATGAACGTTTATGGGGAAATCAATAAAAATTTCATGGATGCATCTGTCTCTTTTGCAGGATTTTCGGCGACATCGACCTTAAAGTACTATAACTACGAAACTACTACACCAATCATAAAAAGAACAACTGCACAATGATTGCATTGAAATTTCGAATATAGAATATTGAAATATCATTTTGTAAAACAATTAGATAATTATGAATAAATATGAGAACGTCAAAGAAGTGAAAAAAATGCGGAGCCAGATCTGGTCGTATCATACTCAACGGATAATTGTTTCATAACCAGATTTGGTCGTATCATACTCAAGGGGTTAAATAGTTAAAAAAGCGCTGAGCATGATGCGCTATCTATAGGTAGGTAAAATATTGCTAATATTGTTTATTACCAATATTTTACCTACTACTAGATGGTGCCGCGCGCTCAAACCCTCGTCAAAATTTTAACAGTTTGGAAAAAACAAAAAAAATATTTTTTTGTTTTTTCCAAAAACAAACAAAATATTTTTTTGTTTCTTCCATATTTTTTTATCATGAGTTGCTTATTTGCTCGTTCTGATTCACCCCGTTTGAAGGATGCCGGTTAATTAAAACTCATCCTGTATAAACGATTTTTATTATTAACGTACGATTATTTTATATGCATTATATCAAAACCTTTCCTTTCTACCTTGTAAAGAAAAATATTTTATCAAATATTAGAACCATTTTGGATACTATATAAATAATTAGACACAGAAATTAAATGTAAGAGGGCTCTGTTCCTTTAATAAATAAAATATAAATTAAAATAAATTAGTTAATTGGGACTCTTCTTGTCTCCTTGGCCTTATACAGAATAAGGGACTCTCTCAGCGCCAGGGCTGTGTCTTAGCAGTTAACGCATTGACCATCTCAATATTGGACTATGGTTTGTTTGTTTGTTTATACTCTTTATTGTGAAATTTCACAATGAGCTGGTTTATTATCATATGACAATCTCTTACAACCAAGCCTAATATAAGGTGTAATATGAAGACTTCCATTAATTTTATCACAACGGAAAATGGGGACCCAGCTGGGAATCGAACCCGGAACCTCACAATGGAAGATCAGGCGACCTAACCACTATGCTACAGGGCTGTGTGATTGTGTCTATGACTATAATGACTATTGATGCTGACTATTGTGATGATGACTTTGGTGATCGCGTCTTTGGCCCGTTATGTATAAGAATACTGAGCAGAGACAGCAATGACTTTAAAATGCTTGTGCTAGAATTTGTTTCGCTAACTTACTTGACATTATGTGTCCCCATTTTTCACGCAAGCACCATGACTAAATATTAAGCAAAGTAAAAATCATCAAACACATACAGATCAACTCATTCTTTTTGAGCTCTACAACTACATGCTCAGGTCACACGTATTGCATTTATTGCACTGCACTGCACACCAATGCACTGAACCCAAAAAAGGGATAGGCATATTTTATACCTGTGAGAATGACGGAGACAGGTTGAGTTTACGCGTGACTGTAATGATTCTCGTCGAAGCCAGCCGTTTAACGGTACAGTCAGACGATTACATAACTAATAGATTCGTTTAGTGTTGAGTTAAATTGGGCTGTGATAATTTTTCAGTATATACGTGATTGTCTCAGCAGCCCGTCGTTTAGCGGTACAATCAGAAAAGTAACAAATAAATACGTTTTGTGTTGTATTTTGTATTCGTGTTCTGTGTTGTGATCGTGCGTTCGACTGTGCTGAATCCCAGGAGGTACAGTAGGTAAATAACTTTATTTTCTATTATTTCTTGTCGTGATCGTCGTTTAATATGCCGTTAAAAACAAAATTGGGAAATAAGACGCTGAAATCCCAGACAAGGGAATTAATATCAAATATTTACCATTTCATGAAAGATGAAGCGAAATTCGGAATAACAATTGAATTGCAAGCGGTCTTAAAAAGGCTTTCTGCTGCTAGTAAAAGATCTGAAAACAGTGACAGTGATTTAGAAGGAATATATCCACTTCAATGAATAATACTATGTGTCTTACTGTGTACTGTAAAATTGGCACATATAATTATAATAATAGTTTGGACAGTGAAAGGTGGTCGTATTGTGTTGTAAGCAGAGTCTATAAAAGTATTGTGTTTGAGATGTACTGTTATAATTGAGGCTCCTAATATAAAAGTGGTAATAGTTTGGAAAGTGAAACATGATTGTTTTGTGTTTTTGTGTCACAATCCTAATGTTATTTTCCACATAATTATATATCACACCGTATTATAAACCAAACTAATTATCGATATTACATCATGGACGGTTATGCATGTAATGCATGTGTTAATCGCTAATGAACATTTAAATTATAGTACAGTCATTCTCTAAAACAATACTGTTAGGATGGCTAGTCGATTTTGTACGTCGAAATTAAGTTTTTTTTATTTTGTATTCATCACTTCAATATTTATTAATTTTTTTATTTTATTTGATTAAAAAAATTACACCGTTTGTAGTAACAAATGCTTGCGTCGCTCCTAACTAGGCATAGCCGATCGATTTTGAATATTTATATTTTATTGTGAAATTACTTGTTTTCTGCCTGCCTTTTTTCTTTCTGTTTCATGTCTTCAATTCACGGGGACATCGATAAAGTAAATACATGGACCGGGGACATGAAATATTTTTGAATTATTGATTATATATAAATTATGGACAATAATAGTACCAAAAAAGTGGTCACTGGTTTTCTTTGGCGGTTCTTTCCAGTGGAATCTTACACCATTTGTAGTAACAAATGCTTGCGTCGCTCCTAACTAGGCATAGCCGATCTATTTTGAATATTTATATTTTATTGTGAAATTACTTGTTTTCTGCTTGCCTTTTTTCTTTCTGTTTCATGTCTTCAATTCACGGGGACATCGATAAAGTAAATACATGGACCGGGGACATGAAATATTTTTGAATTATTGATTATATATAAATTATGGATAATAATAGTACCAAAAAAGTAGTCACTGGTTTTCTTTGGCGGTTCTTTCCAGTGGAATCTTACTTGTAGAACTCGCCGGAAAAAATAGGAAAAAGTACAATTACTGTCTTTTGACGTTCAGTATGTGTATATTATGTATTTACATTGAATAAAAATATTTGAAATTGAATTTGAATTTGTTAATTAGACTATAAAAGCCAATTTTAAATTTTCAATACATCATCACGATATCAAATATTCTGTCGTTGGCTGTACATGCCTTGGTTTTAAGGAAGACGGCGAAGTCCGTTACATATAGCGGCTCTAGTCTAGCACGAGGCCATTTGATTTTCTTTCTCATGTGCAGTTTTGACGAGGTTGTGTTTAATCTGTGTAAGCATTTTTGAGACTGTGGTCGAGAGCTCAAAAAGAATGAGTTGATCTGTACAATCAAATGGTGTAGGAACGGTCGATACCTGGTTTTGGTGATCAGAAATGAAAACACTGAGGTAGGCTGACCAGTTGTGGAACAGAGCCGTATATTATTACACAAGTCACAATGAGCCTAAAAGTTGAGCCTAAATGCAGGCAGCTGAGTGATTGGCTATCCCTAATTGCATCATCATCATCAACATTATCAACAACCTCAATAAATGAAACAGCAATCCATACCTCATCAGTATCGGGTGAGAGATCTCCTGCATTCGGATTCCAATCTGAATCGCTAAGTGAATAATCCACGTCTTCTTCTTCTTCCTCATAGTTAACTTTATGTAGTGGTTTCTTAAACAAAACAATAGAATAGAATAACTTTATTGTGCTAAAAATAACATTACACTGGTTTAAAAAAAAATCAAGCCCAAATGGCGGGCTTGTCACTATAGCAATATCTTACAATCAACCATTTATAAACCAATTTTAATTGTCATCGTACTGTACACATAGAAGTAATTAAGTTAAATTTAAAATAAACTAATACATGTCAAGTTATGCTCGGGGTACTATACAGCATTATTACTACTTTTGCTTAGAGAAGGATAAAGGAGAGGAAAGGGGTTATTTGGTTAGTGGCTTTGTGAAAGCAACTGCTCTTTTTTTAAACTTTTCGAAAGTGAGCAATGAAGGTTCTTACCTACCTGTCAGAGTGTGGGAGCTGATTCCATAAACAAGCAGAATGGACCGAAAACAGTATTTGTAATAAAAGAGTGATGTAGCGGAATAGCGAGTGTGTTATCCCGGCTTGATCGAAAAGGAAGACCTTGACCTCCCAAAGGGTGGGTATCTCCTTGAGATAGGAGGGCGAAATGGGGCTATTGAGGATGTTATAGAGTAGGTACAATGTATGCAAATTTCTTCAATCGCGAATAAGAATCCAGTTATTAATTGTTAGTGATTGCTCACGAAAGCAGCTAATGTGATCAATAAGTTAAATCTTTTTAGGGTTGTTTTTTTTGGAAAAAAATAAATTAGAGAAAGGGAGTAGTTGGAGAGGGAGTGGGGAGATTGTCTGCTTGCCGGGAAAGTCTTCGGGTGACACTTTTTTTTATGGAGGAACGTGAGGAGTAAGGAAGAACATTAATAAATTATTGTATGTACCGGAGGGAGAAGAAAGAAAAGGCTGCAGTTTGACAGGCAGGCAGTGTTGTCATATGGGTGCTACATTCTCTAACCACATTTTTTTTTTAAAAACTAAAAACGGCAATATCTTTGCTGCCACTTTTTTTCCCGCTAGAGGCGCAACGGGCGTTTGACCCATTGAGGTGGGAAGTGACCATGCACCAGTAGAGGGAGCATTCGCATGAAGCTCAAGTTTTAGATTCAATAATAAAATCAATCGATATAATATGTCCGATAGAAACTAGGTAAATTGGCTGTTTTTTTATGGTTTGGTGAGAGTCTTGGGAATTTGATTTTTTTAGTTTTTAATAGTATTTTGATTGGAAATTGTACCAGTCATCTGACAACACTCCGACAGTTAACTGATCGAGCTTCGTGCGGATGCTTGATGCTCGCTCATGTGGCACATCGCTCACTTCCGACTAACAAGAGATGTGTCCGCCTCGCCAAAATAACCAATTCTGTATGAGGGTAGGCACAGTGTACCTACCGAGTTTAGTAGGCGCACTCTGGAGTGCCAAGGCGTTGCAGGGATAGGGTGCCAGAGAAGTACGAGGTGCAGAGAGATACGCTACGGCGAATGCCTGTAGTTAGCGTTACGCACGAGTGGGGGTTGTCGAATTTCTTGAACGTTTGAATATCTGCATCAGTGGAATGGCAGTCATATGCAGTGGCGTAACTATAGGGTCGCAGGGCTGGCAAACCGCTACAGCCCCCCGATCCGACTGGGGTCCTCCGGTTTTAACAAAAAGTAGTAAAAAGGGGTTTTGAAAAAACTGACAAAGGGGTTTTTTTTAATTATTTTTTTGGATATATTTTTTATAAATAATTACTCATAATTTTCTTCAAAAATAGTTTTTTACACCATTTTTTTTTTACTGGGAGGGCCTCTTGCTGGGAGGGTTTTTACTGGGAGGGCCCCATGCCAAGGGGCCTCAGATGGTATAGTTACACCACTGCCCATATGTGAATTTCGTTCGATGACAGCGCGATTTGTGGTAGTTTGTATGTAAGGGGTAAACTCCGAAACTACTTATCTGATTTCAAAAATTCTTTTACTAATGGAAAGCTCCATTATCGACAAGTGCTACCCATAGGCTATATTTGATTGTAATAGATGTTTGTTTTCAATAAAAAAATCACGATATTTGCAGTGGCGTAGCGTGCCTTGGCGGGGCCCCATATAAAAATTTGTTTGGGGGCCCTTAGGAAGGGTAAAGATTTCTCACAAAAGAAAAAAAAATGTTTGCATAAAATTAAAGATTATCTGTCACTTTTTCCAAAATGTTTACAAACAATTCAAATTAAATATACACTCTCCTTGCCCTTTTTTCGGCAAACTGATTTATTAATCATTTATAGCTGATGATGATTTTACGTTTTCTAAAGTTTCTGCCTCTATGGACAATAGTGACAGGTCTGACAGGCGTTCATGTCCCATCGAAGTTCTTAGGTATTTTTTTATCAGTTTTAATTTTGAAAAACTTCTTTCAGCAGTTGCAGTTGTAACTTAAAGGGTCAAGAATAAAGAGCATGGTGTTATTACCTCCGGAAAACTGGATGCAAGACTATTGAATTGTATCAGCAATAATTCAATGAGTTCCTGAACGGAATGAATTTTTTGAATTTAAGATTTTAAGCATGTTTTTAAAACCTTTAATTGGTCATAAAGAATAACTGAGATGTCTTTACTGTATTTAGCCGACAGTTTTCCGGAAGCGTTTATTATCTCTTCGTTTGAAGAAGACAGGAGTTTCTCTGGTTGTAATATTTCGAACATACTACTCAGGTCGCCAGGTCAGGTCAGGTCAGGTTGGGGGCCCCCGTGGCCCGGAAGCCCCGTATAATTGATACGGCAGATATGGCAGTAGCTACGCCCCTGGATATTAAAATTTGTAAATCAAGGTCAGTTGCTTTATCCCCGTGCACTGAAGAAACGGTTTGATATGTGAAAATAATATATGACAAAAACATTGACCATCTATAAAAAGTCAACGACAGCATATAGGTATCTAACTTTTATATTTAAGCTACAATAACTGCTTTTATGTCTCAAAGTTTTTGTTGAAGACATTAGCAATTACAATGGGCCCGATCGCGTTTCTTTGTGAACTAAAACTAAAATTAGTCCAAGCGAACGAGACAGAGCAATACGTTAGAGCGGAATATGAAACGAACGATCGTCGATAAATACTACCTGCCGATTTTATACTCGTCCGAATAAATTCGAGCATATTTCGTGCGGTGTAAGATTTGACCTTGGCGGGCAGTTTTAATGCGAAAAAGTGACAACCGGTTATCTCACACTCCGCTCTAGCGTATTGCCCTGTCTCGTTCACACGGACTAATTTCCGATTTTAGCTCACGAAGAAACGCAATCGAGCCCAATATGCACCCTAATCAAAATAAACGAATCCATTATCACGGCTGTTTAATTAGCCATTTACTGTAAGTATTTAGGTGGTATAGTTATAGAGATATCATCAAATTAGTAACGCGTGGCGAGGAACAAGACGCGTACGTCTACGAGATAGGTAGCGTTCATCTGAGGGGGGACGTCTTGCCCTATATATCTAAAGGTAGCGTCTAAAAAGGCAAATAAACGCCACCACTTAAATTAACAAATCGATTTGAAACTTTACGCGAAGTGAAGCCGCGGGCAACAGCTAGTACCCTATACTCGTATAATCAGTGGTAAATGAATGGCATTTAGGTAGATAGAGTACCCTAAAACTTACATTGCTTATTTTGGCAGCTCTCTGAATAGCGTTCCTGCGCGCCGTCTCTTGGAGCTGCTGAAGTTCCGTTTCCAAAAACTGCTTATCCTCTGAAAACGAAATAAAACCGGTCAAGTACGAGTTTGACTCGCGCGCCGAAGGTTCCGTATCTTCCTTGTAAGAAAGAGGTTCGAGAGAGAAATTGGCTAGAAAAGGAGTTTTATCAGTCCATTGATAATCATAATAATCAAGTATAAGTGTGATATGCTAAGAATTTCAATTTTTTTTTTAATTAAAAATTGCTGTTAAAATGCTACAAACATTTTTGTTGTTCACAGTTTACTTACCTATACAAAAAAAACCTTTGGGGATGGAAGGCATATATTTCACAGATTTTTTATTCTTTCTTTTAAAATGAAAGTGGGTACGAAAATACGTATGAAACAATGAAAGCGATAGTGTTTTGAAATCAACGAAATGAGCCATCTGAAATGATATTCGACTCGACTGGATCAGTAGGGCGGTGTCGACTACAGCAGGCGAACCCGTCACCCCAGGTTGAAGAGTTAGAGACAGACAATCTACCGTCTAGCTCCGCCAACAAGCCCGTTAGAGGCCAACACCTTACGGCGAGGCACCGAGAAAGGTAAAAGCGGGCAGCCTCGCCCCCTAACTACAAGTGTTGGTAGGATATCACCGTTTAGAGGCCTTCAGGATACCTCCGTCTTCCCGATTGGTTACAGGTCCGAAGTCGCTTACGCGGCCTTTACCTGCTGTATTACAGCGGTAATTCAGTTTGAATTTGTCGCGGACCTGAGCGTCCTTGGCCCGTAAAGCCACACGGAATCGGATGGCTCAAGGTCATTTCAAGAGTGGCATGACAGCAGGTCAACATCCACCCCCGCTGCTTAGGAGACAGCATATTTTCAGTCTCCAGACTCCTCCAGCAATTAGTCAGAGTGCACAACTGATTGGCGTCGCCGAACGGTGCGCAAACCGTCCAGTAGCGCCGGGATGCAATCCCACCAGGAGAAACCGGTCCACCAGCTTGTGAGGCCTGAGACGCGAGAGTCTTAACCGGGGTAGCCTTCCACGCGAGGAGGCTTCTGAATAGGAGGTGAATCGTGAGTTAAGCCGATCCGAGAAAAAAATGGATCCAGTGGCACAAGCTGCACGAAGTCGTTCGCTGCCACTCGACTGGATCGAAAAAGAATCGGCTTCTTTTGGCTAATGAAAGATTAAAGATATGTTTTACTTACTTTCTTGGGCTAAGACGTGGACGAATATGTTCTACAACTATGCCAAATTCCATGTCGATAGCTTTAAAACTGTCCAAGATAATCGACGGTTACACAACAGACAATCGGCGAAGTCTCCCCGCTCACTGTTTTCGTTCGTACACTTTGGGTACGGAACCCCATAAATCGTTGGAGTGGCTTTTAAAAAATAAATATTTTGCTGGATTATGCTTATGAAAACGTAAAAAAATACCTAAAATCAGTAGCTATATAATATACTCTTTTACAATTTGTCAATCGCTAAACTGATTAGGCGGAAATCATAGATACTTAAGTTTATTATATATGTTCCTTTATCAATTCCTTTTAGATTTATTTTAGAAAATTTTCTGAAGAAAATACCTGATTAACAAAAGTTAAATTTTAGTTATTTATTTACAAAAAAATATTTAGGAATTATTTTTACAGAATCATTTTGCGTCTCTCCTATCTAGCCAGTGCCTGTTCCAAGAAAACGTCAAGATTAGTTTTATGAAAAGTAATGTTATGAATAATCTATATATATATATATATATATATATATATATATATATATATATATATATATATATATATATATATATATATATATATATATATATATATATATATATATATATATATATATATATATATATATATATATATATATATATATATATATATATATATATATATATATATATATATATATATATATATATATATATATATATATATATATATATATATATATATATATATATATATATATATATATATATATATATATATATATATATATATATATATATATATATATATATATATATATATATATATATATATATATATATATATATATATATATATACATATATATGATAACTTTTGTAAAGAAATCCTTTTATAGGATGATATTTTTATTTAAAATAAAATTAGTAAAAGCTACTTAAAAAGCAGCGAAGGAAATCCCAGCTTGGATCGGGAAATGCTAATATTTGAATGAGATATACTTACGGATGTGCACGACTTTCGACGGTGCAATGTAAGTTTAAAGGTCCTTTTGCAGTCGACTAACGATCACTATTCATCCATATATCTCAAAAAAAAATCAAGCTAATCTAATTAATTAATTAATTAATTTTTGAGATATATGGATGAATAGTGATCGTTAGTCGACCGACTGCAAAAGGACCTTTAAACTTACATTGCACCGTCGAAAGTCGTGCACATCCGTAAGTATATCTCATTCAAATATTAGCATTTCCCGATCCAAGCTGGGATTTCCTTCGCTGCTTTTTAAGTAGCTTTTACTAATTTTTTTTTATATATATAGGTATATATATATATATATATATAGAATTGATATATATATATATATATATATATATATCTTATTGATCAATTCTAAAAAGAATATATACACAAAACTATCAAATATTTCAATATATATATATATATATATATATATATATATATATATATATATATATATATATATATATATATATATATATATATATATATATACTCGAACACTTATAACTCGAGAACGGCTGGACCGATTTTCATGGATTTTGATTTGTTGTATTTGTCTCCGTCCCGAATAGCAGAATAACTAATAAAAACAAAATTTGGAAAATTGACGAAAAATTAAAATAAAAAAAAACATTTTCCCATACAAAATGTAAATCCGTGTTTTTCTCATGGTCAGTTGTACGTGGCATGTTCACGTGTCGACAAATCAGCCGCTTTATTTGTTTTTGCGCCTAATAAAAAAAAAAAATGACGTAGGTATATCACAAGGTGCTTCAATGAAGAGAATTAAACCGAATGCATCCCATGCTGCACATTATGTAAATAGTTTAATTCAATCATGTCTTGCTGACACGCGATCGATGTACCTACTTAATTTTTGTACTTTTATATTAATAAAGTAGTGAACTTAATATTTATTTTGTATTCATTGTATTAGGTACATCCATAAAATCATAAATTAAGTTCAGCTAATTTGTAATACGACATTTATTGACCGTTCGCGGTACGAAGTTCGCCGGGTCAGCTAGTAATACTATAAAAGTAACAATTGTGCTAAATCAAATATTTTGGGTTATTACCGGTGGAAAATAGCGAAAAGCAAGCGTTTTGTGATATTTTTGATTCGCGATTATGCCTAAGCTTGTTCGCAAACAAGAACACAGATACGATGGATGAAAAGTTTATGAAATAAATTAGCTATATGTGTGTCTTAAATATGCGCTAGTTTGCACGAAATCAACGATTGGAATCCCGCAAGCAAGCGAGAAAGCGAATACAGCATATTTCTTGCTGATTCCAAATTTCCTCGTTATTTTTTTACCGTTACCCGACTATATTGATCACGCTGATTTTGAAACTGCAATAATATTTACTTGGCCTCTATAACTAAGCATTTAAAGAAGCGTCAAACACCTACTTTTCGGTAGGTTAAGTTAGTTTTTCTCAGAAACAATACATAAGCACCTATACGGCGGTGGGTTAAGTTAGTTTTTAAAAATATTATCTTAATAACTAAGTATATTTTTTGCATGCAAAGGCAATGGACAACTAGAGTTGTCAACTACAACGGGCGAACTTGTCACCTCAAGAATCTCCCATGAAATGAACGCAGAAGACTTGGACAAAACAGACCACCGTCAATCTCCGCCACATGCCCGTAAGAGGCCAACGCCTTACTTGCGAGATAACTAGGTGTGTTACCCAGCGGGCTTACACTCACGCCCTTACTTCCAATTGCGACCAGATTACTCCAGTCTCTCGAATGGTTACGAGTTCGAGGTCGCTTGCGCGGTCCTCTCCCTTACGAAGCGGTGAAACGGTGTATACCGAATCTATCGCGGACCACGGCATCCTTTGCCCGGCTGTTCACCCAGGATCGGGTAGCCGATGGTCGTTTCAAGAGCAGTCGCCGTAAGGTCCGCAACCACCCCCGCTCTATAGGAAACAGTACTGCTTCCAGACTACCCCGACTGTTAGACGGAGTGCACAGTCGATTGGCTTACGCCGCACGGTGTGCAGACCGTCTAGGAGCGCCAGAAGGTTGATTCCCAGGGGAAACTAGCCCTAAGGCCAGAGTCCTACCTGGGATCGCACTTCATGCGTGGAGGCCGCCGGATGGGTGTTGACCCGTGAGTGTGACCAACCCTGAACAGAATGGGTCTTTGTGGCCAACTCACCAAGGCCCCATTAGCTCCCAAAGACAATGGACTAAAATCTATGGGCGCTTGGTCCCACCTCTCCAATAACTAGAATATACATTGGAAAGATCTATTTATCTAGAACAGTGTTTCCCAATTAGTGGTACGCGTACCCCCAGGGGTACGCGAAGTTGCATCAAGGGGTACGCGTGGCAATCTCTTGACCGTTTCATAGTTATGGCAAGGAAAACGTGCATATTTGTTACATTAAATTGATTTTCACCGTAATCAACTGTATTTTGATGGTACTAAATAAATTAAAATTACTGGTTTCCATACGCGAGTTTGAGGCCTTTCTTAAAGGGTACGCAGGAAAACTAATTGGGAACTACTGATCTAAAATATTGCTGACTACTGAAAATTACCTTAATTATGAGCCATTTCGGCATTTTGAAGTTCGGAATCTCCTTAAATATGGCTAATTACAGGTAAACTCCAATGCCAGTTACATATTTAAACTATATTATTTGCAGAGAAGATCCATAAAAGATAGTGTATGTATTATGACGTACAGTCAATTCGCATACCGCGTTGGACAGCTGACCTTAGCACATTACATTCGTCAGGAAACAAAGCGGCAATAAAATCATGAGACACATTACAGAGTTCAATCAATATATCCTATATTTTTTTATAGTATTTCCCCTCCATATACTGCTGACAAACTCGAGCATTATTAGGAATATATACCTATAGTTTGTAGTTTGTACTCACGCAGCGTGTTTGTTCTCGTTTCGGGTATTCTGTGACGGTTTTCCTTGAAATAGTTATTAAAAATACAATGCCCTAGAGATGATATAGGTAGTTAGCCATATTTAATAGGATATAACCATGGGCACCGGCAACAGGATGCAAGGGGGTGCACTTGCACCCCCCCCCCCTCTGTCGGGAAAAAAATACACATAAAAGAATAGTATTTTTTTTATTATGTTACTTTTTTAATAAAAATGTAGGCGTCTAGGTTGCTGTCCAAATGTGTTCATCATCTTATTATTAAATTTAGTGTCCTCCTCTACTCTTTTCTATTTAATTAGTTAATAGTAGATGCAGATGCACCTCCCTGAAAGTTAACCTGGCGGCGCTTATAACTCAGAAACTCAGAAACATAACTCAGAAACGGCTCATAATTGAGATCACCCGTTCTGGTAATAAATGTTTTACATAAAGAGATCGTTCCATTAGTATGTGAATTACAGCTATTGGAAAAGTGGGCCCAAAATGCCCATTCTCTTTTGAATTTATTTTCGTCTCAAAATATTGCGGGCCCAAGGCTTTTTTCTATCGGGTTTAGAATTACAATGCTTGAATCTAGTAGTATTTTTTTTTGATAAATGAAAAAGATTCCTATAAATTCCAATTGAAGGTCCTAGTAGCTTGGAGGAGGTGATGCCGAAGGATATCTCTAAGATAAAATCTACACAATTCTAGCTTACACGGTCCGGTGGCTAGGTCGCCTGATCTTACATTGCAAGGTTCTGGGTACAATTCCCGTCTGGGTTACCATTTGCCTTTGAAATAAACTTAACGGAATTGCATTTCAGTCCTGTCGAGCGAATGCAATAACAAGACACACACATGCTACACGCACGCATACATATAAACACTTCATAATAGGGTACGTTGTAAGAGATTGTCGTATGACGATAAACCCGCCCATTGTGAAATTTCACAATAAAGAGTAGAAAAACACAAACAAAACTAATATAAATATTGGCGCTTACCAGATATGATGACAACGTTCCCCTTCCTATAGATCTTCCCTTTCTTGACGTTCACCACCTTCCCAGTATGCAGCTCCTGAACCGAAGGTGGATTCACCAATTCCTTCCTATCCATCAAGTAGTAAGACTGGTTTCCGCTTGCGCTGTTTTCCAACTCGACTATCAGCCACACCGTCGTCTCGACTTTCTCCTGTTTGGCGGCGACTTCCATTATGAAAATTCGTAAACGAATCCCACTGGATTTTTTGCGAAAACCCGGGAAAAATGCAAAGAGCCACCGACGCGTCCACCCGCTGCGTCGGTTGAAACGGAACTGGGAGGTTTTCAGGGAATCCAACTCGAAGCGCAGCGAGACTCAGGTATAAACTTTCATTCCCTTTGAAATTCCAACAGGGTCGATTGTTCCATGCAGTTCGCCGGGGCCGTAAACGCTGTAATGCAGTTATAACTAGTGGCGAGATTTCGATTTTTAAATATCGTACGCGACACGACACGTCCTTCTCCGGTGAAAGCCGCGCGAACACTAATGAAACAATACTGAAACTTGAAACAACACTGAAATTACAGGGTCATTAGCACGTTTCAGTGAAAGCTGAACACTCGCCTGTTCGTCGTTAATTGAGAATTTTGTAATAATAATTACCTGATTGATTTAATGCAACATATTAAATTAGCTATAGGAGGCGATCCGAACGAAGAACAACAGAATAGTTTAAGAATTGATTGTTGCAGAAGAATTGAAAGAAGCAAATTGTTGTTCAAAGCAGCATCCAACCAAGTTGTTATAGCCAAACATGATAGCGGACAACTGACATGACACCCGAAGGAGAAGAAGATTCACTTTTATATGACACTAGCTGACCCGTGCCCACTTCGTTGGGCGGTAAAACTTTTTACTTGTGATGAAATTATGAGTGTGGTTCGGTTAGTACTGACTACTATGATTTATTTCCTCACTGCCGAAAGAAGGGTTATATTTTTGTTGCATATGTTTGTATGTATTTGCATGCCAATTTAACTATATTACCGTTATTTGTGAGTGTCTTCTTGTGAGTGTCTTATTTGTGAGTGCGTTATCTCTTTAACCATGTATGCAGTAAAAGGGAAATTATATGCAGTAAAAGGGAAAAGTCTTTGATTTTAAACACTTGAGACGATAAATTCACTTATTTTGATATGAATTCCTAATTTTAGATAATATAACCAATAAACATGACCTAACGATTTAAATTATTTTTTTTTATATAACTACTTTTTGTGACTTAAAAGTTAGACATATGCTGTCGCTGACTTTTTTGTAGGCATTACCAAGCTCTACAACTTTTCTCTAGAACTCAATCATATATCTCTCATCGTTAAGGCAGCGTTCCTAAGAAACGTTTTCATTCGACCGTTTTTCTCCGACTTACTTTGGAAATCCGACTACCACGAAAAAGTCTTTTCATTTTTCGGATTAATATATAGCCTATGACACTCACAAATAACGTGGCTTTTTATTGGTAAAAAAAATTTCAAAATCGGTTTAATACATCCAGAGATTACTTCTTACAACCTCACAAACTTTACCTCTTTATAATATTAGTATAGATTGAAAACTATCGCGGTTGTTTGGCATCACTACATAGTATAAAACAAAGTCGCTTTCTCTGTCCCTATGTCCCTTTGTATGCTTAAATCTTTGAAACTACGCAACGGATTTTGATGCGGTTTTTTTTAATAGATAGAGTGATTCAAGAGGAAGGTTTATATGTATAATAACATCCATTAAATAGTGGAGAAGTACTGCTATTTTTGAGGTTTCTAATATGATGTCGTAAATAA
Organism: Micropterix aruncella; assembly: GCA_944548615.1. Lineage (NCBI taxonomy): Eukaryota > Metazoa > Arthropoda > Insecta > Lepidoptera > Micropterigidae > Micropterix > Micropterix aruncella. The sequence goes on from OX155963.1 coordinate 17,929,676, forward strand.
TTACATTTTTTCCGCTTACATTGCAAACGCAGGCTGAACCCTACGAGTTTTATCAAAATAATGTACTAAGTATTGTACACATTGAAAAGGTCTACAGAAAAGTTCGTGATGGTATATGTCTATCTCTTATGGATAACCCACAATAACTTTTTTTTGTCATTTACTTTTTACGACAAATAATGGCTAATTTTCGAAGCGATTTTAACCAATACAGCATTAATCCTTAACCAATTAAATACCTTGAATACATTGTTCATTTAATATAGATCTATATGGCCCTTTACACCGTATGATTTAAGTGAATATTTTCGAAGATATTACAGATTTAAAAATTGCGGGCCTATAAATAGCGCGTCTGAGGCCGCGGTTTTCCCTATAGCACTTTGAATTTAGCAGCGATCGGACGCGTTTATTATATCGGAGCTCTCCAGCGAGGAAAATAGCAATACTTAGGTAATAAAAACGTGCTTTTCAGCGCGACAACGTATCAGTAATTATAAGTAAGTTACGATAAATAATTGTATGATAGTAGTTTTAAAATATAAATTATATTCTATTCTAAGGTTAATTTTCAAATCGCACTTATAGCAATTATAAGTACCTACATAAGGTGAGATAAGATTAGATTAAATAAAACCATAATTTATGGATTGCAATTTTCTATTAAGATCTTGATTAAAATTTACAGTTAGATCAATTTAATATTAGGGAAATTATTTTCAAAAATCGTGATTTAAGGTGAGATATGTAAGTTCAGAAAAAGTACTTAATAGAATAGGTATCTTTTGTTGTTGATGATTGTTGATTATCTTTTGGTTTTAGTCGCACGAATAGCAAATTATTTTTTATAATTAAAATCGTTGTTTAAGTTGAGGTATTTCAGTAAAAAAAAAAAGAACTGAATAGAATAGGTATCTTTTGTTTTTTATGATTGCTGATTATCTTTTGTTTCTAAATGGTAAGAATTTAGATATTTTTTACTGCGGCACATACTAATAATATGGCAATTTGTGCATAGGTAATCATACATATAGAACTGAGTAAATTTTGTACAGAAATTATAAAGTCATGTCTGGAAGACGTCGTCGTTCGAACATAAGTCGTAGTACAGTGAATGCCAGAAGAGTACGTTCAGCAAGAGATGAAGAATCGTCAACGGAACGTGAGGCTCGCCTCAGTCAGGCTCGGGATAGATATAGAGCTGAGAGAGAGAGATAATCTTCAGTAGAGCGTGAGATTCGCCGCAGCCGGGATCGAGATAGGCATACGGTTCAGAGGGACAGAGAATCGTCAGTAGAGCGTGAGGCTCGCCTCAGTCAGCTTCGGGATAGATATAGAGCTGAGAGAGAGAGAGAATCTTCAGTAGAGCGTGAGGTTCACCGCAGCCGAGATAGGAAAGACATCGAATACAGAGAGCCAGAGAATCATCAGCACGAGTTACTAATTCATGGGTGAATAAAGAAAATTCTGCCATGATTTCTTACAAGGACGATCGTATAGTATCAATAGGTACTATGTCAGTAGTGTGTGAACATTGCTTGGCATTGAAATTCAAGGACGAATCGAAAGGCATGTGTTGCTTACAAGGAAAAGTCAAATTAGAAGAAGTTCTCCCTCCACCTGAACCACTTCACTCTCTTCTTACGGGTGATCATCAGAAATCCAAGCAATTCATGCGCAATATACGCCGTTATAATAACGCATTTCAAATGACCTCTTTTAAGAGTAAGCAAGTCGTTGAGCGTGGGTTCATGCCTACATTTAAAATTCAAGGGCAAGTGTACCACTTAGCTGGGAGCTTGCTACCACTTCGACCCGATGATCACAAATTTCTGCAAATATATTTTATTGCAGATCCAGATACACAAGCATCTACGCGGTGTACAAGTGTTGCACAGTCAATTGATAGAGATTTGATTAGATCTCTCCAAGATATGTTACATTCTCATAATTGCTACATACAGTCTTTCAAAACTGCGATTGAGAGTGTTCCAGCAGATACTCCTGACTTTAATGTCGTAATCCATGCAAATAAAGTTCCTGTTGGAGAACACAGAGGACGATACAATGCGCCTTCCACGAGTGAAGTAGCAGTGGTGATAGCTGGACAGCAATTTGACAAAAGAGATATTGTATTGCATAGTCGTGATGATAATTTGCAAAAAATTTCAGAGTTACACAGATCTCATGACAGCTTACAATATCCTTTGATGCTATGTCGTGGAGAAAATGGTTATGCCATTAATATTTCTCAAGTTGACCCAATCGGTGGTACACCTCTGCGTAAAACAGTGTCATGTATGAACTACTATTGCTACCGTATAATGACAAGACGTAACAATTTCAATACTTTGCTTAGATATGGAATGTTAGCAAACCAATACTTGGTAGATCAATATGCGAAAATTGAATCTGAGAGATTGGCCTACATCCGTAATAATCAAACTAAATTGAGAGCTGAAAATTACGTTCATCTTCAGGATGCTTTACAGGCGAATGAACACCGCAACGGCATTGGGCAGTTGGTTATACTACCTTCATCATTCACAGGTGGACCTCGATATTTACACGAAAAATCGCAAGACGCCATGACTTACGTAAGAAATTACGGCAAACCTGATTTATTTATAACTGCAACATGTAACCCAAATTGGCCGGAAATCAAAGAAAATATTAACACCAATTTAACTCCACAAGACAGATACGATATAGTTAACAGAGTCTTCCATTTAAAAGTACAGAAACTCCTGCACCTCATTAACAAGTCTCATATATTCGGTCCGCCGCGCTGTCATATGTACACAATAGAATGGCAGAAACGTGGCTTGCCACATGTACACCTGTTGGTGTGGTTAGTGAACAAAATTAGACCAAACCAAATTAACAGGGTTATTTCAGCTGAATTACCGGATAAAGATGAAGATCCTATCCTGTACGAAATCGTAAAGAAACATATGGTACACGGCCCTTGCGGGACTTTAAACCCGAATTCTCCATGTATGCGAGATTCTAAATGCGGCAAAAAATTTCCGAAGTCGTTCCAAACTCAAACAAGTACTAGCGATGACGGATATCCCAAATATCGTCGACGATCGCCAGAACAGGGTGGGCAAAATGCTACCGTCCGAAACCATGATATTGATAACCGATGGATCGTTCCCTATAATCCGCTCCTTTTGAAAATTTTTGATGCCCACATCAACGTAGAGTTGTGCAATTCAATAAAGTCAATTCAATATGTTACTAAGTACATTAATAAAGGCAGTGATCAAGCCACTTTCAGCATACAATCACCAAATGAAGTGGAAAAATATCAGTCTGGACGTTACATCTGCAGCTCTGAAGCTGTATGGAGGATTTTATCATTCGAAGTGCACGACCGGGCTCCCACAATTGTCCACCTTGCAGTTCATTTAGAAAATGGACAAAGAGTATATTTCACAGAGAACAATATACAAGAAGTTGTTAATAACCCGCGGGATACAACATTGACAGCATTCTTCAAGTCATGTGCTCAAGATGATTTCGCGAAAACACTGACGTATGACAGAGTTCCAGGTTACTATACATGGAACCAGAGTTCTAAAACTTTTCAACGGCGAAAACAAGGTACTGCGGTTGATGGTTTCCCCGGAGTAAAAAAAACGGATGCTCTTGGCAGAGTCTACGTGGTTCATCCCAACAACAGCGAATGCTTTTATCTGAGAATGTTATTGCATATTGTAAAAGGCCCGACATCCTTTGCACACCTAAGAACTGTACAAGGTGTTGTTTACAATACTTATCAAGCAGCATGCAAATGGAAGACGATTCTCACTATGAAAACACATTATTAGAAGCAGCTGTTTGTAGTTCAGCTACATCATTAAGATATTTATTTGCCGCCATAGTAGTGTTTTGTCAAGTAACTGATTCTGTTAATCTATGGAATAAATTTCAAGAAAATATGGCCAGTGATATTCTGATTCGGCGACGGCGAGAGTTAAACTCAGATGATGTACAATATGATCAAAACATATTTGACGAAGCATTATTGGAATTGAACAAAGTAGTGCAATTACTTTCGGGTAAATCGATCAAGGATTTTGGGCTGCCGATGCCAGCTAATACTACTAACTCAGATTTAACTAACAGTGCCGAATACACAAGAGAAACATCATACGATCAAACGAGACTTTTACAAAATATAGCTCAAGATGAGCCACGATTAAACATCGATCAGAAAAAAGTATTCACTGCATTACTATCAACAATTGATAACAATGAAGGGAAATTGTTTTTCCTTGATGCCCCAGGAGGTACAGGAAAAACATTTTTAATCAATCTGCTTTTAAAAAAAGTGAGATCTATCGGAAAAATTGCGTTAGCTGTTGCGTCATCCGGCATTGCCGCTACGCTTTTGGAAGGAGGCCGAACCGCACACTCCACATTCAAGCTCCCGCTGATTATCGCCACCGATGATAATAACAGCGTCTGTAGTGTTTCTAAACAGAGCAATACAGGAAAATTGATGCGTGACTGCTCATTAATAGTCTGGGACGAAGCTACCATGTCAAACAAGACGTCTGTGAAAGCACTGGATAGGACAATGCGCGATTTGCGCAACAAAAATTCACCTATGGGTGGATGTACAATTCTGTTCTCAGGAGATTTCCGTCAAATCCTACCAGTTGTGACTCGAGGAACACGTGCTGACGAAATAAATGCTTGCCTAAAAAGATCCAACCTTTGGCCACATGTCAATAAATTAAAGCTTAAAACTAATATGAGGGTTTCGTCATCTTCACGTGAGAACAGGCTATTTCCAGAGATGCTGCTAAAAGTTGTCAATGGAGAGTTAACACAAAGTGAGGGAAGGATTGACCTAGAAAACCTTTGCGTTTTGATAGACAACATCCAAGAGTTAGTCAACAATGTCTATCCTGACATTGATAACATAAGTTATAAGACAATATCTTGGTTTAAAGAAAGAGCGATTCTGTCACCAACTAACGAACAAGTAGATAAAGTAAATAACTTGATTCTTTCAAAGATTGATGCGCCGACGAAAATATACTACTCGGTCGATACTGTTCTCGATTTGGAAGAAGCTGTTCATTTTCCTACAGAATTTCTAAACTCTTTGAACCCGTCTGGACTCCCTCCTCACAAAATGGTGTTGAAAGTAGGTTGTCCTGTTATTTTATTAAGAAACCTGAATCCACCTAAACTTTGCAATGGCACGCGTTTGCTGGTAAAATCATTGAAAACTTTCATAATAGAGTGCATAATACTCACAGGATGTGGTACCGGAGAAGATGTATTGATTCCCCGAATCCCTCTGATACCATCGGATTTACCCTTCCAATTTAAACGTTTACAGTTTCCGGTAAAGACATCTTTTGCAATGACCATTAATAAATCGCAGGGTCAAACCTTCAACGTTGCAGGCTTAGATTTGAGCGTTGACTGTTTTTCACATGGACAACTGTATGTCGCTCTTTCAAGAGTGACCTCCAGAGAAAACATGTTTGTATTGTCTAATGACAAGAAAGCTGTGAACGTTGTTTATAAAGACATTCTGTAATATGTTGTAAAAATAAAATAAATAGTTAAAAATGTAAAAAGTAAATAAGTAAAAATGTAGTGTATGAATTTAGATATTCTAAAGATAGCAGGAAATCTTCATGGTATAGGGAAAGGGGGATTGTTTTACTCCAAATTTAACGCGTGCGGGCCACGGGCAGTAATGAATAAATCAAAACTACTGGATCGATTTTAATCACATAGGCTATATATTTTATACCCGTGCGAAGCCAGAGCGGGCCGCTATGTTTTTATATACAACGTTCACAGTTTTTCTGTACTGTATTTAGTGTCAGCATTGCACCCGTGCGAAGCCGGGGCGGGTCGCTAGTTATAAATAAAACAAAACGTATCTACCGCTTGAAGTCTGTAACACCCATCGATATATTTATCGATGGTAGCACCCGACGTTTGAGTCGCTTTGTTTGTTACATTGTACCTATACATTTCCGTATTTTGTTGTCGCTTTGCCGCTAGTTATTTGCATCAATGTACTTTTATGTTCGTTGCCTATTTTCCACGACTGCCCAACAAAAAAAGGGTAATATGCTCAGGGTTTATCTAAGTATGTATGTTTTCCGTTTCTTTATTACACCATAACCTCTGAACGCTCGATCCGATTTAGAAGTATGTGTTAAAATCGCTATGTCATCTCGAGTGTTTATTTGTTTATTCTTAACTATAAAATTAATGTTGTTTTGTATATTCTGTTATCTTGGCGTTTGTTTTATTTTGTTTGTTGTTGTTTTAGATGTAATTTGTTTGTAATTTTGTTTTGTATGTCGATTCTGGTGTGGATTGTCCTTGAAAAACTTTAGGATTATTCATTGCATATTTTTTATTGATTATTTAAAAAACTTATTAATTATTATTTTTAAAAAAGTATTTAGTATTGCTGATATTTTTTGTGATTTGAATCTGTTTATTGTTTGTAATTGAACCGAAGGTACCTTGCGTTTATATAAAAATATACATGTAAGTACATGACAATGTAATGAAGTTGTGAATAACTTCACGCCAGTGTAAAGTGACGTATTTCTCAGTCTATAACTCTTTGGTATTAAAAAAACTATTAATATGACTATGCTAGGAAATAAACAATTTTATAGTAAAAAGTAAGTATGTTAAAAAGTAACTATATTATTAATAATTTTTATTACGGTATTTTCTGAAATATTTGTGGTTTATATTTTTATCCTTATAGATAAGTACATTAATATTTCCGGGATGTATTCAATCAGACCTTTCATTTGACACTAAACATGATATATTTATGTTAATTTATTGATATCTGGATATTTGGACATTTAGACATCTACTTACTTGATGTTTGGACAGTTAAGGTACTATGACATTCGGAATGACATGAAGATTCTAACAATACCACACACTTGTAAATCAGTTTAGACGTTATGGTGGAATAAAGAAGCGAAAAACATACATAGATGAACCTTAAACACATTACACTTCTTTTTAACGCCCTTTTATTAGGTCGACCTGTATGTAACTAACTATGTAATGGAAACTAAGGTAACTAATTTAACCATATTCCAAGGATCGTAGCGTCATGAAAATTGGCAGCTGTATGTAGTTCTGATGACAATACAATAACATGGTACCTACTGTCGAACTGATCTGATGATGGAGTCGGAAGATATGAACTGGAACTTCATGATGGAACATCGTATCATAGCTGTGTTTGGACTTGTTAGAAAAGTCTTGGAATGAACTTTTACTACGATTAGGCTTAAAGGTCTGATGATGAAGCCGGAAGATAGGCACTGGCATTCCATGATAAAATATCGTATCATAGCCGTGTTTGGACTGGCTTTTTTAAGTGCATTTATAAAAGCGTGTTTTTAGTGTTTTTTTTAAACTAAGTATTAATTTATTTTTTGGCAGTGTTGTGCAAAACTACCATTTTGCTAGCGCTATTGCAAAATTTTGAATGTGTGCGCGGAAATTCAACTGCGTATCAAACATTTTTATTGTAGGTTTGTCGAAATATTGGAAATCTGTCACTATGTACGGGGAAGCAAAAATATCGCACTCAATCGAGCACTACTCGCATTACATCGAAGCCCCTTTTTGGAAGGACATAGCGAACTTTTCGCCGACAATAACTTATTGCGGATACCATGAAGTGTGACAAATTTTGACATTCTCCTCCGTGCATTATCTGGCGGGGAATTGTGATACTTTCTCGTTGCGGTGCTTTTCTCTTCGAAAAGGGCGCCCGAACTACCTGGCAATGGTTTTGATTTATTTGGTCAGGTAGTCAAGCCAATGAATTTTGGGCTTATTGATATTAACTAGAGGTTCATAGATGGATTTTCAACTAACGATTACTATACCACTCATTAACTCCTTCACCATTTTAATAGAAGTATGTATAACTAGGGTTTTCCACTACAACGGGCGAGCCCGTCACCTCAGGAAGTTTTAACGATTAGTCCTTCTATCTCCCTGGAGTGAGCGCAGAAGACTTGGACAGAACAGTCCACCGTCAAGCTCCGCCACAAACCAATAAGAGTCCAACGCCTTAACCGCGAGATAGCCAGGAGTGTTACCCAGCGGGCTTACACTCACGCCCTTACTTCCAATTGCGACCAGATTACTCCAGTCTCTCGATTGGTTATGAGTTCGAGGTCGCTTGCGCGGTCCTATCTATCGCGAATCTATCGCGGACCACGGCATACTTTGCCGGCATACACGTTCAACCAGGATCGAGTAGCCGATGGTCGATTCAAGAGCAGTCGCCGTAAGGTCCGCAACCACCCCCGCTCTATAGGAAACAGTACAGCTTCCAGACTCTTCCGACTGATAGTCAGAGTGGGGAGCTAACGGGCCCATGATGAGGTGGCCACGATGACCCATGTGTTCAGGGTCGGTCACACTCACGGGTCAACACTCATCCGACGGCCTCCACGCACGGGGTGCGAACCTGGGTAGGACACTGGGTCAACCAGTCTCCCCTGGGAATCAAACCTCTGGCGCTCCTGGACGGTCTGCGCACCGAGCGGCGCAAGCTAATCGATTGTGCTCTCCGACTAACAGTCGGGGGAGTCTGGGAACTGTATTATTGCCTATAGAGCGGGGGTGGTTGCCTACCTTACGGCGACTGCTCTTTAATTGACCATTGGCCATCCGATCCCGGGTCAGAGCCGGCAAAGGCCGCCTTGGTCCGCGATAGATTCGGTTTACTCCGTTTCACCGCTTCGTAAGGGTGAAAAAGTGGCTTTAAAAAAATAAATATTTTGCTGGATTATGCTTATGAAAACGTAAAAAAATACCTAAAATCAGTAGCTATATAATATACTCTTTTACAATCTGTCAATCGCTAAACTGATTAGGCGAAAATCATACATACTTAAGTTAATTTTATATGTTCCTTAATGTTTCTCAATTCCTTTTAGATTTATTTTAGAAAATTTTCTGAAGAAAATACCTGATTATATATATATATATATATATATATATATATATATATATATATATATATATATATATATATATATATATATATATATATATATATATATATATATATATATATATATATATATATATATATATATATATATATATATATATATATATATATATATATATATATATATATATATATATATATATATATATATTGATATTTTAAGTGTGTAATTTTTTTTTTTTTTTTTTTTTTTTTTAATTATTTTCAATAATATATAAAATTAGATTCATGAAAAGTTACTTATCTGGGGTCCTGGTGGACCAGAAACATTTAAACGATAGTTAATGTCCTCTTTAAATACTTAGGGCAGCGGCACCTGTTTCCGCAATTGATAACCTATGATGTTCTTAGTTATTGTAGCCGAATTACTGTATGCCCTTGGATGTAATACGTATAGGAGGATGGTTTCTGTAACAGAAATGGATGTTAGTAACTTATTTTAGAAGAAATTATATGATTGAGAATATTTCGACACTAGTCGTATTCATCTCTATGACATTTCTATTCATCTCTATGACAGAAATGTCATAGAGATGAATACGACTAGTGTCGAAATATTCTCAATCATATAATTTCTTCTAAAATAAGTTACTAACATCCATTTCTGTTACAGAAACCATCCTCCTATACGTATTACATCCAAGGGCATACAGTAATTCGGCTACAATAACTAAGAACATCATAGGTTATCAATTGCGGAAACAGGTGCCGCTGCCCTAAGTATTTAAAGAGGACATTAACTATCGTTTAAATGTTTCTGGTCCACCAGGACCCCAGATAAGTAACTTTTCATGAATCTAATTTTATATATTATTGAAAATAATTTAAAAAATATATATATATATATATATATATATATATATATATATATATATATATATATATATATATATATATATATATATATATATATATATATATATATATATATATATATATATATATATATATATATATATATATATATATATATATATATATATATATATATATATATATATATATATATATATATATATATATATATATATATATATATATATATATATATATATATATATATATATATATATATATATATATATATATATATATATATATATATATATATATATATATATATATATATATATATATATATATATATATATATATATATATATATATATATATATATATATATATATATATATAGAAGGACCGCGCAAGCGACCTCGAACTCGGAACCAATCGAGAGACCGGAGAAATCTGGTCACAATTGGTAGTTAGGGCGCGCGTGCCGCCCGCCAGGTAACATACCTGGCTACTCGCGGTAAGGCGTTGGTCTCTAACGGGTTGTGGCGTGGCTAGACGTCGGATTTGTTATGTCCAAAGTCTTCTACGCTCACTGCACGGTCGATAGAACGATGAATCGTTAAAACGTCCTGCGGTGACGGGTTCGCCCGTTGTGGTTGACATCTCAATATGTTAGTCAGAGTGCGCAATCGATTGGCTTATCCTCACGGTGCGCAGACCGTCCAGGAGCACCAGAAGGTTGATTCATAGGGGAAACTAACCCTAAGGCTCTGGCCTCTCCTACCCAGGCTCGCACTTCATGCGTGGAGGCCGTCGGATGGATGTTGACTGGGACCTATTATATATTGTTGATGTTTTAACCCGTCGGACGCCGACAGTCGTCCGACAGATCCGCGCGTAACCGTTTCGGCCGCCCCCCATATATTAAATATAAATATATAATATACATGACTAACAAGATTAATTACTAGGTAACAAGGGGGAATTTATGAAAATAAAATATTGTAGTATTCACAAAATCGACCAAAAAGTTTTGGAGCAGTTTTTTGAGGGTGAAGGCTGGCTTCCGAGCGGTTAATGTCACCCAACTACATTCACCACGCTGATTCCAAAACTGCAATAATCTTATTCCGTCTCGGTAAATAAGCGATATATACTACCAGGCATTTGAAAAAATCTACCTACAATTCCGTAGGTTTTTAACACGCTTTTATTAGGTCGACCTGTATGTGACTATGTAATGGAATCTAAGGTAACTAATTTAACCATCTTCCAAGGATCGTAGCGTCATGAAAATTGGCAGTTGTATGTAGTTCTGATGACAATACAATAATATAGTACTGTCGAACTGATCTGATGATGGAGTCGGAAGATATGAACTGGAACTTCTTAATGGAACATCGTATTATAGCTGTGTTTAGATTTGTTAGAAAAGTCTTGGAATGAACTTTGACCACGATTAGGTTTCAAGGTCTGATGATGAAGCCGGAAGATAGGCTCTGGCATTCCATTATGGAATATCGTATCATAGCCGTGTGTATGTGAATATCGTATCATAGCCCAAAAGCTTGTTTTTAGTGTTTTTTTTAAACTGGTAATTTATTATTTGGTTAAAAAAACATTTCATAAACACCTAAGTATATGGCGGTGGGTTAACATAAACACCTATCGAATCGAATAGAATATGTTTCCACACTTGGTAGGTATGTATGTACATTTGAAAATGTTATGTCTCGAAATATTGCGTGTCTGAGGCTTTTTTCTATCAGATTTAGCTTTAAAATGATCAAATCTAGTAAAGTTTTTTTGTTAGTTACCTCAATGGCAGGTACGGGACCGGTCATCAGTTTGTATGACGGCGACTATACATATATTCCGGATTTTTGACTAGTGATCACTATACCACCACACTCCCACTTCGAAGTCATGAGATTTGAATAACTGAATCTACTCCTCAAATAAATCGCTTGATGCAGAAAGGCAACTTTTGTCTCTTTTGTTGAAATGTATTTTCCTTAATTACTCGTATTTCCATATTTTACAAATGACTGCAAAACAAGGTCGTTTTTGTATCACTATCTCAGTTTTTTTTTAATTTGCCGCATTTTACCCTTTACCGCAAAAAAGTCTATCGAATTGCTCAGGGGAATGGACATCAACTGTTGCAGCCTTCACAAAAAACAACGACAATAAGAAGATGTATAGATCCAAACTTACATCCACTCGTAATTTTGACAGCAACCAAAATGATCTTTATAACGGTAAATAGCACGGGTTAACATTGTAGACAATTTTAAAAATATTCAGTTTAATCGAAGCCACTTGCAAAACAAAGTGATTAGTAATCTTTCCAAATCGAAGTGAACTAGCAAACCTAATTGGAATTTACAGGAATTATTATTTGTAAATTCGTGTCATTATCCTAACGTGAGGTTATGAAAGTATTTCCTATACACAGTATGTTTCGTTTAGCGATGCCGAAATAAAAAGAAATAAACAGGTAAAATTAATAAATTGAAACTGATACTGGTCCGTTTTCCGATTCTGACGACACTCCTGTCTTAGAGGGTCTAAAATATACATAAAGAACCATTGCTGGCTTCTGGTTTCGTCTAGCCGGTTCTGTTAGGAACCGTATCTAGACAAAGGAACCATATAGTCTACCAATGACAACAGCGGCTGCGATATAGGAACTTCGTCGAAACGTCCGGTGCTACATATTTCACGCGGTAATTTCGCTTTTATTCCTAAAAGCGAAATTCCTAAAAGCTTTATGTCAAACAATGTCCTATTTATAATGCCGCGATAGTCTTCGATTTCGTATTACATATAGACAAAACCAGAAACCAGCAATGTTTCTTTATTTCACGACTGCCCAACAATAAAGGAGTGTAATATGTTCAGGGTTTATCTATATATTTTTTCCGTTTCTTTATTCCACTATAACTTTTAAACGCTTGAACCGATTTAGAAGTTTGTGGCATGTTTAGAATCGTTATGTCATCCTGAGTGTCATATAGTACCTGTCCAAATTTAAAGTAAATAGTTTTCTAAAGGTCCAAATGTCCAAATGCCAATAAATAATATAAATATATCGTGTTTACCTAGTGTCAAATTAAAAGTCTATTACGTTCTGGAAATATAAATCTATCTACGAGTAAATGGATAAATACCTATAGACCACAAATATTTCATTTTAAAAAACGTAATATTAAAACGTTCACTTTCTGTAACGACAAGCGTGTTTATCAGGGCCGGATTTGAGGGAAGGCATCCGGGGCTACAGCCCTGGGGCCTCCACAAATGAAGGCCCCCCACAATTGACTTCGAAAAAAAAAATCTTTCAAATACCGACGAGTAAACTAGTAAACACTAGTAAACAACTTTTCCTTTGATATTTTTTTTCGCTGTTTTACCTTTAGCTATAGTAGGTACTTTGTGCAAACATGATCATATTGTTCTTAAATATTACAAAAAACGATTCATCTATAGGTATTTTGTTCACTATAGTCAGAAAAAATGGAAGGTTAAGATTTGTTTCATCCGTTATCTTTCTTGCTCAACAGGGGGCCTCCACTTGGGGCAACAAGGGGGCCTCCACTGCTTTGTTGCCCCAAGGCCTCCAGACCTCTAAATTAAGCCCTGTGTTTATTATTCTTCTTGTAATATTTACTCGTGTATATTTTAGAACCATCTAAGTTAGGCGTTTCAGAATCGAAATACGGACCAATATCGATTTCAAATGCTATTTGCACTTCTTTCTTTGTATTTCGGCATCGCCAAAGCAAATATGCCGTATACACTGCCTGTGAAACACTTTCCTAAACGTACATTAGGATAATGACAAGACGTTTCAAATAATAATTCCTGTACATTCCAATTAGGTTTGCTCCATCAGTTCGATTAGAAAACACTTCGTTTAACAAGTCGCTTTGATTAAATTGAGTATATTTAAAACAGTTGTCAACAATTTTAAACGTGCTAATTACCGTTATAAACAGTACCTTGGTTGCTGTCCATAGTATATGGAAGTTTATTTATTTATTTATTTATTTATTTAAGAATTAATTACTATAAAACATTGATTAGCTTACAAAAATAACAGGAACCGAATGGCAAAACCTTAACCTTTTGCTTATTTGTTTCTGTCACCCAACTGCAGTAGGTACTAGCCCGTTCTAGGGTGGACAGGACTCCAATATTACAATTAAGTTTGCTTGATTGCTTGGTTGCTTACAAATGTAGATTAGATTATACATTTATACAAGTTAGATTTATACATTTTCTCATCGTGGTACTTTTTTGAGAAAGCTGCCAATAACTACCCAGGAAACACTTTTATAAGCTTATATTAGGATAAGTATATAAACCGACAGCATTCGTCAAGAATGTCAAAACTTTCGCGATCACTGCTAAGCAAGTATTTATTTAATTCTATTTTATTCTCTTTAAATAATTTCGAGTAGAATTCAGTAGAACCATACTTGATAATATCAACTAAGTGCGTAAAAAATACCTATCAACATTCATGCGTTTCGCGACAATCAACAAACATGCGTTTCGCGACATCTAGTAGATAACTGAAACTGATTTCTCGCCGTGTCGATTATCTCAGCCAGTTTTAAAGCTGGCGCAGGACAGGACACTGGCGCAGTTACCATAACCTAGCTCGGAAGTAAAAAAAAATGTTTCTTTATTCGAGTCAGATGTTTATATTTAGTCATCAGAGACACGAGGGAACAAAAGTATGTCTCTTATCTTAGATATAGTTGCCCTCACTTAGGTAGGTTAAGCGTATGCTGAGACGAAGGTGATGCAGCGCATCATAGTATATATTTTGCAAGGCAGGGCAGTTGAGGCAGACATAGGCAGCGAGCGTATGCTGCGATGCAGTTAAATGACATATATAATATTTAGTCGCGTCCTTGCGAGTACAAAGCATATACAATTTTTGAGTTTGGCGAAAAAAAATGAGTTTGGAGTCAGAGTTTGATTATGAAATTAAAGAATTGTTGCTACTTTACAGTTTGTCAAAGCGTATACAAACGCTCTGAAAAAAAAAACGCTCTGCTAATGAAGGATTTGTACTCTCGAGAGTGTTATTTGGCCAATTTACTCCCATTTTCGCAGAAAAAATATAAAATCTAGCTAAAAACACGAACACGTTTCGACCTGCGCGCGTCGCGCAGAAATCTGTGCCGGCACTACAAACAACGAGGCGCAGAGCAGGATAGTCACACGTCTGCGTTTTAAGTACCTGCGCCGCAGCGTACGCAGCCCTCAGCATGTTCAATCTACTCTGACCTGCGCTTCGTGGAACTGCGTCACCTGTGTCTCAGTATACGCTTAAGCTTTGGTTTCCTAAAAAAGCGGTGCCGCTATCTAGCGGCCGTAATGTAGCATTGGGTGACTTCACCAACACGTCTATAAAAACCATCGTCGTAGGTTTCCTAGAGAGCGTCGAGTGTTACCGTAACGTCAAATAGCGGTGCTGTCAGTTGCATGACGGATGTCATAGCAGTGATTATCTGTTGTGGGCCGTTTTTTGGCGTGTGCGGTCAGCATTTAGCATTCAGCAAACAATGACTGGAAACGTGACTTGGACAAGCGAAAATGAAGAACAATTAATTGATTTTGTCAAAAATCATAAAGCCTTGTACAATATTAAATCAAAAGAGTAAAGAAAGCCTAGTTGAAACAAAATTTGTGGAACAATATCGGAATAACACTTTAAAAATCAGGTGTGTAGGTACTAAAACTAGAACTATATAGTCGGAAAAAACAAAAGAGTTCCTCTTTAAAAATAATACAATTGTCGTTTAACTATTACGTTGAAATGCGCTTTCAGTAGCACGATTTTTAAACATCACACTCTTCCCCGAAACATTTTTTTTTTCATCTTCCGACTCTTCATCTTTCAAATATACTATTAGTGCTGTGTCTAAATCGTACATTTTCCACCGCTGCACGACACTCAACTCGAGTGAGTACTGATTGAATACGGTCGCACCACTTTCTAGGAAACCACAGCTTTGGTCAACCGAGACAGCCGTCCTATTGCGGCCGCTAGATAACGGCACCGTTTTTCGAGGAAACCAAAGCTTTAGGCTTATTAGGTACAATACGGAACCCTCAGGCATGAAAGTTGACTTGGCGGAAGTTAGAGTCAGCTCGGCGTCTCTTCCGGTCCAACGGACTTCTCATCAACGTCGACAAGACGAATGCTGCGCATTGCGACTCCGAAATGTCGCAAACACCGTCTTGGTAATGTGTGATAGACAACCAATTCAATTTATTGAAAAAACTAACTTTAACTTCTTCGGGTTCACATTGATTCTACATTGCACATACTGAGATCTTCAAGTCGACAAGTTTTGTGATAAGCCAGGTCGTGCATGCTTCCTGTTGAGGGCAGACATCCCACTAGAAATTCTGTTGTAAGGATGTTTAATGTTATTATTGTTAAAATCAATTAATATTTTATTTCATTCATTTTATGTCAATATATTTTTGACAACTGAAGAACTCTAATATTCTATAAATAGCTTTAAGTGATTATGAACGTATCGATGCTTTTATTGTATATACTGCAGAATGAATAAATTGACACTGTTACCAATACGTCGCATTATGGCGACTTGCATCTACAGTAGGTACCGTGCGAATTAATTGGAACAAAGAGTATTTTTCTTCGAAAAGTGCTTTATTGGATAAACATACAAAAACAGGGTATTATTGCAGTATAGGAACCTCTTCTAGATTGTTGATTTTTTAACATCACCAGACTATATTTACCACGCTGATTCCGAATCTGCAATAATATTTATTCGGTCTCAATAAATAAACAAGATATAGGCATTAAAAAAACCGCTAAACCCATACATTTCGGTAGTTTAAGTTTTTTAATATTTTAAATATTACATAAACACCTATTTGGCGGTAGGTTAGATTAGTTTTTTTTAAAAACAACCTTAAAAACTGAGTTCAAAAAAACTTTTTTTTTGTATGTCAATATTATTTTTACGCCGAAATTTTACGCGTCCGAAGCTTTTTTCTCTAACATTTAGAGCATTACAATGATCGAATCTAGTAGTGTTTCTTTATTTTTTCGATTTCTTAGAAAGGTTCCTATACTGCAATAATTCCAAAAACAGTACTGGTAGTTATAGATTGTTAGTTTTATTATAAAATGAATCACCCGTTTGCGTTGATAACACCGTTCACTCTTGTAGGCACAGAATTTACCAGGTTTAGACAGCTTCTTTCATCTGCACTGATCATCTTGGTTTTCGTTGTACAATCCATCTTGGAGCCGTTTTTTTTTGAAAATGGCCAAGAGGTTTTCGATTAAGTTGATTTCGGAGGAGTTTCCAAGCCATTCAAGTAGGTACATATATTTGGTTCTGTGTGAAAAACTGTTTCACTTGTTCAAGTGCTCACAAGTTGTACGTACGGTCATACACTTGTGGACGCTACATAGCCCCGCCTAAATTATTATATTTAAATGTTAAAAATGAATACTTTCCCAACTTACCTTAATTATTAAATGGATCATCACAGCAGAGTTGCGACGAATCACAATCAAGGCTTAATTATAACGCAGTGAGTGGTATTTGCACTTCAAATTATAGCTACTGGAAGAGATTTGGAAAAGCGACCGAATCTTTTGGCATTACTAATTACGACCATGATATACCTATTTTAATATTAAGGAGCAGCAGAATTTGTAAAACAAAGAATTGCACAGCTCTACTAAAACTGTCAAACCGCCCAAAGAAACGCAAAATTTGACGATTTGATGCCATCCCTAATTACCTGTGATAATCACTACTGCCACCACAGATAATCACCACTACCTGTATCCCTTCACCACTGATAATATGCGAAATAGCAATTCGCTATAATTCGATAGCGATTTATTATTATTTTTTTAAAATATAGGTATAGCCCGCGACGAGCAATAAAGCAACACGACGGCCATGTTTCTTTTCAAACTAATATTAGCCTACCCACATCAGAGGTCGTCTGTGAAACGGTCTGATGTCGTTGGTATCTGGAAGTAAAGGTGGGTGTACCTATAATATCGAATTTAAATATAATTGCCGTTGCCGCTGCTGAAACTGATGCAATGACATCCACAAGAACGACGAGGATCATGAACGAATTGGCGGAGAAACAAGTAAATAACTATATTAAAAAGATTAAAAAAACACGACTAGCGTTACAGAAAGTGAACTATTGTATTTATATTTATTTTTATTGCGGTTTTTTATGAAATATTTGTGCTTTATGTATTTATCCATATACATATATGTATAGGTACTGTAGCGGTATTGGCTTTTCCGGCGAGAAAAACAGTCGGAAAACCCAATCCCGTTCGCGACATTCAATACGAAAACATGCCCTTTGATCCGCGAGCGGTTTGACAGTTCAGTCAGCGCGAGCGGCGTAGTGTCGGACACCGATTGCGCGACGGATCGACCCGTTATCGATCGTGCGATCATTTAGCGATCCGGTGTACAAATATCACATAAATAAAATAATTTCGAATAAATCCGGAATTATGTCAGAATATAATAATGATAAATAAAAGTAATATTCGATTGTTTTAAAATTTATTATTTAGACTAAAATATTTGGTTCTTAAAAATAATTGAAATATAGAATATAATACAAAAATAAATCAGGAAATTTAATGAAAAGAATTACGAAATTATTAGTTCGCAATAGAATTTCGTTTCGTTTTTGGGCGGGAAAACGAAGTTCGTTGACCCGCGGATTACCTCGCAGATTGTAAAAGGGTCATTCGTTTTCCGGCCTTCAGGCAAACCACTCCGAATAATCAAGAGATCCCGAGGGAATATTAGTGATACGGATAACTCGGTGAGTCCTGTTTAATGCTTGAGGGTTAGAGGAAACCCGCTATGGGTTCCCGATTAACGATAGGGAGAGTGCCGGCCGGGAAGATCGGACCACTGACGGGGGGCCGCTGCCCTCAGTCCTCCCTGGTCCAATCTGTCCTATCCCCTGGCCGCGCTGAGTGTTTCCTAACCCGAATATTGTGATCTGTGCAGGGATCTCTTGAAGGCGACCATCTCCGGCGTCTGCATCTTTTGAAGGCGACCATCTCCGGCGTCTGGATCGGGAAGGCGACCAACCTCCGGCGTCTAGATCCCTGGAAGACGACCAACCTCCGGCGTCTGCATCACTCAAGGCGACCTCAAGGGAGGCGATATAGGGCGAGCACAGCAGCGAGATCTGGCGGGCATCAACCTCAGCTACCCCCAGGTTCCGGGAACGCAGATCCCCGGCGAGAAGAACCTTTCGGGCTCAAGCGGTGCGGCTAAAGACGAGGGAAGCCGTCCCTACAGACGTCCAAGGAGTAGAAGCCGACGGAGGCCTCGCAGGCGCAGTGCCCGGACTGGGAGTACTCTCGGGGCTATCCCTCGTTCACACGTTTTCCCCCTGGATCGTCAACGTCAACGTCCTTTTATTTTAACTTTACGTTTTTATCTAGTCAACGTTTCACTATTGTCACTTTTATGTTTTTATCTTTTAACGCCTTTTTATTTTATTTTATAATTTTATCTTGACGTTTTGTTATTTTATCTTTTATACCTTTTTTATAAATCGTTCTCAATTCAAATTTTAAAAACCTCAATAAACACAAACTATTACTGAGCTGATTGTTTCCGATTTCTCATTACGGAGCCGACCCTCGAGATCAGGTCTCTGCTCTTCTCTAATTTTGAGTTACCGGTCATAGATTACTTTATTCAACCTTCGGTTATCATAACGATAAATTGGTCGATTTTAAGTGTTTCGCGAACGTACGATACTTACTCGGCGCGGTGAAAATATTGCCGCGGCCGTTATACGAAAAGGAATAACTGCAGTATAGGAACCTCTCACCAAAAAAAAAAAAAAAAATATACACTAATAGATTGTAGCATTTTAATGCTAAATCTGGAAGAAAATTGTGTCGGTCGCTATAAATAAGCGAGATATAGGCATTCAAACTTTAAATTTTATATGTAAACAAATAGCCTAAAATGGCCCAAAATAAAATTCACCCCGCTATATTCACCACGCTGATTCCGAATCTTCCATAATTTTTATTCGATCTCAATAAATAAGCGAGATATAGGCGTTCAAATTTGTTATCCCTATGTCAACAAAGTTGCGGCCATTTTGTTTGTACTTACCGTGTTGACACTTTCGAGTATATCGTAATATCGATAACAATTAGCGATATTACAGAAATTATGACAATTTGGAGAGTTTTAAGATTAATTGAAATATGTTGAACAAAAGCGATTGGAAAAATACATATTTTCGCGCAAATTAAAAAAGGGCACTATTTTCGATGTCTTTTCAATGACTTTGCGTATTGATGACAGAAGATATACTGAAATGTCGTTTGTTTCAGGTTACCTTTAGTCATCAATACACCAAATTTCAAATGTTCGTAAAATCTACGAAAATTGTGCAATTGTTTTAGATGATCGCTAACACATGGTGTTAATTTGATATTGAAGAAATTTAGTTTGTTTCAGTTTACCTTTTGTCATTCTTATGTTAATATCAATAGCGCCGCAGGCAAAAATTTTTTTTCGAATTTCTTTTGTCTGCGGTGTTAATTTGATATTGAAGACATTTCGTTTGTTTAAGGTTACCTTTTGTCATTATCACCAAAGTCATTTAGTAAAAACCTTGGAAAAAAACGAAATATCGCTAACACATTGTCATGTTAACTTCAATAGCGCCGCAGGCAAAAATTTTTTTTCGAATTTCGCGCGAAATTCGAAAAAAAATTTTTGCTTGCGGGGATATTCAGATATTTAGGAATTTTCTATTGTTTCAGGATACCTTTTGTTATCAAAACGCAAAGTCATTGAAAAAACCCTCGAAAATAGACTATTATTTTTTAATATCGCACATGTTTTTTCACGACCATGCCATCATTTTTCTAAAATCGCGAATTGTTATCGATATTAGAGAACTCGCGGTATATCGACTAAGTATATTCCGACACTACTTCTGAAGCAATATGGCCGTCTTTTTGACGTTTAGTATGCAAATTTTAAATGCCTATATCTCGCTTATTTATTGAGAGCGACAAAAGATTATTGCAGATTCGGAATCTGCGTGGCGAATATAGTCCGGTGACGTTTAAAAATCAAAAATCCAGGAGAGGTTCCTATACTGCAGTTATACCTACGAAAATATAGCATTTGACGTTTTCATACCTAAAATAACCCTTGTTCTAAAACCATAAATACCCAAAACTATTATTTATAAACTTATTATTAAACGTCACAGTACATATATATATTTCCGGAATATACTCAATTATACCTTTCATTGTAAACTAAACACGATATATTTATGTTAATTTATTGACATTTGGATATTTGGACTTTTAGACAACTAACTTGATATTTGTACAGTTCATGTAGGTACTCTATGATACTCCGTATGACATAACAATTCTAACCCTGAACACATTACACTCCTTTTTGTCGGGAAGTCGTGTAAAAAAGGACCATAATGGAATATTATGTCGATACTACTGTGATATCCAGACCACAGAAAAATATTAATATTGAAGCGAGGAATACAACCCCATTAATAAAGTAATTAAGACTCTTCGCATGCAACTTGAGCATGCAAACAGCGTAAAACTGGAGATGATTAAACATCACATCGACGACTTTATGGAATTTGAAAGAGTTTGCCAAGAAAACATAGATTTGAAGACACATTTATCCTGGTTTAAAAACGAAATGGTTATAACTGTGATCAACTATTTCAAATATATTACGAAACTTGCAGAGTATGAATAAGAGCATTCAGAATTAAAAGATATTCACCAATACGTCTCGTCTTTGGAGAAAAACTCGCCAAATGTGAACGAACTGTCACATTTTACTCTAAACAAAAAGAAGAGTTGTTACTAAACAATATACAAAATGATATAAAAATTACAAATAAAATAGCAAGATTAATTAAGTTTGTGGTAGAAAAGGAAGCAAAATATATTACACTAATTAAATCTTTAACCTTTCGGAAGCTATTCATTCCACGCAAAATTTTCGAAGCCATCGAAAATTTGTTTGTATAAGGTGTGTGCAAGCATACTAATAGATACTGGTGATTTATTCAATGACAGGCTTTTACCGCAGTGGAGGAAGCAATAGACCCGATAATTGCATAAATACGGATAATGAAAAACGCCGCTCGGCGGACGTGGCCACGCAGGGGTTCAAAAAAAGGGTTCGGTAATAGCAAATAGCATTCCCACTACCTCAAGAACCTTAGCCAAAAATTCGACTCCTATACAAGAAACAGTAAATATTGTAACTAAATCAAAGTTAATTACCGAGGATAATTAAGTCCCGAAGAAGAAACAAAGTCCAAGCAAAGAAAAATAAGTCCTCAAAAACCAGTAAAAACTAAAACGTGCGACGAAATTATGGAACAACGAAATAAAAAACCCATAAACCCAACCCAGTCCAAATCCAAGAAAATTATGAAGGAAAAAATAATTAAGAACAGTACTAATACTGACAGACAAAAATGGGGAAACCAATCCAGTCTAATCAATGACTGTAACAAAAACATATCACAAAAACATACGCCCAATTTCATGGCATCTGTAAGGTTTCAAAAAGCATGCTGAATAAGATGACTTAATATGACTATGTAATTGTTATGGGAGTATTTCTTTACATATTTCGTTACCAAACTTTAAATAACATTGAGACCAGTATGGCAGCTTTAATTGAAATGTCGAAAAATACCAAACATCTGGTATGTGATATCCCATATAGGTTCGGTAAAAACAACTACAAGTACGATATTCTCGATATTACCAAAAAAAAAAAAGTATTGTGTAGGAAGAACAACCACGTTACATTTATATCACTTCCCGAGGTCCTGATTGAGAGTGAGCACACATACTCCAAAACAACATTAAACGTAAATGGAAAAATGAAATTTTGCTCAAAGGTAAATGAGAGCATTTTCCCTATTACCCAGGATCATCCAACAAGGTCTTCAAAAATTGATATATTTTAGTGCTGGCGAAACCTGGATAAAAGAAGACCATCAAAATACTATAATTATACCAGGGTTCACGGTATATTCTTTCTATAATAGATCCACTGCGATTAGAGGTGGATCCGCTGTCTTCATAAAAAGTAACATAGATTTTAAAGCTAGGCATGATATGCACTTTCTCTGTCAAAGGAAAAATCTAAATAAGTTGCGTTTTTATATCCAAATTTTCTGCAAATGACGTTGGTTTCTATAGGCCGCCTCTATCTGATTTTAATCAATTTATAAACGAAGTCAAAATAGTAATAAAGAAGCTTATCAAAGTTGTAGACATTTTAATTAAGACTTCTCGATAAATTCATCTGTTAGTGAAGCACTAATTGATCTATTTTTGAACCTTAATATGACAAAAGCCGTTCATTTTCCGTCAAGAATAAATGCAGTCTCTAGCACGTGTATTGATAACATTTTTACAAATATTAGTGACTTCACTGTCAATGAGATAACGTGCAGTATTTCTGACCATGGCGGGCAACAATTAAGAAGTCCGGAACACTGGTCCGGCGTACGCAACGTACGCAACGCATTATGACACCTGGCCCTTGTATTTCAATGAAAGCAGACACACATATGATACGCAACGTTGCGTGGGATAAGTGTGTCTCCTTCCATCTAAATTCAAGGGTCAGATGTCATCATGCGTTGCGTATATTGTGTACGTAGGCCCAGTGTGTAGGACCCCTAAGTTGGTCTCATAGACAATGTAAAGCGACTGCAGTTATCAGCATAACTAAAATAATAATTACAAGCTATCAAATTATGTCACATTGCCTTACTATAAAGGCAAAACCACGTAGCAGCTACATAGGTGCATTTTTCTTATAGGCATATATAATGACATATTATTTGAATATTTTTATTTATTATGCAATTATTTAACACATTATTTTTAATATCAATGACTACTTCTAATGAAACAAAGGAATAAATAATAAGTTTAACATACTATATCACATTCAATTAAGTTTAGCATATATTTATTGAAAAATTAATCACATGTATATTTATTCCCACACACTCCACATGAGCCATTTTTTTGCAAATTGGTCTCAGTTTAGCAGCTGAACAAGGCTTCTTATACCTTAGATTGCTATAAAGTGACCAAATAGTTAATTTAAAGGACACTTTTTCATCAAAGGTTTCATCTACAACGAACCCGTCACCCCATGAAGGTGTAGCAATATGTAATCGTTCTTTTAACCTGAAGTGAACGTTAAGACTTAGGGACAACACAGTCCACTGTGTTGAAATTGAAAGGGCAATCATAAGAGGGCACAAATATTGCTAAAATTCTCTGTGTCTGGAATCTACCAATAAGTCGAAACGACATACTACATACCTCATTTTGCCTCTTGGGGTCCTGTCATATTCTTATTTTTGAGGTTCCAGACTTTTATAACATAAGAAATATCAAGTTAAATATAAAGCTACATGTGTGCGTATCATATAGCGTAAAATAAATTATGAATTTTTATTTGCAAACGCCAATTTTTATTTGCAAAACGACCTGTCGACGCCATGCGCGCTGGTTTAATAACTTTGTTTATTTCAACTCATGTGTTGTTGACAGAACGCGAATCGTTGGATGGTACAGTATAATTTGATGGATATTTTTTACGGACAGTTTAACTTGATGCTGGCAGAAAGGCATCGTCTATCGGTGATTGTCATAAAGTAACGAAAAAAAGGAGATAATTTGATGCCGTACCTATAACAGAGCGAAACCACAGTAGGTATACCAGACAGTAGCTTCTCTTAGAACAAAATTGAAATCAAAGCGAATACGTTACGAGTCGTAAGGGGATCGGATGGTCGCCAGATGTTTCGCTACTCGGCCTACACAGTTACCTGAACGCTTGAAAAGGTCGGCAGCCTTTACCTGCCCTGTTTCGCGTTTGTCGTGACGAACGCCTCTGCCCACATTCCTCGCACCCTCTTGCCGCATTGCCTTGTAGCTCGAGAGTAAAGCTACTGAAATAAAATGAAATGAAAAATACCTTTATTGTACTAAAAAAAATAATTACATTGGTAAAGAAAACTTAAATTCCATTTTAACTTAGTACAAACGGCGGGCTTATCGTTTGGCGATTTCTTACAGCCAACCGTGTAATATTAAATGAAAGTAACAATACAGCTCACATACATAAACATATACACATAAATATACATATACATACATACATACATATACATACATACATAAAAATATAATTTATAAAATAATATATGTATATTATAATAATAGATACATAGGAACTACAGATAAATAAAAATAAAAATACCTACTTATATAAAATGATAGATATTACAAAGTTCTTATGAGTCTATCCAATCAACAACCCAACGGAAGGGGGAAGGGGGAGGGGAAAGGGGGGAGGGTTGGAGCTACTGGGTGGTATACTGTGGTGAAACTCAGTGTAAGTTTGCTTGCAATGTCATTTTGTATGCTTAACGCGGTCGGACATTTTCCAAAATCGCTGAAGTCTGCCGTCTTATATCGGCGAAACTATACATAGGTAATAGGAAATGCAGTTTGCGCGCAAGCGAGCGCATCCATTGTATTTGGGCCCCGCCAGGGCTAGGCTAGCCCAAGGATGACTTACCTTCGGTGCAAAACAAAAAGGATATGCCGGGTGGTAAAAAATGAAACCGGGGGAGGCTAAAAGGTTCCTTTTTGATGGCGGGTCGTCTTTGTTATTTAAATTATTAGGTACGTACTAGGCGAATGCGAAATGCGCGCGAAAATATGTCACCCCTATGCGAATTATAAACGGTTTTATATTTGAAAACTATTGGAATTAATTCAAACCAATGGGACCAGTTATAATTTTCGATTCGTGGACCAATATCTTGGTATATCTATACGGATGTCCTGGTATCTATCGTTGGTACACTCCGCTGCATTCTTTTTGAGCTCTCGACCACAGTCTCAAAAATGCTTACACAGATTAAACACAACCTCGTCAAAACTGTACATGAGAAAGAAAATCAAATGGCCTCGTGCTAGACTAGAGCCGCTATATGTAACGGACTTCGCCGTCTTCCTTAAAACCAAGGCATGTACAGCCAACGACAGAATATTTGATATCGTGATGATGTATTGAAAATTTAAAATTGGCTTTTATAGTCTAATTAACAAATTCAAATTCAATTTCAAATATTTTTAATCAATGTAAATACATAATATACACATACTGAACGTCAAAAGACAGTAATTGTACTTTTTCCTATTTTTTCCGGCGAGTTCTACAAGTAAGATTCCACTGGAAAGAACCGCCAAAGAAAACCAGTGACCACTTTTTTTATACTATTATTATCCATAATTTATATATAATCAATAATTCAAAAATATTTCATGTCCCCGGTCCATGTATTTACTTTATCGATGTCCCCGTGAATTGAAGACATGAAACAGAAAGAAAAAAGGCAGGCAGAAAACAAGTAATTTCACAATAAAATATAAATATTCAAAATAGATCGGCTATGCCTAGTTAGGAGCGACGCAAGCATTTGTTACTACAAACGGTGTAAGATTCCACTGGAAAGAACCGCCAAAGAAAACCAGTGACCACTTTTTTGGTACTATTATTGTCCATAATTTATATATAATCAATAATTCAAAAATATTTCATGTCCCCGGTCCATGTATTTACTTTATCGATGTCCCCGTGAATTGAAGACATGAAACAGAAAGAAAAAAGGCAGGCAGAAAACAAGTAATTTCACAATAAAATATAAATATTCAAAATAGATCGGCTATGCCTAGTTAGGAGCGACGCAAGCATTTGTTACTACAAACGGTGTAATTTTTTTAATCAAATAAAATAAAAAAATTAATAAATATTGAAGTGATGAATACAAAATAAAAAAAACTTAATTTCGACGTACAAAATCGACTAGCCATCCTAACAGTATTGTTTTAGAGAATGACTGTACTATAATTTAAATGTTCATTAGCGATTAACACATGCATTACATGCATAACCGTCCATGATGTAATATCGATAATTAGTTTGGTTTATAATACGGTGTGATATATAATAATGTGGAAAATAACATTAGGATTGTGACACAAAAACACAAAACAATCATGTTTCACTTTCCAAACTATTACCACTTTTATATTAGGAGCCTCAATTATAACAGTACATCTCAAACACAATACTTTTATAGACTCTGCTTACAACACAATACGATCACCTTTCACTGTCCAAACTATTATTATAATTATATGTGCCAATTTTACAGTACACAGTAAGACACATAGTATTATTCATTGAAGTGGATATATTCCTTCTAAATCACTGTCACCGTTTTCAGATCGACTTTCATCTAAATTAACTGCATTCATTTCTTCATCACTACTTCCCGTATTTACTACAAATGATAGATTGTCTAAAATTCTATCTAACACCGGTTCGGTTAGCCTATATTTGTTTTCTATATCGATAACATGACGACAAACATTAGTCCAACATTGGGAGTCTCTGGTTGACATTGTTTCAATTTTATCTATGGCGTGTGTCATAGCATCGTCCAGTTTAAAAGAAACGTTCTTTTTCGCTACATATCCCTTTATCTGAGCCCATATTTCCTCTATGGGATTAAGGTCAGGGTGGTATGGTGGTAATCGGAGTACTGTGTGACCATTGTCTTCTAATAAAGCGTTAACTTTAAACTTTTTAAATCGGGGTTTATTAATTTTAATAATCTCATAAAGCGATGTCTTCAACATGGCGTCATTGAATGGAATATTTTTATCGCGTAACCACTGTTGCATAACAGCTTTTCGAGAGTTGGACGTTGGTGCTGGGTTTAATTGCACGTTGTGGTATGGGGCATTATCAATCACTACAACAGAATTAAACTTTTCGGCTAAAACTCTTTTTATTGACGCGATAGATATTTTACTAGCAGCAGAAAGCCTTTTTAAGACCGCTTGCAATTCAATTGTTATTCCGAATTTCGCTTCATCTTTCATGAAATGGTAAATATTTGATATTAATTCCCTTGTCTGGGATTTCAGCGTCTGACTGTACCGTTAAACGGCTGGCTTCGACGAGAATCATTACAGTCACGCGTAAACTCAACCTCTCTCCGTCATTCTCACAGGTATAAAATATGCCTATCCCTTTTTTGGTTTCAGTGCATTGGTGTGCAGTGCAGTGCAATAAATGCAATACGTGTGACCTGAGCATGTAGTTGTAGAGCTCAAAATGTTTGCATTCCACTGTATACATCCTGATATATTTATTTATTTATTTATTTATTTAGTAACACATCTAGTAAACAATTAATGTCATATTTGTAAGTAAGATGTTAGCAAGAAATTGATGCGACATTATTTTTATTGTTTGACACAGTCGCCTAACTATTTTTTAATAGGCCTAGGGTTGTTCTAAGGCAGACTTTTAATGATGATATCAAGTGTGCACTGTCAACTTAAACTATAGTTAGTACTTACTTTCAAATCTACAAATATGAAACTACGAATATTTACGCATATACAAATATAGATACTCATATACATCTATAGATAAAATATATATCCATATATGCACACATACACATACATATATGTATACGAAAATAATAATAAAACCAAAATAAATAAAAATTAAAACTAAAATAATATACATACGGGGTGTTATTACTGAACGGTCTTTTTTTTGTGGGTGAATCAGTACAACGAAGTAAGCAACTTTTAATAAAAAAATTTAGAAAAAACTGAAAAATAACCTTTTTTTTTTAATTTGTTTTTTAATTTTTTTTATTAAATATTATGAAAAGCTATTATCACGATGCACTATCTAGCGGTTGGTAAAATGTCGCTGATATTGTTTATTTACGACTTTTTACCTACCGCTAGATGGCGCAGTGCGCTCAAACGATTCTCAAACCTTTGTTTAACAGACAACTTCTTCAAATTTTCAAATTTTTAAAAAAAAACAAAATTCCAAAAAAAAACATTTCTTTTTGGTTTTTTCCAAATTTTTTTATTAAAAGTTGCTTACTACGTTGTACTGATTCACCGACAGAAAAAAAATCCCGTGCTGTAATAATACCCTGTATATAAATCAATTACATATTGATATAACGCTTACATACCTATAATAGTCATTTAAAATTATCATGGTAAAAACTAAATACTATCATTCAAAATACAACAGTCAGCATATTCCCTAAACCGTCCCTACCCACCTCCAATCGTATCTGATATCATATATTTATCGTATCTGTTTGTTTGTTTCAACTTTTCATTGTAAAGTATCGCAATGGGCCAGTTTTTCATCGTAAGACAATCTCTTTCAACCAACACTGCTATGCAGTGTTTATATGTATGTGTGCGTGTAACATGTGTAAGTGTATGTCGTGTTATTACATTCGATCGACAGAATTGACAATGCAATTCCGTTAATTTTATCCCAACGTAAAATGGTGACTCAGCCGGGAATCGCACCCGGAACCTTATAATGTAAGATCAGGCGTCATAACCACTCGGATGTCCCATATCTATATATCTATACCAGCGGTTCCAAGCGGGTTAGATATCAGCGAATACCCCCAAAAAAGTTTAGTTTTAAAAACAATTGCATTTTTTCTTCGATGCCCTGCTTTTGATTTCCTTGTCACCATTGTGAAAAATCCACTTTCACACTTAGTAAGTTGTGGCAAATGGGATCCTTATTTTCTATTTTTTTTCTCTAATTATTATTACATTCTTTCTAATTATTATTACATAATATGTACATTCGCCAAAATGTTGATAGTTATGTGTTTTCAAAATCTATTTCACGAAGTCCAAATAATTTTGGGCCGTCCACATATTACGTAATCACGTTTTTGGGACTTTCGCCCGCCCCCCCCCCCTCCCCCATGTCAACAGACGTAATCAGCGTCCCCCCTCTCCCCTCGATGTTACGTAATCAACCGATTTTGCGAAAAAGGTGAAGAATCGTGACCCAGCATTCGTATAGAGTTTGAAGACTCTTCCACAATGCGGCAGAACTCCGGATCCTTCGCGCACTTTTTGTATTTCTTTTTAAACTGCCCCAAGTCGTCGTTGGCCTGCCGTTCAGCCTCCGGTCCCGAGAGGAGTAAAAACGCTTTGGCGTATGTATCGAG
The DNA here is from genome assembly GCA_944548615.1 of Micropterix aruncella. Classification (NCBI taxonomy): domain Eukaryota; kingdom Metazoa; phylum Arthropoda; class Insecta; order Lepidoptera; family Micropterigidae; genus Micropterix; species Micropterix aruncella. The sequence goes on from OX155963.1 coordinate 17,959,773, forward strand.
AAACTCCATGTGTAAATCCGCTATAATTAGTTGATGCGCCACACGAGCACTTTAATCTTTCCGCGATGTTGTTGGAGCGTGCAGCGTCGCGCTAGGCCACAGTTGCAGCCGTGCTGCCGGCACGTAGAGCGGCCACAGGCTGCCAGCGCGCGCAGGTACAGGCCCGGGCGGCTCAATCGCAGACGAGCGCGTGGACTATCAATATCAAGCACATCGCGCCAGGGGGTATCTTCGGCCTGGCTCTGCGCTATTTCCCAAAGGTTTAGACCAACAAAAATTGCCATGCGGTGACCAAATGATTGATTGCTTAATCAGGACGGGCACCCCCCCCCCCCCCAAGTAATCAAGCGTAAGCCTCAGCTTCAACCCCCCTCCCCCTCGATGATAAAGTAATATGTGGACGGCACCTTCGCTTTGGCTTCAAATTCAGTGTCTGGAAATACTCCATATATAAATACTAAAATATTTGCCGATAGAATGTACGAGTACCTACTACTGATGACGCGGTGAGTTATTTCTTCTGTGGATGAACAATTTTTAATTCACTAAGTAATACTATTGATTAACTGTATAATCAATGGTACCTTTGGCCAGGGGTCTCCAACCTTTTTGAAATCAAGGGCCGACAATACTTTGATTTCGGTTCGGCGGGCCGCAACACAAAGAAAACCTTCCATTATAAACATTAGTAATTGAAAAACTATAATCATTAGAGTTATATATTATATAATTTGACAAACAGGAAATCATTTTAATAAAATTCAAGTAATGAGATGGTTGACATTGTTTTAACTAATTTATTAATGTCTACCCTATAGTGGTCGTTGCAATTCTCAAACTGTTCTCAAGATGAACATCGGTGACTCTGGTTCTTGCCTTAGATTTTATGTTTTTTTTTTCGAGAAACTGCTCATTGCTTTTGCGAGGGGCATAAAACTTCTGCTGCAGGCTCCATACGTTCTTTTATGAATTTGCCGTCGTTAAATGGTTTTGATTTACGTGCAATTGTCTCTGAAATAATATAGCTCACTTTTACACTTGCTTCGCTGTCCTGATTCTGATTTCGGAATGAATACTGCTGTGTTTGAATTTGTTTCTTCAGTGACATCACCTTTTCAATGTGCAATTGTCAATAAGGATGCGCAAACTTACTGGAATGTTTGGAATCATAATGTTGTTTGATATTGTATTCTTTTAACTGATTCATTACATACGAGGCGAATGGGTTTTCGCCGGCATGAAACACAAATATAAGTTCGTCCATTTATCTGAATAATCTGTTCTTATAAGTGACTTTGCGTTTCCTACTTGTACTTGCTGTCATCACACTTGTTCGATGTCGAAAACTTAGTCATGTTGAAACATGTTTTCATTTCAACCTTCAACGAGACGAGAGCGTGTCCGTCGTTACCCGTCGTCGTCGTTACCACGTCGTAACACTGCGGAGCGCGGGCGGGCCGCCAAGAACGCCACCGCGGGTCGCAAGCGGCCCGCGGCCCGCAGGTTGAAGACCCTTGCTTAGGCTATTAGCATTGATTTTATATAAAATCAATGCTATTAGTTAGATCGCAAAAGATGATTTTAATAATAATTACTTTCACGGCAAAGGGAAAGTATTTTTTCGAGATGATGATGGATAGGTATATTCAATTTGACCCCCCCCCCTCCGACACGATTCGGCATTTAGGCATCAATTGGTCATGGCAAGAGTTGAGAACATTGTGGTTGATATCGATCCACTGTTTTTTATTTATTGTAATTGTATTGCTTTTAACCCCTCAAATGTGAGGCGTCCCTTAAGGGATGCCTTGGCAAAATGTATACAAAATGTATATAAATTTATATAAATGTAAATATAAATGTAAATGTGCGCCGCTTTATAGTAATCCGCTCTATAGTAATGCTATAGCTCTATAGTAAACCCCGCTCTATGTAAATGTAAATGTAAATGTAAATATAAATTTATATACATTTTGCCGTAGGCAACCCGAGCTAATCGCCATTCATTTGAGGGGTTAAGGTTGCGGGCGCCGAGTAGCCAGTGGCGGATTTGCAGTCTTGGCCGCCCTAGGCCCCATGCCATGTATCAGGTACCAGCCGCCCCTTTCTTAGCATCCATCATATAGACTACATAATGAATATAATTTTTTGCCAACTTTTATCGAAATCGATTCAACATCAGTTAAGTATAATAGCTGCCAGTTTGTATTTTTTCGATGATTCAGGGATAATTGCACATTTAAATAAAACATTTCAAACGGTGTTAGGTTTTATTTATTTAAATAACTAAAGGTTGTTCATGCATATACAATATATAATAAGTGTTTTACAATGTGTTACAAAACTCGTCTGCACTTAAGCGCAGCAAAATCATTAATTGAATATTCGCAATCCAATTTCCTTAAAAAAATAGATTCTATGTTAAGCAAAGCAAGATCGTTTAACCTTGGCTCCGTCATTGTTGTGCGTAAATAATTTTTAACTCGTCGCAAACAAGAAAACGATCGTTCTCCAGAACAGTTACTGGCGGGAGAACACACACATACGTAGAGCAATAGGTATCTACGTTTGGGTAAATGGTTTGAAGACCTTCAGTTCGTAACCATTTCAACAAACTGACAGCACTGACAGCACTGTTCAGATTTTTATTTTTTATTCTGCAGTGAGCGCGAAAATGGAGGCATTGTTATGAAAAATTGTCTTCTAAGTCAGTAAAATAAACCACTTGCAATGCTTTGGCTTTTTCTTCGACTTCTAACGCGCTTAGTTTCGTCAGGTTAGTAATAAAATTAAAATTATTGTAAAATAATTTATACGCTTCCTGTCGTTTTTTTGAGTTCTTCTGACAATGTATCAATTATTACCAAAAATGTAGTGATTCTGAAATTTTCGCTACCATTCTTTTGTTGCATCTCTTCACCTTTATTAGTCTCGCCATAAAGAAGCTTACGCTTTCGATTGCGTCGAAAATCTCTTTCATATTCCCGTACAAAAGACAGTTTTTTGCCTTTGTTTTCGAAATCAAGGAAGTTATCTCGTGTTTCGCCAATAAAATGAAATTATAAAAATGTTCGTCCACAATCCACTCACTGCAACTGCTATATGCACACTGTCGCGAGCCGTACTTTTAGATATTTCGGTACTTTGAGTTATTTTTTGTTATCATGAGTGTTTTTTTTTGCCAATTTTGCTAAGATTGGCCGCCCCTAATATCTGGCCGCCCTAGGCCCGGGCCTACTGGGCCTTAGGGCAAATCCGCCACTGCTAGTAGCCCATTCTAAATTTCACCATGACATGGCCGCTGCACCTAGGGTTGTCTCCAGAAGAGGGGACTCCTCAACGGTCAACAGCACAGCAACAAAATTTTGTACACGCATTCTATTGTGATACCCCGTTCTAAGTTTTACCGCGACAGGGCTGCTGCACCAATGGTTTGCTTCCAACGAGGAGACTCATCAACGGTTAACTGCACAGAAACGAAATTTTGTATACGCATTCAATTATGATAGCTCGTTCTGAGTTTCACCTCAATAGGGCTGCTGCACCTTGTGTTGGCTTCCAACGAAGGGACTCCTCAACGGTTAAAAGCATTCAATTATGATAGCCCGTTCTAAGTTACAGTATTACATGGCTGCTGCAGCCAGGGTTAGCTCGGGACAGAGCGTTTTAATAAAAGCTCGTTTTTTAAAATGTTCTTTTACTATTAACTTATTTGACTTCCTTATCTCCCTAGTAGAGTTTGATAAGAAAGTCAATAGTAACGGAAGTTACATTTTGGGCCCCAGTACTACCGTGGGCCCCGGTGCGCCGCACTGGCTACACCGGCTTAGTTACGCCACTGGATTGCAGCAACGCGACTTGATTTTATTTTTATTTTATTTTATTATTATTAAGGAAACTTACAGCTATTACAGGAGAAATATCTGAATTTTATTTATAGACTACAATGCCAGTTAAAAGTTTCCACTTAAAGATGATGTTCCCCTTAAGATAAAAGTTTCCACTTCATGGAGAACGCACTGTGCATTCGTCTCTCAAGCTACCATTGCGAATTTAATCTAGCTGCAGATATCCTCTTTGGAACATTGGGAAAACATCTTGAATACCAACATATGTAGGTATAATGAAAACATGCTAAATTATTATTTGGGATGAATGAACTATGACCCATAATAAGGAAGGACTTGAGGCAGGCGCGGATCTACGTCTTGTTTTGGGGGGGGGGGGGGTGGCGGCGGACAGTGGGGATGGGTTTCTGTCTATAGAGAGTTAAAATGAATTAAGTGTGAATTTAGGGCATCTAATATGCTGAATAGAGATAGGTTATTAAGTAACTAAGGATTATTAAAAGGAAAAAAAATACACTCATTAACAAATGATACCTACATAATAGTGCATAACACAGAATTAAATTACAAATTGCAGTTTCCGGTGTTTTTTCTTTGCAAATCTTTCAATTATCTTCTCTTTGTCTACTGGAATATCAAAATGAATATGCAGGAGTGCCAACCCTGTTAACCTATGCTCTACCATCGTGGATCGTAGCCAGGTTTTTAGTCGCCTCAGAGTTGAAAAACTTCTTTCGGCAATCGCCACACTTACGGGCAAGGAGGCCATGATAAGAGGAGGCAGATCTAGAAAATCTAGAATATTTTTTGGTTCCGAATAAGCGGGTTTATTTCTCTTTTCCCTTCTAAAACTTTCTTCCCAGATCTTGTATTCTCCCAGAACTCCTGCCGCATGAGCTCCTAGGAGACTCTTATGCTCTCTAACAAGATCTGCTACTACATTTGAGTGATCACTATCACCTTTTATTATTACCGATGGCATTATAATGTTTAAATTAAAAACCTTGAAGGTTTCGGGTGGCAGTCGATTTTTGAGGTCGTTTATGACATTGTCCAGTAGCGGGATATTTTTTTCAATCCTCGTTGGGGAGGGGGAGGGGCGGTCGCCCCCTCCGCCCCCCCATAGATCCGCGCCTGACTTGAGGCACTTGATCGTATCATAGTTGAATGCGTATACAAAATTGTGTGACTGTGCTGTTGACCGTGGAAGAGTAGCATCCAACCAAGGTAGCCGATCCTGAACCAGAATCAGGTCATGCTCACCATAAAAATACATTGTCATCGGAACTGAACCAACAAGTAATAATTTCGACTTTATAGGATAAGAGGAAGTGGTTTTAATTCAGCTTGCAAGATTTGACTTAAACAAACATACTGGACTCGATTTCTTTTCTTCGTGAACTAATATCGGAAATTCGTTCATGTGAACAAGAAAAGGCAATACGGTAGAGCGGAATATGAAATGAACGGTTGTCACTGTTTCCTATCAAAACTACCCTCCAAAGATAAAACATCTGCATCTAAGACCGAACACGAGTATAAGCTCGACGGGTAGTTTTTATCAACGATCGTTTGTTTCATATTCCTCTCTAACGTATTGCTCTATATCGTTCCCTTGAACTAGTTTTAGTTTTCGTTCACAAAGCTTGTAAAATATACTTATTAATTTAGCAAATTTTATTAAACATATAAATAATGTGTCGTTCTTCGTCGGAGCAACCAATGGGAAAGTTAGTCCTAGTAGTATCAAGCTACTCATGAGTACAATCATGAGTATAACAAAAGTCAATAAAATTGAATGAATTATTAATGATTAATGATAATTGTTACGACATAGATAATTCACTGTCCTAATATTTACTTTAGACGATGGTTTCCAAAGTGTGCGTCGCGGCCCCCGCTGGGCGCCATAGAGAGTAAACAGGAGCGCCACGAGGCACTCCTGCGAACTCTAACCGGTTCAGTTCTCAAACTCACTGACTGACTTTTAGGAACACCTCTAAAAACTCAATGACTGTTGTTCTCGGATCGGCTCAACTCAGGATTAAACTCCTATTCAGAATCTAAACCACAGCTGCAGTGAATGTTATACACATCCGGGGTTCGCAGTGGTATTACATCCTTTACAGGTCTCAGAGATCGAGATATATTTTGGGTCGGTTTGATGATCGTTTTTATATCGAAATTGTTTAGCAACTTACGTATCCGATCTGTCGCGCCCTTGACGTATGGTAAGAATGCTCGTTATCTGCTGGGTTCCTGAGATATCTCTATTATTCTTATGTTAAAACATACGAGGTTAACCTTGTAGTAATAACTTGATAATGTTTAATTATTCATTATGTTTATTGTCGTTTTACGTATGCCATTATTGAGCATTTATCTTTTATTTTGTCTGAATTTTGTTCATTTTTAGTATTATTTTTACTGATTCGAAAAAAAGGAAATATTTCTTACATTTATATTTTGATCATTGTTTTTAATAATTAGCATTATGATATTTCCAACTGTATTTGCAATTTTGGATGAATAAAAGACTATTGACTATTGACTATATTGCACATATATTTTAACGAGGGCGCCGGGCAGTGTTGGGTCAATCGATTGAATATTTCAATCGTCTAATCAATCACGATTGATTTAGTCGCGACTAACTTTAATCACGATTGAAGTAATCGCGACTAAATCAATAGATACCACCCGACAATGCATTCTCGTCGGTCGATCGGTCGCGGTTGCATTCGTGGTCGCGTTTGCGTTCGCTGTCGCGTTTGCGGTCGCGTCGCACCGACCGCACTAACCGACGAAAAAAGCGTAAAACTGAAGTTGACCGCTGTCTAGAATATCAATCGCAAACGTTTAATCGTCAATCGTGACTAACGATCGAAAGTAATTAATCGTTAGTCGCCGATTGACGATTAAACGAATCAATCGTTAGTCGTTAATCGCGATTAACGTATTTAATCGTCAATCATTAGTCAAAAAATCTGTAAGTTCGCCGCAAACTGAAAAAGTTTGGGAACGGCTGACTTAAGTAATGAATTAATTTCCTACTAATGTATTAATGCCGGACGGGGCATCGTACTATGCTGTTATAACATAATAGTTTAAGGCTAGACATGGCGTACAAAAGCCAAATGATAGATTGTTTAAAATATTTACACGTTTTGGGTATAGCAACGTTTCTATGTCCCTATAAATTCTCCTTTAATTCACCTAAAATACGGAATATTATTGGATATCAAAAGATTATTACAATAATTGTGGCAATAACAATTACTAGTTATAGTGCATGGCAAAGTATTAAAGCGACTACTCTTTTCAATATCATACATCGTGGTTATCAAAGTTGCGCGTATACATTTTACATATATCATTTAACGAAATGTCTAACTGGTATGACTGTTGTAACCTTCGCAATATTTCATAAACGTAACTATAAACTAAATTTGTTAATAACTTTGAACGAAATAGATGACAAGCTCGCAATTAGAGGATGGAAGTATCACAGATTTTTAAAATACATAGCAATTCGTTTCGTGTTCGTAGAATTATTTTGGGTGTCGGTCACTATGATTTTGGATTACTATAACGATCCTATTTTTTTGAAAAATATATCCGTCAATTACCTAGTGACTTGTTTGACAGAAATCGTCCTGGCAAATAACGTTATATTCGTAATATTGCTATTTATTTTGTATGTGAATATCAGTAATAAAATACTCGTTACGCATTTGAGATGTTCGAATAATATCTCTGTTAATTTGGAAACGTCCTCGAATGTTTTTAATTATTTTGTTAAAATACTGCTACGGACCGATTTAAATGCGATTGATAGCCATATTTCCTCACGTACTGAAATAAATAAGAAAGGATTTGCTTCGTTTCAAGAAACTTATATTTTACTCTTCAAACTTTTGAGAATGTTTCAGTTAATATGGGGTTTTGAGGTTTGATATTTTTATAATATAGTTGGGATGCCAGCGACAAAAAAGTGCAAGAGTTTTGTAAAAGATGATACTTTCAGATCAGACAGTATCTTGGCCATAGCATGCTGGGGTAGACTCTACCAGCAGTCCAGACTCCGGGACACCTGGCACTGGCTTTCTAGGAAAGGTGGTATTTTAATTAGTATCCACAAAGTATTTTGGAAAAGCTGAACATTCATCAGTAAACAGTGAATGCAACACAGAACTCGAAACAAATATATACGTGGCGTCAGTATTACTCCATAGGTACATGTCACAATAAGTAAGTCCCTGCAAATACGCCGGTACGTATTTGTCGGTAACTATTACGCATCGGTCTAATGTGCCGCGCAATATAATAAATGGACTTCATATGTGTGACATGTATGAAGTAATGCTGACGCCACGCATTTGTTTCAAGTTCTGTATTGCATCCACAATGATGAATTTTCAGCTTTTCCAAAACACTTTGGAGCTACTAATTAAAATTACACGTTTCCTAGTGGGCCAAGGTTAGGTGTCCCGAAGACTGACCTGCTGACTCTACCCCAGCATTCTATGGCCCAAATACAGTCTGATCTGAAAGTATCAGCTTTTACAAAACTCTTGGGGTCTCTCTAGACGATCAAGCATGCTTGTCAAGCATCGCATCACGGGCTGGGAGGGGATTGTAATCCGCAGGAAATATGCAAATATTTTTTTAAATATTTACCAAAAATGCCTAATTTTGTAGTTTATATTAGGGATTCACGGTAATTAGACGCAATTGATTGATGAATGACGTGACTCCCTGGCATAAATCTACAAAAATTAGGCATTATTGGTAAATATAAAAAAAAAATGCTTATTTCCTGTGGTTTACGATCCCCTCTCAGCCCGCGACGCGATGCTTGACAAGCATGTTTGATCGTCTAGAGAGCCCCTTACACTTTTTTGTCGCTGCCTCGTGGACTAATATAAAAACTGTAACTAATATAAAACTTCTCAATTTATTTTCAGATAGTCTTATACGTATTTTTATCAATGATATGTATTTTGTTTAATTTTGCTGGATTTTTATCAAGATTAAATAGTCCTACGGTACTAGAAATTAAAGTATTATATAAATTTTAAAGCAAGTAAAATAACAATAATTAATAGTTCTTTTACAGACGCTTTTTGGAAGCGACTATTATAGCTCAATCGCATGGGTAATGCGATATGTCTTTTATTTGACAGTGATTTTGGTCCTCTGCGAGATCCTGAAACGAAGCGTTAATCAGACAAAAATTATACTTAGCAAATATCTGCTAGATGATCAAATTGGTGGGTACAAACGTCCTGTGGTTATCTACTACCTACTAACATAATGAATAATATTTTGAATATTTTCAGGAATTACAAGACGGAATGAGCTAACTATATTTTATGAAAATTGTCACCGCTTTCAAAATGTAAAATATTTTGAAGTGTTAAGAATGCTCAGACTAGATATGTCCACTATGTTTAGTTTATATACGGTTATTTGTGGCTATATCATAATTCAGATGCAAGTCTTTACTAGCAATATGAAAATTTCGTCATTTGAATAATTACATTTTTTAATTTGTTACTATTAGTTCTGATATTTATAAATAAACTAGATGACCCGTTGAACTTCGTACCACCTAAAATTGATTTGATTGTAACTCTTCATAAGCGTTTATTAATCCTAATCAACCTTCCAAATCCAATTCATCAAAATCCTACTACTATTATAAACGCGAAAGTTTGTAAGAATGTACATATGTATGGATGTTTGTTACTCTTTCACGCAAAAACTACTGAATGGGTTTTGATGAATCTTTACAATAATATAGCTTACACATCAGAATAACACATAGGCTATAATTTATAAAGATATATTGTGAATTATCCAAAATATAACGATAAGTGTCTAGTAGGTAGGAAAAAAATCTGCCATATACGAGCTATTCTGGCGTGCGCCGCAAAAACCGTTGGAGTTACACGTTCCTACTACTATTATATTCTTACAAACTATAGCGTTTATAATACCTATTAGTGAGATCATCATAAAAAATTCTTAGTTCCAATTTACATACATTCACAATATAGTTGTTCGAACACTTATAACTGGAGAACGGATGGACCGTTTTTCATGATTTTTAATTTGTTGGATTTGTCACCGTCCCGAATAGCATAATAGTAAAAAAACGTTGAAAAATTGACGAAAATATAAAATACTTTCTATCATCAATATCACAATTTTCCATCACCGGGTGAAACCGCGGGGCGCAGCTATATATAGTCTATAATATGGCCGAATCATGTACGGTTTGAGTTTCGTTTGGTTATTAAATGAAAGTCGTTTGTAATTAAAATAAATTCAATGTATTTAATTTACATGATGACATATAAATGCAGTTCACCTTCAACACAAAACATTCTGGTAAACTATGTTTTCCGTTTTGTTTTCCGGCGCGTAAATAAACAAAAATGATGGCTTTCCGATCGATGGCTTAGCGTACACCCGGATATATGTACAGTTGTCCATTGCCGAAATAGGGAAATTTCAAGTTAATTCCGCAAACTCCCAACACGAGTGATTTGTCATCGTGAAGGTCAGACGCAAGGGGAATTGCAGCCGTTTTAAATCGAATGGCAAATCCGTTGATTGATACTTTTGATCTCAGTTATTGAAACGACGTCGAACCGCGAACATTCACCAACAACAATCGAAGACAGTAATATTCGTCGTTATATGGATGCACAGCGTAGATTAGACCCAGAGCGACTGAAGCAAATATGGATGCACAGTGTAGATTAGACCCAGAGCGACTGAAGCAAATATGACATTTGGATGTCCTTCAACTGATGTTCCTTTTTCCGACGCTGAAACGATTAATATATTGCGTTCCATGTGTAATAGCGTGGCATTTCAGCTTACAGCAAAGTGCGAGCGATAAATCATCTTGTCAAACTGAGAAGAGGCTTGTCAATGTTGTCAACGGTGACCGTGCCGCTCTGTCAACTTCGTTCTCTGGATTGATTTACACTCGTTTTCCGCTTTCCAGAATTACCAAGGGTACAACTTTAGAATGTCTTTCTTATATCGCAAGGGAAAAGATGCGCCAAATCGCCTCGTTGTTTCTGACATAGCGACACTTCCTCGTTTGAATTCCTCACAGCGAAAACAGCCATATCTCTGGTTTATTTTACGTATTTGCATATGTAATGTATCGACTTGACGAAGTTGCAGTATTCCACATTGAGTTGCGCTTTAAAAAACATTGGAAAATATGGCACAATCCAACGATTGTCCACTTTTACATTTTGCCTTTTGACCTTTACTACTGCAGATCGCCCATTGTCCGCAACTAATCGGCGACGATACAATGGGTACTTATCCGTCATTGCCTGTGATGGTGTAAGGTAAGCAATCAGGTCTCTCGGGTAACGCTTGGAACAGTTACCATCGATCATACAGGGCGAGACGTTGTTCAAAACCTTATCGAAGTACATATATCATATTCTTAGGCACCACTGCAAGCAATTTCAGATTAACAGCTTCATCTTGTATTTCGGCCGGGATGATGGAATCATCTCACATCAGTGCGGTTTGCACTTGAAGTAGATCGCTGCACATTTGACTGACTTCGTCGACCTATGTTAGCTCTTCTTCTCGACATTGTAATGGACACTGTAAAACGACACGGAATTGTTTTCACTTTCATTCAAATCGGTTGAAATTTCCATGAGGTCTTTACAGTATTGGAATCCCCAAGCTAAGTCCAAATTCGTGGTTATGTCTAAGCCTGCAAAGTCTAAGAATGGCTGATCAAAATGAATGTTCGCAAAATGCAATTAAATTCGCTTCAACAAAATCTATTCCTCAATCCACTAACTTATTGTAAAATAAAATGATGTCTAAAGTTTTGACTTTTTTGACTTTTCTTACTAACTTTTACGACTTTTTCCCCTTTTTCGAATTTTTTGACTTTTTCGAATTCATCGACTTTTCCGAGTTTTTCGACTTCGACTTTTTTGACTGACTTTTTTTGACTTTTTTGCCTTTTTTTTTGACTTTGTCGTCTTTTTTTAACCTTTTCGACTTTTTTGACTCCGACTTTTTTGACTTTTTCGACTTTTCCGACTTTTCGACTTTTCTGACTTTTTCGACTTTTTTGACTTATACGACTTTGCCGACTTTTTCGACTTTCCGACTTTTCCGACTTTTTCGACTTTGTCGACTTTTACGATTTTTTCGACTTTTTCGACTTTTTTGACTTTTCGACTTTTTTAAACTTTTCGACTTTCCGACTTTTCCGACTTTTTTTACTTTTTTGAATTTTTCGATTTTTCTGACTTGTTTGACTTTTTCGACTTTTTCGACTTCATCGACTTTTCCGAGTTTTTCGACTTTTACGACTTTTTCGACTTTTTCGACTTTTTCGACTTTTCCGACTTTTTCGACTTTTCGACTTTTTTAAGCTTTTCGACTTTCCGACTTTTTCGACCTTTTTTAACTTTTTTGAATTTTTCGATTTTTCTGACTTTTTTGACTTTTTCGACTTTTTCGACTTTTTCGACTTCATCGACTCTTGAACTAAAATCGGAAATTAGTTCAGTAAGTTGATGTGCTGCAGCGCCACCTGGTGGTGAGTTACAAAAAAGTTAATAGCGCGAAAATATTATGCGGAAATGTCTATGCATACCAATTGTCATGGTGATCGGTTGAGCAGTATAGAAGTTAATGTGCTGCAGCGCCATGTGGTGGCGATTTACTATAAAGTTAATAGCGCGAAAATATTATGCGGGGTCAATGTTTACGTATACGTATGCCACGTATACCAATGTTTATGACGATCGGTTGGGCGAAAAAGTTGGTGTGCTGCAGCGCCATCTAGTGAAGAGTTAAGTTTCACGGCGATCGGTTGAGCGGTATAGAAGTTGATGTGCTGCAGCGCCATCTAGTGGTAAGTTACAAATAAGCGGATATCATAAATACCTTCATGAAAAAATACTATTATATATGCTAACTTTCATGGTGATCGGTCGAACGGTTTCGGATTTTATTAAACTCGGACAGACAGATAGGTATACCAACATTCATTTTTATATACAGGTGAGTTTTAATTAACCGGCATCAATCATCCTTGAAGAGCGTGAATCAGTACGAGTAGGTAAGCAACTTTTGATATAAATTTGTAAAAAAATATTTTTTTTCATAGTTTTTTATTTTTTATATAGTATAAAAAGCATCTAGCGGTATACGCTATCTAGCGGTAAGTAAATCATCGTTAATATCGTTTATTATCGATATTTTACCTACTAATAGATGGCGCAACGCGGTCAAACGCTTGTCAAACTTTTATTTAACAGTAGGTACCTAAACATCTTCAAATTTTTGAAATTAAAAAACAAACAAAAATCAAAATAAAAAAAAGTGAAAAAACACTTTTTTTGTTAACATTTGTTTAGTTGCTCGTACTGATTTACTCCCTCCCCGGTTAATAAAAACTCAACCTGTATATATGTAGATAGGCGAGATCATGGTATTTATTTAATTTGAAGTCATGGTCTTTTGGAATATTTGATTCCCATGGAACAGTTAATTCTAAAATAAGGGCCACCTACCGAAAAATAAAAATAAAGAGGTATATCTGGACGGAGGGCTGTACATCCAAGACTTTCAGGGAATTTTTACTGCTTAGAGACCGAATCGACCTCCAGAATCCAATCTGAAGCTTTCTCAATTATTGAAAAAGGTTTTGTACTTACCTAAATGATTTTTGCCTTTAGAGCCATTTCGCACAAACTGTATTGAGGGTTTGGAGGGTAATGTAAAACCCTTGTTGGCACGAGCCACTGAGAGGCTAATTACCTCGCGAATAACAGCGAGGACTTTGTTATGGCGGTAAGTGTACCGTCCTTGATCTAAGGTTACCTTGCAGTCAGCTAGAATATGTCTAGCTAGAATATGAATATGCAAGGGGTATTGCTACAAAGGGGACATAAACTACCCTCGGCATAGCTCCAACGAGCGAGGTTATTGGGGTCTGGAAGTGTATGCTGAAAGGCATTCAAATAAAATTTCAGCATCTCTGGCATCCAGTCATAGAGCATTACCTTCCATTGCATTGCAGGCGGAATGCAGAAGTCCCCGATTGTTGTCCAATCATTCTCGCATTGAAGGCCAACAGCATGAGCCATACTGTTGCTGTCGTAATCTCCCCGCAAGAGAGACTTCTTCAAGTCCACATCGCTCATGGTTGTACCTACTGCCATACCCCAGACCAGTGCCATTCTGGCTGATTCCAGTAAGGAACTTTTTGTGGAAGTCTACGCGGGCTTGTAGATCATTTGAATCACCACGGTCACTTATTACGTGCTTCGATATTGCCGGATCTCTTGAATTGCACAGAATCGAATTTTTGGTTGTTCTGGAGTTGGCGTCAGCAGAATGACCTATTACTAGGAGAAATATTCGTGTAATGTGTAAAAGTTTTTGCCAATAAGCCTATTTTCAGTACTGTGGCAGACCTACTCTTTTCCATTTTACTCTTTAATATGTGTAGATAAGATGTTATAATTTTTTATTGAGTTGTATAAAGATCATTTTAAAAATAAAGTTAAATTTTGCTTGGGTGCCTGAAGGTGACGTTAATTTCTCGTATTGTAGCCGTATTCTACATTGTTTATGCCATGTTGAAGTAAGTATTGCTCGTAGTTTATCACGAATTTGCAGATTTCATAGATAAGTAGGTATATATGGATAAGAATGTTAGCACGGACTCCTATTTTAAACAGTGGTTTGCGGCTTTTAGTCGTCGGAATTCCACATATTATTCGCAGGCGCCATTTTGTACGAAATGATTACAGCTGAATTTTCATTATACAATATGAACAAATTTTGTTTGGCAGTGACGCGCGAAAGGGCTACATATAGCTGTCCATGGGAAAAACACTCAACGCTCAGATCGAATCCCGCAACGTTAAATGTTTGCCTTGTGATTTATTGATTGACATTGACTATTATAATTTTATGGGAAATTGCAGTTGTTAAAATTGGAGAGGTAAATCCGTTAATATAAATGGATTTCAGGGAATTGACACTGTTTCAACAGTTCCTTACCTAATCGATTGTTAGTTAGGTGAAAAAATAGCTCTCGTCTTGAACTAAGGTATATTGTTAGAACTTATGTAATTAATTACTGGATAAACGCTGTCGACAAATTCTTGAACATCATTTACCAAAGCGCAAAGGGTTTGATTGTCCAGATTAATCATCTCACTGACTTGTGTCATTTGCCCATCTCCTATTTTGAGCAACAACTCTGCAAAATGCCAGTTTTTGGGTGTAGACAACCAATCTCTCATAGTTCTAATACATCCACAATCGGTCAACGATAAGATCTTTCCAAGGAAGTAATAATTTCATCTGCACGTGTCCCTCTTATTACAACCGGAATTCGCTCCTTCCCAAGGCTTTCAATAAGAACGAATATACTGATTTCGTGAACGGAAATCAGCCGGTGTGATTATTGCTGTCATGCTAAAAGACTGAACCAGAAAGCCAGGTCCGAAGGGAGGGCATCATCGTGTCTGTGCTGTTGACAATTGAGGAGTCCCATCGTCGGGAGCCAACCCCAGGCGTAGAATCAGGTCGTGCTTACCATAAAAAATGCATTGTCATCGGAACTGAACCAACGAAGTACCTACTTACCTACGCGCAAAGATATCTTTCACTCTATGATTTTTGGACTATAATAATGTTGATTTTTGACATCATAGACAAAATTTTAACAATAAAAAACCGACTATTTCTTTTATAAGTGCACCAACCATGTCATGGTGATACTTAGAACGGGCTATCATAATTGAATACGTAGGTACCTATACAAAATTTGTGTCTGTGCTGTTGGCCGTTGAGGAGTTCGTATCGTTGGAAGCCAACCCTGGGTGCCGCAGTCCTGTCTTAGTGACACTTAGAACGGGCTGTCGTAATTGAATGCATGTACAAAACATCGTACTATCTGTGCTGTTGGCCGTTGAGGAGTCCCCTCGTCGGGAGCCAACACAGCAGTGTGTACACTGAAAAAAATCGTTTTACTAAACAGTTTAGCTATTTCGCTTTTAACTGAAGTTTAGAAAATAGCACCTAAACTACGGCTAGATTATCAAACTCTGTTTAGTTG
Organism: Micropterix aruncella; assembly: GCA_944548615.1. Classification (NCBI taxonomy): domain Eukaryota; kingdom Metazoa; phylum Arthropoda; class Insecta; order Lepidoptera; family Micropterigidae; genus Micropterix; species Micropterix aruncella. Next base: position 17,975,766 of record OX155963.1, read on the forward strand.
TGGTTACATTTTATTTTTAGCTAAAATTTGGTTTTGTTACCAATTACTAAACGAATAGCAACTACTTACTAAACTGCGAATTTTAGCTAAAGTTCTGTACCCTTAGCTAAATAACTTAGTTAAATGGGTGTAAACAAACATTCCAAAATGACCGTTACATTATTTAGCTGTATTAGCCAAACTTCAGTTAAACTAGCTGAAGTTTGTCTATTAATAACTAAACTACAGATTTTACCTAAAGTTTGATAGGTAATAGCTAAACTACTTAGGTATTCCAACTGACCCAATTCAGCTTTAGCTGGATTAGCTAAAGTTCTGTACCCTTAGCTAAATAACTTAGTTAAATGGGTGTAAACAAACATTCCAAAATGACCGTTACATTATTTAGCTGTATTAGCCAAACTTCAGTTAAACTAGCTGAAGTTTGTCTATTAATAACTAAACTACAGATTTTACCTAAAGTTTGATAGGTAATAGCTAAACTACTTAGGTATTCCAACTGACCCAATTCAGCTTTAGCTGGATTAGCTAAAGTTCTGTACCCTTAGCTAAATAACTTAGTTAAATGGGTGTAAACAAACATTCCAAAGTGACCGTTACATTATTTAGCTGTATTAGCCAAACTTCAGTTAAACTAGCTGAAGTTTGTCTATTAATAACTAAACTACAGATTTTACCTAAAGCTTGATAGGTAATACCTAAACTACTTAGGTATTCCAACTAAACACTTCAGCTCTCTTTGCCGAAGTTTATTTATCATTTGCTAAACAGTTCAGCTAGTAGTTGAGTATATAAGCATGATTTTCTTTTGGCGGCTCATTATTCCTAGGCATTACAAGTGAATAAACGTGAGAGACGTCGTATTTACTACGTATTTCAACCGTTTGGTTGTCGCACGTCGCGTCGCCAAAAAGTGGGAGACGAAGAAGAACGGGTCGTCGGTCGTTCGATCCGGTTATTTGCTTGACACAGCCAGTCAGTGAGAACCACAGACACGCGGAAATTGGCGACAGCATCGCGGCGACGTTCATTCGACTACATTTCAAGAAATCGCGAATCGCGAGGCGTTTCGGCGGAAACGCGTGAAATATTTCGCCGGCACGTTTGTGACTGTAAAACCGTGCAGCATGCTCGAAGAACAAGCCTCGAAGCAAATCGAACGATCGGAAAAATCTTGTGTTGTTGTGATTCAAAATGGCGGATCAATCGGTGGAGGACCTACTGGATTCTTGGGGAATGTCAAAATATAAGGACAATTTTAAAAGTAAGTACCTACTTCCTAAGTCTTTTATAAATATTCCTTTTAGCATACTATTCTGTGTTTTCGCGTTCCATTCTTTAACGTCACCCGACTATATTCACCACGCTTATTCCGAATCTGCAAAATCTTTATTCGGTGTCAATAAATAAGCGAGAAATAGGCAGTAAAGCGTCAAACCCATACATTTCAGTAGGTTTGGTTAGTTTTTTACTTTCCCGGGTACCACTGGTAGGGAAAGTATTGTGATCGTGCGGGAAAAAAAATTAGATAACGACGGATATATCCATTTTGAGACCCCAAGACGATTAAGACCATTTCCAGAAAAATGTCTGTCTATGTCTGTATGTATGTCTGTATGTAATCTCTCACGATACTGCCGAGCCGTTGAACCGATTGATTTGAAATTTAGTATATAGGCATAGTCTCACCTGGAATGCACCCATTAGTTTTTGTCTGTCAACTGTCAAACCAAACTGTCACTGTTAAAAATTGACAGTAACTATATCTCACCGAAAATTACTTGTGATATATCATTTTTTTATTAAAAAAATAGGTTTGTTTTTTATAGGCTTTTATAATTTCACCTGTAGGTATGTACCTCACTAAGTTACTTTTCTGACGACTCAGCTTACATTATTTTACCTTTATTCTAGAGGAAGGTGTCACGTTGGAGGCGCTGCATGTTCTATCCAAGGACCACATTAATCGTCTCGTGCCGTGGGTCAAAGTTAAGGGTACGGAGTATAAGTCACACACAATACTTACCGAGGATGTAGATGATTTAGGAGGTGTTACTTTCATGGTAATTAGAAATATTTATATGTATAGCGACGAAAGGGTAATTTTTGAATGTGCTATGTTTAATACATTGGAATTTGATGATCATTTTAATAGCTTTGAAGTTGCGGTTCCCGATAATGAGAAAAAAAAAATAATTTTCTATGATTCACTTGCATGCCATGTTCCAAATAATATTACAATCTTGTCTAGCGGGCAGAGATTTATAACACTAAGGTCTCAGTTGTAATTTAAAGGTGTGCATGTTTCGAATCACATAATTATTGTATTGTCTTACCAGAGAAAAATAATAGCGAGCAACAACTTTTTCTGTGAATAATATGTTTGTTGCACTTCCAGATTGTTTGGTGTTATGATATGAAGACTCTGTGGCCGACAAGCTTCATTTCTGACGTCCGATGAACCTTGTAAAATTTAAACTGCCCTTTGCTAGCACAAATTCTAAAAAATAATTTGATAAGGTCCCCGGACGTCAGAAATGAAACATGTCGACCGTACGTAAAGTTGCCGATTGAATTTGTAATACAAGGTATGCAAAAAGATGTACTGATTTCATTCGACCTTTCATAACAAACCGCTTTTACATACTGTACATCAATATTATTAATGTTTTTAAGTTTACGCTGTTATTTGGCATTATGTAATATTTTAATTTTAGGGATTACGGAATTGTACTGATTTCATTCAACCTTTCATAACAAACCGCTTTTACATACTGAACATAAATATTATTAATGTTTTTAAGTTTACGCTGTTCTTTGGCATTATGTAATATTTTAATTTTAGGGATTACGGAATTGTACTGATTTCATTCGACCTTTCATAACAAACCGCTTTTACATACTGAACATAAATGTTATTAATGTTTTTAAGTTTACGCTGTTCTTTGGCATTATGTAATATTTTAATTTTAGGGATTACGGAATTGTACTGATTTCATTCGACCTTTCATAACAAACCGCTTTTACATACTGTACATAAATATTATTAATGTTTTTAAGTTTACGCTGTTATTTGGCATTATGTAATATTTTAATTTTAGGGACTATCAGTGTATTTGATTTACATAAGTCGACGTTTCGCCTGCTATGTCACAGGCTTCATCAGGTACCAGAGTACGGGCACCGGGGTGTATCTGGTGCCCGTTGTACCAAACATCAAACTAAGTTGGAAGTTAGGTACAATGGGCACCAGACGTCTGCTCCAGGAATTCCCGTGGTTCCTGATGAAGGCTTTGACGTAGCCGGCGAAACGTCGACTTATGCAAGTTAAATCCACTGTTAATCCGTAAAATAAAAGAAGTGAGCATTGTGATTGTATAAAACGGCTATATATGTGTAGGCGGAGCATCGTGTTCTAATTACACGACATATCGGCACCTTTCTGTAATAATGTGAGTTAAAAAAATAAATACAACTAAATGTTTATTTTCTTTGATTTCAGTCTCCTCAGCTGAAAGCAACGAAACGTCTAGTGAGATGTAGCCAACAAGTGAATTTTGAGCCCTCACTTACAGGCCTACTCGCTATTGTGGGCGAGTAAGCTTGGTACAGTAGTGCCCAGCTGAGAGTTCCCATCTGCTGATGTAGTAAGGACATAAAATATGTCCTTACTACCAGGGTTGTTGCGAATATCAGCATCAGCATCAGCATCAGCGGATTATTCGCATTATTTTCAATATCAGCATCCGCATCAGCATCCGCAATAATCGATGCTGATTTTTATTGCTGATATTCAAGGTCGTATCATCTCGTGTCACTCGTACGACTTGTAAATCCCGGGGGATTCTTGATTCGGGGGATCCCGGGGGACTCTAGCCGCGCAGGTGTTACATGCACCTGCGCGGCTAGCCGCGACAATAAACGAATGCAAGATTGACTGACTCATTACCGCAGCAGACATTGTCGGTGTAAGTAAACCACAAGTTTTATAATGCCTCCGCCATTGAAAAGTGAAGTATGGAAGTATTTTACATTAGTAAATAAAGATACCGCAAAGTGTAATATCTGTAAAATGGATTATTCTCGCAAAGGACGTACTAATACCTCGTTAAAAAATCACTTGAAGTTTAAACATCCAGAAGAGCATACCCGTTTTTTAAGCTGTGAGATCGAAAACCTGGAAGCCGCCGGAACTGCTGAAGAAGGTAGGGTAATTTTCTTATTTAGTTAAACATACGGGTGAGTTTTTAGTTAGTGATATCATTGAAGTGGGTGATTCAGTACATCGTCGAACTAACCAGGAAAATCGTTATTTTATTATTTTTGACTTTTTTCTAAAAAAAAACATGTATACGCTGTATTCTTTGCGGGGTTGTGACTACTTGTGACTTGTGTGACCTTGTGGGGGAGGCAAAGAAGCGCGTTGCGATTTTGTACACCTCTTTATTTAGTAGGTAATATAACTGTCTAATAAATGTTATGTATCTTACTTCCTTCCTACTATTATTATAAATGCGATAATTTAATACCTAACATACAACCTAACCTAGAACCCAACCTCCATGTCTAAATTTTAGAGAGTAAAATTAGTTTATTTGTTTTAGGTAAAATACTAACACCAATTCAGCGAGCAAAAAAGCAACAATCACTAGAGGAAGCATTTCGAAAGGATAAACAGTATGACAAAGATAACCCAAAGAGTTTAATTATTGACAAATTAATCGGCGAGATGATTGCTGTTCAGGACTTGCCATTTCATTTTGTGGAAGGTATTGGTTTCCGAAGACTCATGCTAGCGGTTATGCCAAAATATAATTTAAAAGGCCGCAATTTTTTCACTAACTATGTCTGTAAAGATTTATACGAAAAAGTTGCTGCAGAGGTGAAAAAAGTTATAAAGGAATTTAAATACATGACATTTACATCAGACATTTGGACGGATCCAAGTGCCAATGTTTCTTTGTTAAGTTTAACTTGTCATGGAACTACCGAAAATTTTGATCGCAAATCGGTAATACTAAAATGCGAAACTTTCGATAATCGCCATACAGGAGATATTATTGCCGAAAAATATGAATCTATGTTAACTGAATGGGGTATATCCAAAAATCAAGTACACTGCATTATTAGAGACGAAGGGTCAAATATGAAAAGGGCCATGGCAATATCAGAGTTCAGCGATATAGATTGCACAGCGCATAAACTTCAATTATGTGTGAAAAATGGGTTAAAGTCCCATCAAAGCATAATAGACATCTTACAAAAAATTAAAAAAATTGCGAACCATTTCAATCACTCGACAATAGCACAGAAAGAATTGAATGCTATTCAAGAACGCCTCAATCAACCAAAATTAACAGTTTTTCAAGACTGCGTCACGAGATGGAACAGTTCCTTTTATATGATGGAAAGATACTTGAAAATCAAAGATTCATTGAGCATTTACCGTAATAATAACCACAACATACAAGCTATTTTACCCGAAGAGTGGAAACTTATGGAAGACTGTGTGGAGTTGTTGCGACCTTTTGAAGAAAGTACACGGGAACTAAGCAATTCAAATGCTTTGATTTCATCCGTTATTCCGCTTATTCATGTACTTACGAAGAAACTTGACGACCAATTAGCTAAAACAGATAACTCAGACGCGATAAAACATCTTATTACTACCTTAAAAACAAATATTTCCGATAAATTTGATGATATAAAAAATAATTTCTTATTCGCAATATCCACCCTTTTGGATCCGCGATATAAAACCAAATTCTTCAGTGAAATTTCAATGGAAAGAGTTGAGACTGAAATTCTAAAACTAGCCAATATAAATAGAGACGAAATTGGTCCATCATCACCTAAGAGGTCAAGAAGAACTGCTCCTTTGATGAAAGCAGGAGACATAGAACAGCCCTCAACTAGCAGAGCTAGTAGACTAACCCTGCAAAGTGAACTTGCAGTTTTGCTAGATTCAAGTGACGAAGAAAGTAGTGAGAGTGACATCAATAACTCAATTGCGGATGCGAATTTGAAACTTAAAAATCTGCTAAGACAATATTACAAAGAAAAAAAGATTATTGTGTCACAAAACCCACTTGACTGGTGGAGAACGCATGGAACAAATACATATAAAGAATTTTCTGCACTGGCTCGGAGATTTCTGTCATCTCCGCCGGCAAGTGTTCCTAGCGAACAATTGTTCAGCAGTGCCGGAGTTATTTATAAACCTTCCCGTAATCGACTGCAAGCTGAAAAGGCAGCTCAGCTATTGTTTTTGAAATATAATTTACCGTTAATACAATTTCAGTATTAATTAATTAAAAACAGATGTAAGTTGAGTGGTGTACAGGCAATTATATTTTATTTATATAGGTATGTCAGGTAATATCACTTTACGTATTCAAGATGTTTTCGATAATTAAAAGTCACATAATTATTATAATTTGCCTTTTATTTCAAATATCTAATAAAATGATCACTTTTACTTACAATTTGATATTTGGATATATTTTATTTACCTAATTAATTAAAATCAGCATCAGCATCAGCATCAGCTGATATTGATCTCAAATAATCAGCATCAGCATCAGCATCCGCTGATATTTAAAAAACCTGCATCAGCAACAACACTGCTTACTACATCAGCCAATAGGAATTCTCAGTTGGACAGTACTGTATGTGGGGCCCAGTTCATTTGGCTACATCTTACTAGATGTTTAGTTGTTTTCAGCTAAACAGCGTAGCTGTGAAACCCAAACAATTTAGGTACACTTACAAACGTAGTTTAGCTACGTATAACTGAACAGTTTGGCTATCTACTAATAAACACTTTAGCTATGTATTACTGAACACTTTAGCTATCTTCTACTGAACAGTTTAGCTACCCACTACTGAACAGTTTGGCTATCTACTACTAAACACTTTACCTATGTATTACTGAACACTTTAGCTATCTATTACTGAACACTTAGCTATCTATTACTGAACACTTTAGCTATCTTCTACTGAAGTTTAGCTACCCACTACTGAACAGTTTGGCTATCTACTACTAAACACTTTACCTATGTATTACTGAACACTTTAGCTATCTATTACTGAACACTTAGCTATGTATTACTGAACACTTTAGCTATCTATTACTGTACACTGAAGCTATCTACTACTGAACAGTTTATCTATCTGCTACTGAACAGTTTTGTAAAATTTTAGCTCTTTTCGTTTAGCTGTGGTACCTAATTGTTTAGGTGTCACCACAGCAGCTAAACTGTTTTGTAATTATTTACTGAATCTTCGGTAACTAGTTACAAAACAGTTTTTTCAGTGTAGAATCGGGTCATGCTTACGATTAAAAAAATGCAATCCCATCGTAATTGAACCAACATTTTCATCTTCATATGATATTATTTGAAGAGTTCCCTCAATTCCTCATGGATTCCATCATCAGAACAGGATTTTTATAAAAATTGGACCAATCAGTAAGTATATCCTTTCAAATAAAAAAAGAATTTTCCAAATCGATTCATAAATGCCAGAGTTCTGAGGTAGTCTTTTAGCAATTGCAATTATGTGTTTCTGCCATTTGAGATAATCAGTAGGTAATTGTTATTGCAAGATCTTTCTGTTGCTTGACTGCTTCTAGTTGGGCGTTTGCCAGAGAATATTGTTTGTTGGGGTTACTTTCCCCGATATGTGTAGTGCTTCATATCGGGAAAAGCAATCCCAACAAACAATATTTTCTGGCAAACGCCCAACTAGAAGCAGTCAAGCAACAAAAAGATATTGGAATAACAATTACCTACTGATGATCTCAAATGGGAGAAACACATAATTGCAATTGCTAAAAGAGCCAACACTACTCTCTATCTAATAAGGAAGGCTTTCCAACATCTGTCAATAGAGGTTTTTATCAAGATCTACAAGATGTGAGGCCTATTCTTGAGTAGGTATGGCTATCAGATCTGGAACCCTTAGGTACTTTTGCAAAGATGTAGATATTCTGGAAAAGGTTCAGCGAAGGGCAACCAAAATGCCAGTGGACCTGAAGAATAGGAATTATGAATATCGCTTGAAATTACTTGGAATTACTACACTCAAACAAAGAAGACAAAGAGGGGACCTGATTAAGACATATAAAATTCTAACACATTATTACGATGTTACCTACCTGCACTGAAGAATATTTACAAATTCAACGTCAACACAAATCTTCGAGGTCACAACAAAAAACTCAACCGTACAAAATTTAAATCTAATTCTGGCAAATAGAGTGGTGGACATGTGGAATAAACTACCATTTGAAGTGATTAGTGCAATCTCTGTCAATCAATTTAAAAACAGACTCGATTTGTAGGTACCTAAAAACTTGTTAATATTATAAATTGTTAATATTGTTTATACTTGTTAATATTGTTTATATTATATTGTTAATATTGTTTAGCTTTACAAGATCTGATCTGGACGTATCAGCAAAGCTGCCTGTCCAGAATAAATAATAATAATAATATTAAACATAAAAAAAAGATATAATACAACTGAATTGATAACCTCCTCCTTTTTTTGAAGTCGGTTAAAACATTTAAAACGTGCTTTCTGTATCCGATTATATTGATTTTTTCTTCAAAAAGTGTTGTTGGGACGTTTGAGACACTTTGCACGGGACAAACGAGACGTCTTATTGCCCTATGTGTCTCTACCTGTGTATTTAAATCAATAGACCAATCCATAGTAGGTATATACCTACCTACGACACGCTTTGGATGCTAAGGCGATTTAGTCATATTTTTTTTCAATCACTTGAATTTAGCGCCCCCTTGATTTTCCGCCCGGGGCAGACAACCCGCTTTGTCCCCCTCCCCCCCCCCCCCCCCCACAGATCCGGGGCTGCTAAGTTGACAAAGTTAATAAGGCATAAATAGATACCTACCTACCTAATAAATGAAATACCTACTAAAGCAATCGGAAAAAAAAACAAAAAAACCGTGTTATCCAATCACGCACGAGCCGCCATTTCTAATATTTATTAATAAGTAGGTTGATATGTTACGTACTGATTACTTTATGGTTTCTGTCATTTTATTTGGCCGCCATTTTATGACGAATGTCTAACCTCACCTGATTGGTCGGCGCTTTTGTCCAACTAGGCAACAGAAGATTAGCGATTGCCCTTCTCCCTCTGTCGCAATGAGTACGAAAGAGACGGGGTACATACAGTTTTGTGCTTCGACGATGCACAAGCATTGCTCCAGCAGTCGGACCGGTTTTTTTGGAGTTTCTTCCCCCTTCTCGATCCTTGTAGTCGGACGGAATTAGAAGTGTCTGTGACGGAACAAGTTTGGCGATTTTTTGCATTTACATAATTAATATGGTAGGTACGTAATAAAGGTTAATGTAATATAAACATTTTGTGAATACACTTTTATGACTGTCTAAAATCGTTCCGAATTTGAAGAGCACACGTCAAAAAAGCGGCGGCCATGTTTTTTTTTTGTTGAGATTTTTTTACGTTTTTTAGTTTTGCAATGTGTGTTTGAGTTCGATTTCGCGTTAAAATGATATACAAGTTGTCTGTCTAGAATTGATTTTTTGCTTTTTGTCTGCTTGCAACTCGATGCTGTTGTATGCATTTCGCGACGGAAGACCGCAGAACTCGGCAGAAGAGTCTGTAGCTGTCAAAAATCAGCGTATGTATACTTTGTTGTCGATTCGGATTATTTTGTTATTTTCGTTATTTCTGCATTAAAATCGGTACTTCAACGTTTGAAAATGAATCGCGCGTGGATAATCAACCATATTTTGATATAATTACGCAGGTGTAAGTGTTCGATTAAGTTAAATTTGCTGAAAAACTGACGAGTTTATCGAGCGAAAACGACCAGGAAAACACCAGCGAAAATGGCAAATCTCGTAATGAATATCTTAAAATATTGAAATATTGTTCATTCCGCGGAAATTTTAATAATTTTTCTAAACATTCATAACAAATTATATATGTGAAATATTGCTTCTAATTATAAATTTTGCCCGTTTCAAAATATCGGTTCGTTTTCTGTTTTAAAGCTCTTCATTCGTGTATTTCATTTCAGGATAACCGCCATTCGTAGCTATATGACTGCTCGAAGAGAGAAAAGATACATTTTGAGATCTGCCAATAAAACTTAATTCAGAGTGGCAATGAGCGTCGAAGACATGAAGAATCAACAGGTTGGTCTTTTTTTTGTCATTGTCGTATACATATATAGAACTGGCATTCAATACGAATTGCATGCAAAGCCAATCCCAAAGAAACGAGACAACGCTGCTGCGAGAGAGCGTAATAGCGATACTGTTGTTTGATTTTTTAATCGATAGAGAAGATATTGTATACGAGGTGACGTCATATCTCTTATAAACAAATAGCCCCGTTGAAAACAAATGAACGCTGAAACGCCACTAATGCACACACAAAATACCACTTGAGTTATTATAAGTTGCCTAGTTTTGAAATGTAAGTCTTAACTGCTTTCGATCGCATTCTGCAATATAAAATCGAAGACTATCGCGGTTGTTGACATTATAAATAAGATAAAAACGAATTTACCGCGTGAAGATTGTAACACCCGACGTTCGGCGATGTTGCAACCGCCGTTGTCTAGGGTGTACGCGGTAAATTCGTTTTTATCTTCTTTATGATGCATTCTTATCTGATCAAGTTTAGTTTGCAATTTCTCAGTACACAAGAAAGCGTTTCTAATAGTAGAATAGCGAGGAAACATAACTAAGCGTAGAGATTAATCGCTCGCGGCTGGAACTGCCGACTGACTGAGCGTAGAGATTAATCATGAGACTCAAACTGCTGATGCCAGATCTATATGTTTATGCCGATGTGTTTTAGTTACCTAATATTGATGGTTGCGATCTTTTTTCTTGTTTTTTTCTTTGTCAGTCTTTTATACGCTTAAATGCTTTTACTTGGGTACTCACTCTCTTTATCTCTGTAGTCCAGGGTTTAAAATTATTGTGATATAGAAATTATAAGGTATAAACTGGGGGTGTCAAACACAACGGTCGAAGCCGTCACCCCAGGGAGTTTTGACGGCATCAAGTCATTCTATCTCCCAAGGAAAAAACATGAAAAACGTTTAGTGGACAAAGGACATTCCACAATAAAATAAAATAAAAGTCCACTGACAAACCCGTAACTCGTAACCCGAGTCCAACGCCTTACCGCGAGGCACTGGAAGGAGGACCAAGCGAGCCGACCTCGCTCCCTTACCACAATATTTGGAAGAACTTCTCCGTCCTCCAGTCTGGTCACAGTTTCAAAGTCGCTCCCACAGCCTCTACCTGATGTTAGCGGTAATTCAGTTCGAATTTCAATTTAAGTCAAGCTCACACGGAATCGGGTGGTTAACGGATTGTTTCAAAGGTAGCTGACATTAGGTCAAAAACCACGCCCGCTGCTTAGAAAACATACATTTCAAGACCCCCCGTCAGGATTCACAGATTCCTTTCCTCTTTGAGGAGGCTGCTGGATGGGAGGTAAACTATGACTTGAGCTGACCTGACTAAGGTAACAATCAGGCCCAATCTGCATGGAACCGTTAGGTGCCAATTATACCTATACACCCTCAGTCGACAACAGGCGGACCACAGAGTATTTGTTTTGGCATGGAACGCATTATCGTATTTTACATTATTTATATGGTAAAAATTGTTTTGCTTAACGAGTGTTTCGCTCAACGAGTAAGATTCTGGAACGAATTACATATGCTCGTTATGAGAGGTTCCCTATAATAAGATCTAATGTTATGTTCTAATCTATAATGTTATGTTCGCATCTATAATGTTACACCACTAAAGTTGTCAAATTGAACATAATAATATATTTTAGGAACATAAGCGCCATCTACATTTTGCGTTTTGTAGTAAAATATTTACTGGTTTCCATATCGAAGTAAGCCCTTGGGCAAACTCATACGCTTTATAATCAATGATAATAAATAGGCAGGCAGAATTACTGCTGGTGAGCTTATATCACAATTATTATTATGTTTGTTCGCTTGGAAACTTATCCAGTTAATTTTTAAAACTGTTGACATTTTTTGTGATTACCACTTCGTCGTAGAGTCTATTCCCCAGTTGTTCAAAACACGGATTTTAGGTGCTTCCTCGGATTCAGTGCAGATCTTGTGACTGCTAGCTTAAAAAAAAATCCTCGCAAGTTTCTATTGCCACGGAAACAGGAACACTATATCTTCGCAATTGTAATACCCAGAAGGAATCTTAACAGTCTCGATAAGGTCTTGTTCTCGTCTATCCTTCAGGATTCAGAGATTGATAAATCGAAGCCTTTCCTCATATCAAATTCTTTTCACTGATAAGGCAGTTCAGTAAAGCGCTGCTGTACTCTCTCTGTCTGTCTCTACTCTGTCCTCAGTAGGTCCACATCCTTGGCAAAGTATGGGCACTATATTCTTGCACAGGTGAACATAGCTTTATAAATTTTTTAACATTAGGATAGGATCATGATGAGGTGCGATGCTATGAAAAGCTTCTTTACTTTAACCGGCCTATAAACCTAGGAGGAGGTAAAGTATTGTGAACGTGCAAAAACTCTAAGACGATTAAGACCATTTCCAGATTAAAGTCTGTCTGTGTGTCTGTCTGACCTTTCTGTGTGTGTGTATTCCTCCACGATAGCACAGTATACCAACCAGTTGCTTTACTCTCGAGCTACAGGGCATTTCAGGAAGAGGGTGCGAGGAATGTGGGCAGAGTGGTACGTCCCGCTACGAATGTGGATATCCGAGCCCTTACGACTCGTGACGTATTCACTTTGATTTCAATTTTGTTCTAAGAGAAGCTACCGTCTGGGATATTATGATGATAGTGCCCAAACGCATCATCCGATTGAGCTGAAATTTAGCATGCAGACATCATTCGATCATGACAAGAGTTGAAAAGATTGTGGTTGAAATCGGTCCATCAGAGTGCGCTCTAGTCATACTTCAATCTTGAAATATTGGATTTAAAGACTTGAAATTCTATCCAAGCCAACAGTTTGCTGCGGATGCCCATTTAGACTGATATGCGTTGAGTGATAGCAACAATCTTTATCATTTTGTTCTATTACATAATTTCAACCGTTTCTTTTTCACAGCACGCGGCGATGGCGGAACATGAAAGCAGGCAGCATCAGCAGCAGATTGTTACCGTAGTGGCCTCAGTGCCAAATTCAATCGGTCCACCACATCAGGTAAGTGCAGATTTATATTGAGTCAGTTACAGGTCTCAGTGCTAGCGCCGACAACTGACTCACACATAAATAGAATACAAACGGAGCTGCCAAGGAATTCACCGTCCGAAGTCGGGCTCATCCTAATAATATTATTACACTTCTGCGGGGTTAGCGGTGAACTGCAGACTAACAGTTGTTAGTCTGGAGTCCACCGCTCATAGTCCAGAGTCCCCGCTGTCAACATAGAGTCCACGCTGTTCAATTTGCTTCTACGATAATCCTACGGCTGAAAGAACGATTACATATTGTTATACCTGCCTGAGGTGACGGGTTCCCCCGTTGTAGTCTACACCGCCCTACTGTCCTAAACCTACCACAGCCGGTTGCCTGTGGTAGGTTTAGGACAGCTGTCTGGCCACATGTGAGCGTTCACCTTACCACCAAGATCCAAGGTCTTCCAGCGAAAGTCAATCTGACGCAGCGGAGTTTGCCGGAGACGATTTGATGATCGTCAAGCTGCACCGCAACAGCTCTTGCTTCGTCTTAAGGAGACAAAGTCATTATGACAGAAAACAACCCATCCTAGGGTTTTCCAATAGGGTGGGTCGATGTTGACAGTCTTTGCAATAAAACAAGCTGTGTGTGAGGTATTACCGAAATTCTTTTATTTTTGAAAAGCCATTATGTATGGAATATGACATCGTTCAAATGTCCGCCGGGGCTTCGCACGGTGGCTTGGATCCGTGAAGTCCAATTTTTAATGACTGCCGCATAGATCCGGCTGAATTTGAGCGATGGCATAAGTTATGTTGGCTTTGAGGGTATCAGTCGATTGCGGCTTATTGTCATAGACCTGCGACTTCAAAAAACCCACAAGAAAAAGTCTAGCAGGGTCAAATCGCAGGATCTTGGTGGCCAATTCCCGTCACCTCCGCGAAAGATTTCAATGCACCAACGAACACTCATTTTGATAAAGTTTTAACTTGCTGTTCAATCGTGTAACTTGCTATGGTGATTCGGCATCAATGACTGAATAAACAACATTTGACAGACGCCGCCAAAACAACATGGCAACCAGAGACTCACCATCGACCCATCCTTATTGTATAACCCTATATATTAACCCTATCCGCACGGCTGACTCTCCGGAGAGTTCTGAAAAAAGTACACTAACTGCGTCCAACTCTCCGGAGATCTTTTGTAACCCTTCTGGTTTGTTGCGCTTCTGATAGGGGCACACTTCAAGAAGAGCATTTTTGAACAATCCTGATATTATCGTTGATAGGATAATCAGCAAGTAGTTTTTCGATAAAGAAATATCTTGTATAGAAATATAACTTGAATTTTATAAAAAAACCTCCATTAACAATGTTATTATTTCTTTGGGACCCAAGATATTCCAAAAAAAAATGGTATTTTGTGATCTTTTTTTTTAAATGTACCGAAAACTGAGAAAATTGTACCCAAACAATTGTGCGGGTGCCTTTATAGATAATACATAATATAATATATATCTACCGTATAACTAGAGCTGCCAACTACAATGGGCGAACCCGTCACCTCAGGAAGTTTCCCACGAGGGGAGCCCAAAAAACTTGGGATGAAAAACAATCCACAGTCGAAATACACCACCTGCCCGTCAGAGGCCAACGACTTACGGCGAGGCACTGGGAAAGAAACCCAGCGGGCAGCCTCGCCCCCTGAATACCAGTTTGTAAGGATATCTCCGCCTGGAATTAATCTTCAAGATACCTCCTACCTCCTGACTGGCTACAGGATCGAAGTCGCTTGCGCAGACCTCTCCCTTATGAAGCGGTGATACAGTATCTACCGAATCTATCGCGGACCACGGTATCCTTCGCCCGGCCTATTCACCCGGGATCGGGTGGCCGTATGGTCGTTTCAAGAGCAGTTGCCATAAGGTTAACAACCACCCCCGCTCTATAGGAAACATTACTGTTCCCAGACTCCCCCGGCTGTTAGTCGGAGAGCACAATCGATTGGCTGACATCGCACGGTGCGCAAACCGTTCAGTAGCGCCCGAAGTTGACTCCTAGCGGGCCAGCGTCCTACCGTGACTCCTTTCTGTGTGGTGGCCGCCAAATGGGTGTTGACCCGTGAGTGTGACCAACCCTCAACGAATGGGTCTTCGTGGCCAACTCCAACAGGGCCCATTAGCTCCCAAATCTATCTATTGTATAAATCATACCCACACATTTGTGTGGTTTAGGAACTCATGATCATCCACACAACTGTGTGGGCAAGGTCCGAAAGGGTTATATACGGCCAAAACCTGCTTTTCGCTAACTCAGAAGTGTTGCCATGTTTTACACTAGGTTGAGCAATCTAATGCATATAATCAGTGATAATAGTACAGCCAGAATTGTAAGAAGATATAAGTATCTACTCTAAGTATAAGAGCTCTTGGCCAACAGACCTCGTTCGATATGTAGAACCTGCTTAGTGGCTTAATCTGGCCAAAATAGCCAAGTTTTTGCTTCGTATACCAAAATAAATAATAAATTTATTGTTACAGGATGTTCCAGTTAGTGTCATGCAACAAATTCAAACGCATACTGTCGACAGTGTATCGCAACAAGGAATCACGACACCTCTCGCCAATTTATCGCATATTCAAGGCCTATCCGCTGCTCAACATCCACAACAAATCAGGTTCGTTGCTACTCAGTTTTGCCATTCTACTACTGTCTTGCTAGCTTCACAGTTTTGTCCAATTACTCAACTTCTGCTTCGGCAAACGAAAGTCAAACACCATTGCCACAAGGCTAGAAGAAGAAAAAAAGTAGCCGATCACGATACTCCACCTGATTTCTTTTATCTATTTGCAACGAGATAACCTAAGAGCCAGCACTGAAAAGTCATGTCTTTCTTACGACTAAAATTTGTGTACCATAGAAATGGCAGCGGAATGCGTTTGGCGGGATTCGGGAGATGAATCATCTCGGAAAAGTAATGATTAACTAAAACCTACAATGGGTTTGATAAATATTTTAAAAAATCGGTTGTGTCACCCTAAGACTTTCCCGGCAAGTAGCAAAAGCCCCCTTCTGTCACCCCCCCCCCCCCGCCACGCCCGCGATTCGTAGTATTTTTGTAGTATTTTCTGTGGTATCAAAATGGTATTTAAAAAAAAAAAATGTAGTTGGTTCCCGCGCTCTCTGGTGGACCTACTTATTTTAATGAATAAATGTAAAAAGATATTTTTTCTATAATTTGACATAATGTACGATAATTATAATTAGCATGAACCACGTCATTATTCAAGTATATATCGTAATTTAAAACAGTATTTTACTTTCCTGGCCAACCAACAAAGTGGGCATTTTTTTTTGAGATGATAGAAATATCAATTTTGACACCCTCCTGAGAAATTAAGACCATTTCCAGATTAAAGTTTGTGTATCTATGTGTGTGTATTCCTTGACGATAGCGCCCAAACACTTCATCCGATTGAGCCGAAATTTTGCATGCAGGCATCATTTGGTCATGGCAAGAGTTGAAAAGATTTTAGTTGAAGTCGGTCCACCAGAGGTCTCTAAGTCAAATATTTCAATCTTGAAATATTGGACTTAGAGACTTAAAATCCGGTACACAGATGGGTTGTTGGGTCAAAACCACATTGTGAAATTTTAGTTACAATATCTCATACACAACCCACACAAATATTTTTTGAATTCCGCCGTATTAATGAAAATACTACATCATATTGGAAAATAGCCATTTTAATATCACAGAAATACTACAAATATGCTATATATGCAATCATAATCCGTTGGCACAATCACTCTTAGGAGTTGGGAGGGGGGTAGGGGTTAGCGCAAAGGGAGTGGGGGGGGGGGTAGAAGAGATTGGCGTTCAGAGGGTGGGGTGGTTAGGAGGGATTAGCGTGCAGATGGGTGGGAGGTTGGGGGATCTGCGCGCTGGGGGGGCTCCTCTGCCGGAAAAGTCTTGGGGTAACACAACCGATTTTTTAAGAATATTATTTAATTAGTAAAGCATTATGTTTTTGAACAACCCGACACTCTCAACAAACTTAACAACAGTTTGGTACACTGTAGGAAATTGAAGCTATTGTGGAAAAGTGATGATTTGTTAACAAAAAAGTTTGAATGTTTTTATTCTCATCTTAGTGCTGCCGACTGGGCTCACGGCCGCGTGCAAGTGATACAGCAGCCTCTTCAAAACAACGCCAACGCTTACCTCCAATCTTTGTACAACGCCCAGGGTCCACTGATTATGCCTGGAAATATCACGCTTCATCACGGGTTAAACCCTCAACAGTATCAGGTAAGCTTAAAGAGATCAGTTGGAGAATGCCACTCTTACTTCGGGCATCGGCCCAAAGTAAGATGGTTGAGATATTACCGCCCAATTTTTTTAGGATTAGAGTTGTTAAAATTCACTTTTATTGACTTTGAATGTTTTTTTTAAATTAGTGAAAATTTTGTAACAACAATATAAATGGACATATCAGACTCTAGTGGACAGGAACCAATTAATTCTTTGAAGGCGTTTTTCACCTACTCTTCAAAGTTGATTTCTATTTTCTGGAAAATCTAAATTCTGAAAAAAAAATTGAAACTACGGTGGCAGAGCAAGAGTCTCAAGCCGCAACTCCTGCAACTTTGCGACTGTTTGCAGTGAAATCTATGGTTATACGTTGTCATGCAGAAGCAGTGGCGATGAGCGATTGACCAGGCTCGGTTATGCAATCACGATCTTCTCCATCATTGTTTGCAGTTCTTAATAGTACACATTTACGGTAACCGTATAGTCAGACTGCAAGAAGCTGTAATAGAAAACACCGGCACAGGATCTCATATTTGAAAATAATGCATATTTTCAACTTTACCATGATTGCAGAAACGAAAATATTTGAGCAATAACAAACGACGGAAAGAGAAATAAACAGCTGATTCTTAAAAAAGAATAACAGTGTCTTGAATAAAATTTATTTGATTTGAAATTCCAACTCAAACTCAAGTTATCCAAGTTCTATGTGGCCAGTGTGAAAAAACAGCAATGACATAGGACCCAATACTATAAAATAATTTACTATGACATTAAAATGTCTAGTATACAACTAGATTTCTGGTGACTATGTAATACCAACCAGTAACTGCACAAATTAAAAGTTCTTCTCCGGAATCAGAACACATGACAACGCCTGTAGGTCCACCCCCCCCTCAAACGCGAAATGAAAGCCATTTGGTGTGATCTTGAGTGCGATACATGTTTAGCATCCATCCTTATGACTTCAGTCATTCAGAGCTACACCAAATGGCGCTACCATGAATGGCCACTTTTATTCCCCCATAACTTCTATATGCTTTAACCGATTTAGTAGTTTGTAGTATTGTTATGTCATCCCGAGTGTAATAGGGTACCTAAACGGTCAAAATATTAAATAAATAATGGTCTAAATGTCCAAATGTCAATAAATTAAGATAAATATATCGTGTTTAGTATCAAATGAAAGGTCAGATTGAGTACATTCCGATGATATATATGTATCTATATTGATAAATACATAAACCACAAATATAGCATAAGAACCGTTTTATTACTTGAGCACAGAGAGCAACCAACTGAGTGCGGTGGTGGCGGAGCGCAATCGTTTCGAGATACCTTCCGCAGGGTATCTCGAGATGCAGCCCTGCGACGCCACACTCAGAAGGCCGGGTCAATGGGCCCGGCTCGCATGAAGCCCCGCTAAAGGACAATTTCCCAGTGGAAGATGTCACCGTCATTTTACAAGGCCCGTAAACTAATTCACATAATGCACAATCGTTTTTAAGCACTGGTTGTTTCCAGATACTTCAGTAAAATGAATTTTGTTTCCACGAATATTGTTTCAACGAAGAATTTTATTTCACTGAAAAACGTGCTTTTCAACGCAAACAAACTGTTTGTAATAATTATAAATAAATACAATAGTTCACTTTTTGTAACGGCAGTCAGGTTTTTTAATTTTTCATTTTTCTTGTATACTTTTATCTTTTCAAAAATAGCAGTGCTTTTTAGACTTTTTGTCTTCATTTTTACAAAGAAGTGTCAAGGAGACAGGACAAGTGACAGGAAATAAGTAAATATGTAAGTAACCTGGATTTAATAATTACAGGTGATAGCTGCAGGGAAAGCTTACCCGGCCAACCAAATATCACCTCACATGCTGACGGCACAAGGAAAGCAGATGATTCAAACCGGACAAGCAGGTACGTAATCATTTTTTAAATTTGATCAATGAACTTAAACCTGTAGATTGCGGAGGAATACTTTGGAATGATGCATTTAAAACGTTGAGTGCGTCCGCCGACAGGTCGTTGGCGCTAGTGGTCTCCTCCCTGGCGCGGCCGCCGTCACGGAGCCGGCGGACCCTTTTACTTTTCAAATACGCCCCACCACTTCCAGCGCTCTCGAAAGGACCTCAATTCTCGCCTAAGCGTCAAGGAAGGCTCAACGGACTCTGGTTTTTCAATATAAAAAAAAGGAATTTTTGCAAAGCAATCATAATAAGTGTAATATAGACCAAAAGGAACCTATAATGCAAATAAAAAGTTTCAGCGTAGGGGAATGACCTGGACTTATAATACGCGCACTCAACGTGGTAAAGATAATTTTGAAATTCTTCAGAAGTGTACATGAAATATGTAGATTTACCACTATTTAGTCCCTGGTCAAACTACAGGTAAAATGTCCTTTCAGCAGCCTTCCTGCTTCATAAATTCAGCTGTGGGTGTTTGTGGTATTGTCTAACTTTCTTCTAGATTTTTTTTTTTAATCCATAATTATTGGGAAGAATATCTAGGATTATTTGTTTAGTTTTTAAAATTGATAACATATACAAATTGCTAAAGCCACTTTGGTAAACATTGTTTCGCAACAAGTAGCACAAAATCCACGAATCTATTTTCAGAAACAATATTTCAAAGCTTTTAGCCATCCATACTGCAGTCCGCTTGTGATGATTATGTGAGAATATGTAATATTATGGTGCACTGATTATGTAGATATTACGATATTATGAAATTGTTCTATAAAAACAGTAGGTGTTTAACAATGTGGTTTATTGCTCTGTTTATGAAATTTTCAACCTCTGGGATGTCATTACCACCATGGTGGTTTTTCTGTTGAGACAATTTCCAGAGGGCAATCTACGTATTTATGCAATTATCGGCTCTATTTCTTTCTCCACTGCGGTAAAAGTCACCTGTCATTGAACTAGTCGCTGTTATATATTAGTATGCTTGCACTAACACCCCATACAAAGAAATTTTCGAGGGTTGAAAACATTCCGTCGTGAGTGAAAAATATTCAGCTCTTCAAGTTGTTTTTTATAAGTATAATTTTGTTGTAAACCTCACAAGAGTTTTATTTAGTAATGTATAATATTTATTGCTGCCGCCCAGAGACGACTGGCTAAAAAGCCAACTCCACTGGGAGGCCGGTAGCCTTAAATGCTATATTGATGGGTCCAAATCGGGACTTGACATAGGCTGCTGTATATATGAAGGGCGACCAAACTTTGAAAGAACTGTAAACTTGCTGATGCGTAAAAGATACACCCACTTGGGTGGTAATTACCTCCAACCCGAGGAGGTAAAACAATCTGGCGCCAAAAGCCTGTTGCGGTTCTTAAATCACACGAGGCTTAGCGCAGAACTATAGTAGGTGGCAAACACAATAGATCAGCAATGGTCGCAGTGTTACAATGCTCATAAAGGCCTTAGAAAAGCCCCACTCAGAAAAAATAAAAAAATATAATATTTATTGAGGTTTACGTATAAATAAATAATAAATATAAAAAAGCAGCCCAATAAGTCAAAAACAATTTTTCATCATTGGCTAATCTGGACAAAGTATATATTATATAAATGTATAATATACATGACGTAACAAGATAAATTATTAGGTAACAAGGAAGAATTCATAAAAAACCATTTTGTTACCATTTATATACAAAGAAAGAAAATATAAGACAAGAAAATATCTGCACGAAATATCTAAAAATATTTTGCATCAGAATGGTTTTTGAAGGGTTACTGATAAAGTCACAAACACACACCGGCTCTTACTACTAGGTGTACAAATATGAAACCGGTAACGACATCTACCGGTCGTTAGCCGAATATGTTTGAGCTTCCGAACTGTACCAACTGTCTCAATTGTTCATTCTGTCATCTGTCAACAATATTCAGTTCACAATTTGTCAAGTTTCATATAACAACGCATTTTGTTTCGCTCGTAAAAATGACGAATTTCGTGCCTGAAAACTCTCATTTACGGGAAGCATTGATTTTCTGTTTCCATTCGAAGAAAAACGCTTCTGAATCGCATCGAATGCTTGTCGAAGCTTATGGCGAGCATGTTCAATGAATGGATAGCCTCAAAAAATGAACATTTTTTTTGGCGAAGAATCCATAAATTGGCTGAAAGATGGGAAACATGCGTAGCTAGCGAGGGACATTACTTTGAAGACTAAATTTGTAACCGTTTTCGCAAAATAAATATGTTTTTTTTTTTAAATACCGGTTTCATATCTGTACACCTAATATAGAGGTTTAAGCGAAATGACCAGTCTTTAAACATAAACTTTGTTTCTCATTGGATAAATTTCACAGGTCTTACCACAATTCAGGACCAAGGTTTTTATCCACAACTAAAATGCATGTTTTATAAATCCTTTAAAAAATACTGATGCAAATGGAAAAATGTTATATTTGTCCCCATTTATTATTATTACAGCCTTAGAAATTGAACACATTTTAAATTTAAACAACGGGTATAACGGCTGTTTAAAAATAATGGCAGAAATAAATGTTGTTTAAGCTTAACCGAGCTTGACCAGCCGTTGAATAGAGCTTGGCAATGTATGGCTCTTAAAAGTCCATTAGCCGTCAGACGGGAATAGTTTAAGGGGTCCGGCACACTGGTTCTACTTATGCAACATACGTATCGCATTATGACATCTGGCCCTTCAATTTGCATGAAAGTAGACACACTCATCCCGCGCATCGTTGCGTGGGATAAGTGTGTCTGCTTTCATGCAAATTCCAGGGTCAGTTGTCATAATGTGATGCGTGCCTTGCTTATGTAGGATCAGTGTGCCGGACCCCTAAGGGTGTTATAGAACGAGCAAAATGGGTGACAACAAACAGCCTATTTTTTGGATGCCTTCGTGTTTGAAAGTGAACGTACCCTTTTGTCTGTCATTTGCCAATTTGTCACAAATCATATGCGGTTGTTTTTTGAAAATTGTTTGTCAAAATCAAACGGTATGGAGATTTTTCGCAATGCGCTGAATCAATTAGTGATTCGTCCAACTCGCTGTCCTCGTCCTTTTATTACCGATTTTCTCAATATTTTTCGTTGTGTCGTATGCAGAATGTCTCGAATAAATGAAACCAACTTGGTGACGCCAAGCTAGGTTAGGTTGACTGACATGACACTTAGCGTTGCTTCCTTTTTTGTAGCAATGCGCAAATAAAGAAATAGTGTCGACTTAATCGCGATTCACGAGTCGACTGGAACCCTCGACTTTTGCGTTTAATTGTATTAAATAGAACATTGTATCAAATAAAATTTCTATAATGTAGCATGTAGGTTTATTTCAACATTTAAAGCACTATAATATCACCGATCATATTTATTTAATGAAATTATGTTATAATTAATCGAATGGAAACAAAGTCGACTCGAATGTAATCAATATTCGTCCACCGAAATCGATTTGAGTAAAAATTCTACTCGTCTCTGAGGCCAAATGGATTTGTCTAAAACGGGCGGTAAACAGCTCTTAAACGCATTTAGTAAAACACCTGATCAACTGCCTTTTATGGATATTTTTATTTCTAAGAGCGTTAGTGTTTAATCTTTCTTCTTCTTACAGTGCCTCTCCTAGAGGAGGTTGGCTGTCAGCTCTGTGATTTTTTTCCTGTCTTGGGCAAAGTGAAATAGTTCTTCTACGCTTGAGAGGTTTGTCCACTCTCGGATGTTGCAGAGCCAAGACTTTTCTTCTTCCAGCCCGTCGTTTACCGCGAACTTTCCCCATAATAATGAGCTGAAGCAGTTGGTATCGGTCATGTCTCGGCACGTGGCCCTGGTACGCCACTTTCCCTTGCTTGATTATGGGTAAAAGTTCGCGATCTCTACCGACAAGTTTAATCTTTAATAAGTAGTAAATATATTGTGTATTTTAAAAAATCTATATAATATTACTTTATTACTAATATCAACTAAAAGATCCTATTTTCAATATGTCAGCTCGCAATCTAAATAAGTCGTAAATTACAAATGTAGGTACAGGCATAACTATAGTTAGATGTGTGACGTTCGTCGTGTTGCATGGGATTGGATGAATCTATTTGGTGCTGTATTACAATGTAAAAGTATTATTTTCCTAGTGTAATCTTAGTTGAAATATAAGATATGAAATAACTAATTAAATAAATTGAAAAATATTACATTTGCTGTTGTGTCAGTATTTTTTTCAAGGCGACGATATTCAAATTTTACTACTCATTCATTTTTGTTTATTTTTATTTTTAAAATTACACAGGTTCATTTCCTGGGTACACAACTATAGCCACTATACCGACCACTCAAAACCAGACGTTTGTCTTTCCTCCCGTCGGTGTGATGACCTCTCAGCCAAATATTCTGCCCGCTCAATCTCAAGCTTCCGTCGCCATGGCTAATAAACAGCAAGAAATGCATAAGGTAAGCCAATTTTGTTTCGTAATTCGTCGTGAAAATCCGGGCAGCCTTTCCGAATTAACTTGCAGAACTGTATAATGAGACGCTCGATGTTGTTTTGTTCTAGATATCGGGACCTTTCTTTATTTTCAAAATCTATTTATGCTTTGATTCGTATGAGAACAAGATAGCATTAGTATCTCATTAAAAAAAAAATATCGTATATCCCCATGACTTCACATAATTCTTTTTTGAGATTAAGGCAAGCAGCCCTAACTTTATGGATACGGATTTTACTTTACCGGCCGACCAACCGACGATGAGGTAAAGTATTGTGAATGCACTTCTCTGTGTCTCTCTGTCTGTGTGTGTGTGTGTGTGTGTATTCCACCACAATGTCGTCCAAATGCTTCATCCGATTGAGCTGAAATTTGGCATGCAGGTATCATTTGATCATGGCAAGAGTTGAAAAGATTGTGGTTGTAATCAGTCCACCAGAGGGTGTGCTAGTCTTCAATCTTGAAATATTGGACTTTAGACTTGAAATTCGGTACGCAGGTGCCTTGATGGGCTGAAATCACAGTGTGATTCTTAGAAAGGGATTATAGCAATCGTGTGGCTAACGGGCCATTTTAAATATAATTTTAATAGGACTTGGGGGGGGGGGGGGGAGTGGAAGTTTTGCTTGCCGGAAAGTCTTAGGGTAACACAACCGATTTTTTATCATGTCTTCTTTCTCATTTAATTATTAAATTGCAGCCTTGCTGATATTAAATCTGCAGTCTTCTCAAGTCTAGTTCTGTGAGCCGTGATTGATGGTGTATTTACAGGCACTTTATCAACTATCAGTATTTTAAAAAATGAAAATGAAATGACTGTATATCTAAAAAATATAATTTTACGTATCCAGCAGGTGATGTCCGCTCAGAAGATGCAAATTTCAAAATCCGCTCCAGGCCAGCAACAGTCCAATGCTGCAGAAACACAACCTGGTCAGCAGCAGGCACAAGCGCAGGGTGTTCAAGTACCCCATTCCATGTTTGGAGACCAAATAATAACACCAATACAAGTAAGTTTACAGATTTGTATGAATAAAATAATAACTGAATGACAGATTGTAAAAATATCGCCTTATCCAGGACTGATCTCACCAATCCTTTATGACCCTTGTGGAATATCTATGTCATAATAGTCTAAGATCCCTCTAAGATCACCTGTTATTTCAATGAAATGCTATTTAGATGAAATATTGCCTTAAGGACCATACATCGCAGCAGGGTTGCCTAGCGAAAGCCTGCTACACATACCTTTAACCCCTGGGAGGCCAACAACTCCAATCGGTGTTTGCGTTGGTTAACAGATCCACACGTAGCCATTTCGGCTGACCTCCATATATATTATATAAATCACTAACAAGACTAATTATTAGGTAACAAGAGATAATTTATTTAAAATATATATATATATATATATATATATATATATATATATATATATATATATATATATATATATATATATATATATATATATATATATATCTTAATATATATAAATTACGTGTCACGTTGTTTGTCCGCGATGGACTCCTAAACTACTTAACCGATTTGAATCAAATTTGCACACAATGTGCAGTTTGATCCAACTTGAAAGATAGGATAGCTTACGTCTTAATTTATAGTCGCGATATTATTTTATTGCAATGTCTATTATTTGACATTCGCAATTATCTGTTAGTTCCAAACGATTTTAACAGATGGCGTTATCTATTGAGTAATCCATAGATGGCGCTGCTATGTTAAACCTACAAACGTCATAGTCGGCCAAGCGTTATTCTAAATTCAAAATATTGTGAAGGTAATACAGTGAAATTATTCCTGCTTTTTAATTATTTGTGCTTCATTGTTCATAACTCTCTAATTAAAATATATACATGTAAGTATTATCACATAGTTATAAAAGTGGAATAACTGCGGTATAGGAACCTCTCTCCAATTTTTTTCATTTTAATGCTAAATCTGGAACATAATTGTGTCGGTCGCTATAAATAAGCGAGATATAGGCATTCAAAGTTTAAATTTAAAAAACAGGCCAAAATAATATAATATAAAAATGGATGTTGGTATATCTGTATGCCCGTCTGTCCGAGTTTAATAGACTCCGAAACCGTTTGACCGATCACCATGAAAGTTGGCATATAATGTATTTTTTCATGGTTAAGGTTTTTATATATATCCGCTTTGTTGCAACTTTCAACTAGACGGCGCTGCAGCACACCAACTTCTATACTGCTCAACCGATCGCCATGAAAATTGGTATACATTGGTATTTGAGAACAGATATAACACGGGCAACGCCGGGTAATACCACTCGTATATATATATATATATATATATATATATATATATATATATATATATATATATATATATATATATATATATATATATATATATATATATATATATATATATATATATATATATATATATATATATATATATATATATATATATATATATATATATATATATATATATATATATATATATATATATATATATATATATATATATATATATATATATATATATATATATATATATATATATATATATATATATATATATATATATATATATATATATATATATATATATATATATATATTGTTAGTATTTATATACAAAATTGACCAAAAATGTGACGAGCCATTTTTGCGCTCAAAGACTGACCTCTGAAAGGTTAAAAGGGGCCATCATCAGAAACTATATCCAAAAAAACACCTATTTGCATGCATTAAATATACTTTCACTTCTTCACTGGTGTTGTCCTCGTCCTATGACAGTTCGAGGCCATTTGCTGCAGGCTGCGTGCCATCCCAGGATGTTATAACGGCTGTTGCTATCTTGTCACCCTAAAATGAATCGCAAAGACTCGTCGAAGACAGTTGACGAAGACAGTCAAACTTCCAGTTCTGCACAAGCCGCAGAGCCCAACCTCAAACCGGGTCAGCCTGCCAAAGGAGCCTTTGCTGCTTTGTTGTGAGTGTTTAGTACAAAAGTATATCAATATCGCTGATTGTGAATGAAATGATCATCGCTCATTATCAAAATGTCATGGCATACAAAATTGATAGCATGGATACAATGAGTAATAATGAGCTAAAACATGTGAACTTCTTAACAGCTTCAAGGAGTTGAATTCACTCTTTCAGCGTGGGAAGCCACGTATTTGGTTCTCTCCTTATTTATATATAGACTTATATATTTTGCTGTTCTTTTCAATGCTAAAAATAAGCTAAAAAAAAAGCTTCCTTGAGGGCTCATTGAGAACATACCAATATCATTAGCTTACAATAAAATAAAATACAAACGGAGCTGCCATGGAATTCACCGACCAATGAATGTTGTTTATATGAATGTTTTGTTTTTCCGATGCAGGGTGGTCAGGCGATGCAGTTTGGTTCGTGGCAGCTGGGCAATATTCCTCAAGTGTGGACGACGGCAGGAGGACTTCAGGCCTCTCAGCTGGTGGGGCCCAACCCCATCTTCATCCGAGGAGCCACCCAGCCCGACGGCTCCCAGGGGATGTTCATTCAGCACTCTGCACAAACCCCACAGGGAACTTCCGTCGTACAAGTGGCCAACCATGAAGGTATGCATTTATTTTTGTTTTGATTCTTCTTTTTAAATGCTGTGTCACTCTCTGGCCTAGAAGGCCGTGCCTAGGTTGTTCATATTCACGTTGAGTGTCGAATGATTTCATGCATCTTGGGCCTAATGGCCAGTTAGTTTGTGTTTGTTGGTCACACTAATTTATGTTTCAACTTCCATCCGGTATCCTTCTTGAAGAGGAATTACCTTAGAGACCATCTGATCACTGAACCAGCAAATGATCGGGGGAGTCTGAAAATGCACATTTCCTATGACAGTTGGAGAAGGTCAATTGCTGCGGGTTGCCCGCCATCCCAGGGTGTTATATTGATTGTTTCCATCTTGTCGCTCTGGAATAAATAGCAAAGACTTTGGTTGACAAAGACGATCTAACATCCAGTTCTGCCACAAGCCCTCAGAGCCCAACCTCAAACCGGGTCACCCTGCCAAAGAGAGCTATTACATATACAAAAGTATATGTAATAGCTAATATACAAAAGTATATTAATATCGATGATTGCGAATGAAATGCTCATTGTTGATTATTAAAAGTTCATGGCAAACAAAATTGATAACAAGGATACAATGAGTAAAAGAGCTATTTATCAATGGTTAGTGAATGTAGGCCGAGAAGACACTTAGAAAACATTAAGTAATATATTAACCCCTTGAGTATGATACGACCAAATCTGGTTATGAAACAATTATCCGTTGAGTATGATACGACCAGATCTGGTTCCGCATTTTTTTCACTTCTTTGACGTTCTCATATTTATTCATAATTATCTAATTGTTTTACAAAATGATATTTCAATATTCTATATTCGAAATTTCAATGCAATCATTGTGCAGTTGTTCTTTTTATGATTGGTGTAGTAGTTTCGTAGTTATAGTACTTTAAGGTCGATGTCGCCGAAAATCCTGCAAAAGAGACAGATGCATCCATGAAAATACCCATTTACTCCAAGGGTTAATTAGTATATGTGTATATTTGCATATGTGTATGCATGCGTGCGAGTGTTCGTGCATCGTGCATGTGTGCATATGTGTGTTTGTATGTGTGTGTGTTTGTGTGTGTGTATACAGTATGATATTTATTTTCCGAAAAAATGTATAAAAACGTTAAGCGCATTGCGTCATTTAGAGATTGGTAGGTAAAATATTGCGAATATTGTTTATTCATGATTTAACCTGCCGCTAGATGGCGCAGCACGCTCATCGCTTGTCAAACTTTTATTTAAAGAGCAGAGATTGTTCAAATTTACAAAATAAAAAAAAGGAGTTTTTGGATTTTTCTACAATTTTTTTAATAAAAGATGCTTATTTGCTCTTATTGATTCACCCCCTTAAGGATGCCGCCTCATTAAAACTCATCCTTTAAGTAAAAGTGTTAACCCCTCCTCTCGCGAAGTAAAAACTCACCTATCACTTTTGCGCGCGACATATTCGGGCAAAAAATCGACGCGAGTCAACGGCCTTGAGAAAAACGATCATAACTTATAAACCACTAAACGGATTAAAAAAAGATAAAGAGAAAAATGATCGCATTGAAATTTGACATATAAAACATTATAACCTTATCTCGTAAAACAATTAAGATAATAATGAATAAATATTACAAAATTGGCAAACTGAAAAAACTCGCCTATAAAATCATTTCGATTTTTTTGTCACAAAATACGTAAAATATGCCAAAATTGTAAATACAGTTATGTTCTTTATTAAATGCTTTACCAAAACGATATTTTTTTTTTACTTATTTGCATACAAAAATATTTATTTATTCAGCCAAGAAAAACTTTATGTATTCTCTTAAAAAAAAAATTTTTAATTTTTAATTTGACTACTTATGGTATTTTTTTATATGAAATTCTTTCAAAATAACTTTATTACTACATCACACTTCTTAGAAATCACATCAGAACTTTGAGCTTTGTCTGATATTATAGAAAAATCTAAAGTTTTGAGAGTTTCCGCGTTCGAACTTAATAATAAACTTTGAATGCTCATAATATAAAATTCGTTAGATTTTTTCAATTATATTGTCTTATCATAGACTTATTATATGTCTAATAACTAATTACTATACTCCAAAGAGTCATATTTCATCGAAAAACTATGGAAAATCGCACTTTATTCTCTCATAGTAATTATCAAAACAAGTTTCTTTGCGCGATTCATATTACAAAACAAGATATAATGTTCAAAATACGCCTAATTATGTGATAACTTAAGATGTAAATGAAGCAATACTTATTTTGTTAGTAAATTAAAGCGACATTATGTCATATTTCGCGATATATCAGGATATTTCATAAACATTACAAAATAATAACAACCATTTTTTCGCGAGCCGTTTGTTGTCGCCGAAGTGTTTTCTTTAAAAATTCGTGAAAAACAGCAAATGGACTATCTCAATTGACTAATCCTCATGCCTAAACTACTTAAAAATGCAAATTACTCACTGTTCTCCAGTAAATGGCACAAAACACTGTTTTTATCAACCATTTCGCGGAACTATACGCGGCCGCGGCGGTGTCCGATGGACACTGCCGATTTGACGTCTATGCTCACTTTTTAAATCGCCGTTCGATATTGCCACACAGAAATCTTGAATTAAAGATATTTTGGCCATATCGTTGCGCCGTCAGAAAGCATATAGTACGACGTTTCGAATCGTAAATTGCATTTTTCGCAGCGGCGAGCGCTTTGTCCGGTAGCGGACATTACGGATTTTAGGCGGCCGACATAAATGTCCCCAATGGGATGTTACGTGCTGAGCGGGTTAATTCGCTTTCCAACATAATTATTTTGACTGTTAATCCAATGGTAGAATACTTTTTTCACATTCTATGTTCCCCTGATGTTTTCTCATGGCTAGAATCTTGGCCTCTATGATAAGCAGCGTTGTATCCGTCCCATTAATTGTCATTGATATTGTAATTTATAGCCTCCCTGGCAATGGGAATGCAAAACACTCAGCAGGCTACAAATCAAGTACTCAAGCAGTCGGCATCGGATGGATCGCAGAAGGATTCGAGGACATTCTCAAATATTCTGCCGGCACCTATTTATCAATCTGGACAGAATATTCCCATTCGACCAGCGTCTTCGCAAGCCCAAGATCAGGTGCGTTATTTATACCGAATCCAATACAGGCTCACTTCAGGGAGGACCGAAAAGCAATCAAAATTTCTTCGATGAGCCCATCCACAGTTAGTTTGTGTCCAGACACGGTCCCGCAAACACAAAAGTTTTGTTATTGCGTTATAGCTATGCTTGTAAATTTTATTTTTTGGGTGTTTTATTTAATTTTTTTTAATGATAAGTTGCTTCGTTGCTCGTACTGATTCACCCACTTCAAGGATATATGTTAATAAAAACTCACCTGTATATAATATAATTTTAGGGAGATTAATAGGAAACCTCATTGATAAATTTATTTTGATCATTTTTTCCCAAATACAGGGATTGCGCAAACACTGAAAATATAGATGAAATTGGGCGCCAACACAATTTTAGCACCAAATTTAATAATTTAAAATTGTTTGATTTTTTCCAAAAATTATCGCAAAAATGATCAATTTCAGCGATTATTTAAACGATAGCGCCCAAGCGCTTCATCCAATTGAGCTGAAATTCGTCATGCAGGCCATCACAAGAGTTAAAAGGATTGTGGTTGAAATCGAACCACCTCTTTTTATTGGTTATAATTGTATTTTCTCTGCTGGAACGTTGCGGGCAGCTGGCGCCATCTGTTACCCGCGTTTGTCACTATTTAGTCGCGGCTGCGGTTCAAGTCTTTTCTTAGACGCCGGCGGACCCTTTTGAAGCCGTTCACATAATTTCCGCTAGGAAGCGCTATGCGAATGTTTTGATATTAATTGGAATACAATGAAATGTTATGTTTATAAATTTCAATGTTGTTTACTAAGATAACGCATATTCCAACATTCTTATGAAAGTTACTGTTGGTCCTGTTGATTCTGGAAAGTCTTGGGATGACACAACCGTTTTTTTATAGGCATTGAGACGCAGGAAGTCAACGAATGCTCATGGCCAATCACCCAGCCTAGTAGCGGCTCAGAAACAAGATGCAGCAAACCAAACCAACAAGATCGTCATCAGCTCAGCGTCGCAGAATCAAAATATGCAACAGCTACAGTACACCCAATCCAATATGGCAAACAAGCAGCAGCAGCAACAGTGAGTTTCATTTATTGTCACATTTTGGCATAGAACTTCGCTGCATTTACTCACCGCATGTCGAAATTTGCTAATCCTGGTCACGACTGATGCAATAGGGCTATGTAGTTATAGTCAGTGTGTTTATTGGGCGGCCGAACTCACGGTTAAACTCCTATCTAACAGCCTCCTCGAAGAGGGAACCCTCGGGCGGCTCTGAAGACTTATTGGAGGTTCGTTTATACGGGCAATTTTTTGAGCAATAATTGCTCGGCAACAGTCACCGGAGATAGTGGAGCAATTAACGGGGCAATCTGGATCAATTCCCAAAAATTGCTTCAATTGTTCCGGTAATATTGCTTCTGATTGCTCCATATATTTTGTATTGCAGATTGTAACCGCCATGAATTGCCAGGGTTTGTTAAAAAAAGTAAAAAAAAAAACGTGTTTTTATGGCCTTCTAAACTAGGTGCTTCCCTTAACCCCTTGAGTATGATACGACCAAATCTGGTTCTGAAACAATTATCCGTTGAGTATGATACGACCAGATCTGGTTCCGCGTTTTTTTCACTTCTTTGACGTTCTCATATTTATTCATAATTATCTAATTGTTTTACAAAATGATATTTCAATATTCTATATTCGAAATTTCAATGCAATCATTGTGCATTTGTTCTTTTTATGATTGGTGTAGTAGTTTCGTAGTTATAGTACTAAGGTCGATGTCACCGAAAATCCTGCAAAAGAGACAGATGCATCCATGAAAATACCCATTTACTCCAAGGGTTAAATAGAAATTAGAATGAAAGAGGTTGGACGATGGTAGGTATATGAATATATAGATATATAATACAGATACATCGTATAGTGAATATATAGATATAGATATTTATAGTAGGTACTGTTGTGTTGCATAATAAGTATATAAGTAAATGAGTAAGATTTAGGTACAAGCAAGCTCATTAGGTCCAATTGATTTTAGTAGTTCCTTGATGAATGTCGGTTAGTTAAGGTTAAAAATGCAAAGCATAGATGTTCTAGTTATAAAGGCAGCTTTTCCTATTTAGCCGGAGCTACTTGGAATCCTTCAAGCGGTTATACCGGTCTAAATCAATTGCATAACTGTTTGGAAAATCTAACAGAACTGTTTTTATACTAGTGTTTCATTTTAAATTTCTCTTTTCTTTCTACAGTCAGACTTACTCTGATTCTGCCACATCCTATAGCAATAGTTTTTTCTCTTGTCAAACTGAGAACATCCCTCGTCGACATAGAGTAGCTACATTATTCAATTGTACCTGCATAATATTTTTGAATTATTGTTTGTCATTAATAATGATGTGTATAATTTAAGTATTTTTTAGTGTACCTCGATGAAAAAAAAAATCACAGCAATACGAGCTATATGTAATTTTTCCCAGAGTCTACGTAATGAACATGGACGGACGATTGACCGCAGTGAATACTGAAAATCCTCAGCAATTAAAGAATAAACTGTTGCAGCAAAGACATCAACAGGCAATGTTAATTCAACAGCAGGAAATGATCGACCAGCAGGTAATTGTAATTATGTAGTTTGCATGATTGACAGACAACAGACCACCACTAATTGACCCCACTACTTCCAATTCAACATTTAAAGTGTTGATTTTGAAAGTATGAGAAATTATATTTTGAGAAAATATAATTAACCCTTCGAAAGCTAGTCATTCTGCTGCAAAATTCACGCGGAAAAACCACGCAGTGCCTTTGTATTTTTTGGTCGAATTTGTATATAAATTTGCTAACAATATTGTTTTTGAGGAATTCTCCCTTGTTACATAATAAATTATCTTGTTAGTCATGTATATTATACATTTATATAATATATGCTTTGTCCAGATTAGCTAATTTTACCAAACAATCGATCTTTTTCTCCCGAATATTATTGAAAAATTGTTTATAACAATATAATTTTTATACTAACAATATATTTTTTTATGAATTCTCTCTTACTGTCTGATATTTTATCTTGTTAATCATGTATATTATATATTTATATAATATATACTTCTTCCAGGGTAGCAAATTTTACCAAACAATCGATCGTTTTCTCCCAAATGTAAATGAAAAATTGTTTTTGGCTTATCTGGCTCTTGTTTTATATTAATTACTTATGTATACATATTTATCACTAAATAAATTTCTTGTGAGGGTTGTAACAAAATAATACTTATAAAAACAACTTGAAACGCCATTTTTTTTAACTCACGACTGCATGTTTACGATCCTTGAAAATATGTTTGTAAGGGGTGTTAGTGCACGCACACTAATATATAACGGTGGTTTATACAATGACAGGCGACTTTTACCGCAGTGGAGATGGAGCCGATAATTGCATAAATACGGAGATCGCCCGCGGCGAATTGTAACAATAGAAAAACCACCGGTGGTAATGGCGTTCTAGAAGTTAAACACTTGACTATTGATAAATTATTATAACTAAACACTAAAATTGACCATTGATAAATTATTATGAAAAATATGATTTTTTAACACTATCAGTATGTCAAAATCTTTTCTACATACTCTACCTTTTGTCAAGAGTGCAAAGGCCTTATTTGTCTTTACTGAGAAACTATTATGAATTCCTTTTCCTAACTTGGAGGGCTGGACACCACAGTGTCTGCGGACAGACAGCAGTCTATGCTCTTGGAAAGTTTATGTCCAAGTTTAAGGCAGCGGCTATTATCTTTCTTGGATCCTGAATATTTCATAACCTCTGGAATGCCATTACCGCCATTTGGTGGTTTTTCTGTTGTGAGAATTCGCAGTGGGCAATCTCCATATTCATGCAATTATCGGCTCTATTTCTCCCTCCACTGCAGTAAAAGTCACCGGTCATTGAATAAGCTATTGCTATATAGTGCAAGCATACTAATATACTAACACCCCCTACAAACAAATTTTCGAGTGTTGAAAACATGCAGTTGTGAGTTGAAAATATTCAGCTTTTCAAGTTGTTTTTATATAAAATATTTATATTTATATAAAATAACAACCCAATAAGTAGAAAATAATTTTTCATTCATATTTGGGAGAAAATGATCGATTGTTTGGTAAAATCAGCTACTGTGGACTAACACAGCCTTACCAATAAACGAGTTGTAAAATTTATACCTCTGTTATTACTAGGTATAAGAAAATCTGTGACCAATAAACGCGGTATAGCTTACACCACTGATCATCTCGGGTATAAGCATGGAATAGTGGTACTGGATTTCCATCCGCACTATAACTCCGCTATACCACCCCTAGGCCAGGTATAACAGCGGTTTAACGGAGTATTAACTTAAAAATGGCCGACCGGCGTAACAGCTGTTTCAAACTGACAGCCACCTGACAGCCGCGGACGTGGAGCGTCCCGTTCGCGAATCGTGCGCTTTCGTTGTAATAGCCGTGTTACGACGCCTTTTATACTGCTGTGAAATCCTGCGTTTTAGCCGAATAATGGATTTTGTCGACTTGGATGATATGATCGATTTGGATTTATTGGAAGAAATCAAAATGCGTCGTGATAGGCGACCAAAAATTTTCAAATTTCGATACGACCCGTTCGATTTGGATGATTACAATTTTAAAACTAAATATCGTTTCACTAAGCCATACGCCGCAAGAATCATCGATATCCTGAGAGCTGACCTGCAAAATACCACTATAAATTCGATCAGCATTCGCGTAACAAAACAATGGGCACGGGCTTTCTGACAACAAAAAGTGACATTTCATGTGCATTTCATGCCGCTTCAGTTGGCCACACTGCTTCCAAGCGGGCGTTGCCATGCTAGAAATACTACTTGTCTTTGGTTTCAGGGAGTAGTTATAACCGCGTTATAACTGATTTATTGGTCACGATTTTACAACTTCGTTATAACTCGGCTATACCGGGTATAACAATAACAAGGGTTTAACGCGGTTATAAGATAATTTTATTGGTAAGAGTGTAAGTATATATTAGATAAATATATAATATACATGACTAACAAGATAAATTATTAGGTAACAAGGAAAGAATTCACAAAGAAACGATATTGTTAGTATTTAATATACAAAGTCGACCAAAAAATAAAAAGGGGTTGTGTCATTTTTCCGCACCAAGTTTGCGTTAGAATGGCTGGCTTTTGAAGGGTTAAGCTTCTACGCCCATTCGTACACCTCTCTGGCAATATTTATTAATATATTTCAGAACCAGCTCCAGCAGATTCAGCAACAGCAAGTTCATCAATATCAACAGATTCAAGGGCAACAGCAGGCGGCACAGGCACAACAACTCCAGAATAAACCTTTGATGGGTAAGACCCAGGAATAAACGGTAGAGCGGAAGTGTGATGTGCACTTTTTTTGTGAGCTGAATCATACGTAGGTGACTTCAATCATTCTCGGCCCAACCCAGAAGGAAAGTCCAAATTTTAAAAATATATTTTTATTATTCAATATACTCTTCCCACTTATCACATCTTTTCTCAACATATTTATACCTTTTAAAAAATATTCTGAAGTTAGACTGCGCTTTGCAGTCGACCGCTTTAGACCAATGTAAGACCGCGCTAAAATCGCGCTTTGCAGTCGACCGCTTTAGACCGTAGTTAGACCGCGCTAAAATTGCGCTTTGCAGTTCGCTCTCCGTCTCAAATTTACTACAATAAACTTTTTTGAACACTCCACTTGACAATCTTTTTGAACTGCACTGCGGATTTTCAGAACCCATCTTGCATTAACTTTTGCCATAAAGATGTTCATGGATGATCCTAAATCATGGTAATTTCTAAAATTTTAGCTTTAACCACTGGAATGCCAATACCACTGATCGGTGGTTTTCCTGTTGTGATTATTCGCAGGTGGCCAATCTTCTTATTTATGCAATTATGTAATTATATACAGTAAAAGTAGCCTTCATTGAATAAGCCACCGTTATACATTAGTATGCGAACTCTAACTCCTACAAACAAATTTTTGAGGGTCGAAAACGTGCCGTCGTGAGTCATTCCCATGGCTGGCTCTCTAAGGGTTAAACGTTGATCATTCAGAACAGTTTGTTCCACTAAATCCACATTAACTGATTGCTTCCATATCACTGATTTAGAGTTTTCACCATGACGTTCATTTTCAATGTACTCGTTGTTTAGCCTGAACTATTAAGACCATTTTTTAACTATTGAATTCGAAGGAGAAGAGTCCTTGTACAATTTTTCCATAAGATATTTAATCAATTTCGGCGTAATTCCCTCTTTAGTAAGGAATTTTATCACTGCACGATGTTCAAAATTATTTACTTTTTCGGAATTGGCTGACATGGTGATGATATAACTCTTAACTCTCTATCTTGGAAGATGGCCCTTATCGAAGAATTAACTGTTCCATGGGAATCAAATATTCCAAAAGACCCCGAGTACAAATTAAATAAATGCCATGATCTCGCAAATGCCGTCACCCGGACCGGCTTCACTGTTCATCTTCACGAGGTGGAAGTTGGCGCTCCAAGTCCTGCCAGCTAAATTTCTGTTTTACCTTTTTAAAGATCTTGGTCTCTTTATGAAAATAATCAACTCCTTAGAAAAAATATATAAAACCGCAATTTCCGCATCTCAAATTCTATGGCTTCGAAGGGGGAGTAAATGGGTGGTAAAGTGAATGCTCACATGTGGCAAGACAGCTGTTTTAAACCTGCCACAGCCGGTCGTTAGTCCGGAATCCACTGCTCATCCCTCAGAAATGTAATAATACTGTATGATGGGCCCGACTTCGGTCGGTGAATTCCATGGCAGCTCCATTTGTATTTTATTTTTATTTTATTGGCGAGTCACAGACACTAAACATCCAAATCGTTAGGATTTTTTTCTGCAGCAGATACATGGCACTAATTACCGGCATTACCCATTGAGCGAAAATTTACCTGGAACTGGCTCGGGCCGAGAATGGTTGAAGCCGCCTACATAAACTATGGGGTTCCACAGCTGTTTTTGAGTCAAAGCTTGTTTGAAAATGTCAAATATGTAATGGCACATGATGATGATAGTCATCGTATCCGCCTGCCCTTACGTCTCTCCCCCCAACAGTCTGGCCACTCAGCTCGGCCGACAGTCGATGCAATTCTCCCGCTGAGAATCAGCCCAACAACAAATCCCCTAAAAATACGTTAAATCAACTGGCAAAAGAGAACAAAGTAATTCTGGTGTGACTCAATATTTCTGTTTCTTCTTATTAGGAAAATATGTGTCTTTATTCTTTGTAGATCATGATTGATTCTTCATGATCATGAAGAGTGTAATATTCATAAATTTTCTCAGACATGGCTATGCTGACGATGCAGAACAAAGGAATGCCAGTTGTGTCAATAAACCAGAGAATGACGCTTGATGGTATGCAGCAGAACGCACCCGTTCTTCACCAAATGCAAGCGGTATGATACTCTTTTATTGTTAATTTTTAAATGTTTAACGTGATAATAATAACTTAAAATGTCACAATTTACTTACTATCATGCTTTTTTTGCGATTATATCTGTTCACCAAGAAAAGATACAAATCATTACCAACAAAATTACGTTAATTCAATTTTACAATTCTTTCCTAAGTGGACTGTGCCTACAGTTTAGCTTTTCTTGTTAAACAGGGGTGATGTGTTGAATATAAAAATAGATAAGACAATGCTCCTAAAAAACAGAAACCTGGTATACAGATGGGTCGTTGTTCTGGTTTACAGAAAGTAAATGACAAAACAGGGCTAGGTGTATTTGCTCCGAAGTTCAAACTATCTGAGGCCCTGGAAATCACACCGACCATCTTTCAGGCATTAATTCTTGGTAGTGATTTTTAAAAATTAAATTTGTAAATTGTATCCATTGAAGAAAAGCTTCAGAAGCTTTGAGCGCGCTGCGCCATCTAGTGGTAGGTAATATATTATATCGCAAATAAACAGTAAGCTTTTTATACTATTTAAAAAGAAAGATTTAATTTGAAAAATAAAAAACATAATTATGTTTATTTTTTATTTTTTATAATTAAAAGTTGCTTACTTCATCGTACTGATTTACCCACTACAAGAAATGCCCATGCTGTAATCACCCCCCGTATATCGATCTCGAAATATTGGACTTACAGACTTGAAATGTAGTACCAGATGCCTTGTTGGGCCAAAATCACATTGTAAAATTTTGGTTGGAATATCTCATATACATGCTACACTAATAAAATTTAAATTCCGCGATACATTTATTCAAATATTCACGTCATTTGTTGGCATTTCGCCTGAACCCCACCCTTAGCCGAGAAACGACCCGTGCCGCCTGAGACGTCGCAATGGAAGCCAACCTGGTTCAACCGCCTTTAGAGATAGGGCGCTCATCGTTTTTATTTATAAAATTAATATTCAGATGAAATCAGTCTTTGGCTCCTACCGGGAAAGCTTGGTGTGACACAACCGTTTTTTTTACAGTTGGCGACTGCCCAGACTCCAGGGTCGATTCTTGGTCAACTGGCGACACTGTCTAGTCCGCACTTACAACAGCAACCGCAGCAAACTGTGCAGCAGACAATCACTCAAAATATGCAGCAGGTGAAATGGAAATGCTCCGTTTTGGGGAAATGTGTTGTATTTTTATTATTTGGTGATGGCAGTAGCAATAGTCATTTGGTAGCAGTAGCATAAGTCAAGATTTATGTGAAATTCATTGCTGGACTATAAATATGTCAGTCTGTTGTGATGGGAATATAAATTTATTCTTATGTTTATCTGATTTAAGTATTATGGAAACGTATGGAAATGGCACGATTTATGATATCCATTTTTTTTTATATATATTGGAAATCGTTAATTTAAAAGCTTTCAAAAAAAATGGTTCGAGCTGGTAAAAATGTATTTAATTGTCAACCAGTTTGTTTGCAGCTGTTGGTTAAGTTGGTCGACTCAACCCTCCAAAGCCAGTCATAAGAATAAAACTCACGATGGCATGTTTTCAATTCTTGAGAATTTGTTTATAGGCATTGTAACGAGAATAACAGAAAGACTACTTTAGACAAGGCGCCAGCTCCGTTTTTGAAAAAAAACGTGGAAAACTAAAATTTAAGGAAAATAAAAGAAACCGACAGAAAAGGTTACAAAACAAAAAAAATGAACCCAAACTCAGGGGGAGGGTATTTTAACACTTTTCTAATAATCTAGCCTAGAGGTAGGTTTTCCGCAAATAAAACAAATAAAGTTCAGTGCAGAATTACATATATTGAACAAAAAAAAAAATGAATTGCCAAAAAAAAAACAATTTTTTAGGTTATCTTACGGGGGATAATGATGGTTTCATGGAAAATACGCGTTCTGGCCCGAGACTACTCACAAGGCATTTGAATTTAACAATCCAGGTATAAGAAAAATGTGGTTTTATCAAAACCCGAAAAAAACTAAATAATGAAAATGTGGTCGGTTGTGACAGGTCGACATATAGTGGCAGGCGGCTCTATCCGAAATGGATTTCGAGGATTCTCAATATTTTTGAGGCCTATACAGGCGTGCCCAAGTAAAAACTGGAACCAAAAATGAAAAAAAAAATCGACCTGAATCATGGCGATCGCGAAAGCTTTCCAACAAAAAATAGAAGGAACGAAACTCACCTGTGTTTAATGGTAATTTGCACTACATATTTTAATTCTGCACTCAAAGTGGGTGATTCCCTTATTCCTTTTTACTCTCTCTTCAAAAAACTTTTGTTCTTCCGCGGTGGAGCCTGAGCACCAGCCCTAACCCCGCCATCTTTGACACAGGAAATGAATACCCACAGGAAGTCGTTTGACAACTCATCATTACCAAAAACTCGAATGTCTCTATGACAAAGAGTGTAGATTTACTTCCAAAAATTTTAATAAAAGTAAAATTTTATGTAGGGTTTTCTTTTTAATTAATATAATAATTTAATAGTTGAAATTTATTTATTTACTTATTTTTTTAATAAGGTTATTTTCATAATAGCAACACAAATTTCATCTGACAGCTGTCAAGGAAAATTTTGATAATTTCGAAAAAGCAACAATAAACAACGTTTCGGGACATGAAAAGGTTATAGAAAACCCTTAAAAGTAACCTTTAATTATAATTCGTGACACAAGCGCGAAAAAAAAAGGAATTTCTGTTACAGCATACTAATATATAACGGGCAACGTTTACAACATATAATTGCATAATTGCATAAATACGGAGATCGGCTGCCTGCAAATTTATTCCGAGGCCTGTGGCTAATGCGCGAATCAAAATCATAAACTCTTGTTTGTTCCTCCGTTTTGATGCATCTCAGGAATGTAGAATCCGAATCGAAAGCCTTAAGCAACCTGTTTGCGGTGACTTTTCGAAAAAATCACAGAGCTCACTTAACCGCTGGAATGCCAATACCACCGATGGGTGGTTTTCTGTTGTGGACTGTTTTGTCCAAGTCTTCTGCGCTCACTCCAGGGAGATAGAACGACTAATCGTTAAAACTTCCTGAGGTGACGGGCTCGCCTGTTGTAGTTGACAACTCTAGTTGTGTAAAGACACGGGAGCTAATGGGCCCTTGCTGAGTTGGCCACGAAGACCCATTTGTTCAGTGCTGGTCACACTCACGGGTCAACACCCATCCGGCGGCCTCCATGCATGAAGCGCGAGCCCGGGTAGGACTGGCCTGAGGGCTAGTTTGCCCCAGGAGTCAATCTTCTGGCGCTCCTGGACGGTCTGCGCACCGTGCGGTGTAAGCCAATCGATCGTGCATTCTGACTAACAGTCGGGGGAGTCTGGAAATAGTACTGTTTCCTGGGGTGGTTGTTAACCTTACGGCGACTGCTCTTGAAACGACCATCGGCTACCCGATTCCGGGTGAACAGCCGGGCAAGGACGCCGTGGTCCGCGATAGATTCGGTCTACATTGTTTCACCGCTACGTAAGGGAGAGAACCGCGCAAGCGACCTCGAATTCGTAACCAGTCGGAAGACCGGAGTAATCTGGTCGCAACTGGAAGTAAGGGCCCGAGTGTCGGCCCGCTGGGTAACATACCTGACTATCTCGTGGATAAGGCGTTGGCCTCTTACGGGCATGTGGCGGAGCTTGACGGTGGACTGTTTTGTCCTAAGTCTTCTGCACTCACCTCACTGGAGACAGAACGATCAAATTTCGTTAAAACTTTTTGAGGTGGCGGGTTCGCCCGTTCTAGTTGACAACTCTAGTTGTGTAAAGATATAAAATAGGTTTTTTTAAACTTTTTTATTACAACTACAAAGTAACATTTCTGTAATCTTTTTCTTAAATCCAAAGGACCAACCGCAAGTAACGGTTCAGCTCGGCCAACAAGCCGAGCTGCTTAATCAGCAAACGACACAGACAGGGCAAAACGTGTTGCATTCTCCGCTACCAGCATTACAGCCTCCTCAGAATCCCATGATTCAAGTTCCAGGAGCGTTTCTGACGCAGGTCTGTATGCAGTATACCAGTATACGAAATAGCCTAGCGTTTGAGATATTATGCCTTCGGGTTTTGCTTAGCATCTTCTTTAGAGGACTTTTCTATAACTTTTCCTTTGATTAGAATAATTTGGAAAAACATATTTAGGAACCAGTGCTTATGATAAGTATAATAATGTTTATATGTAGATATGATAATTTTGAAATTGATGACAATCTCCTCCTAAATACAGGCATGTATCCAAACTTTAGGTTCGGGGAGGGTTATTCGCTGCACTTAACAAATTTGAATTTGCCCCTACAATAATAAGAAAATATGCCAGATTTCGGAGGGGATAAATCCTAACTATCCCCCCCCCCCCCCTAGATATGTGCCTGCCTAAATATTTAACATTTAAATTCAGTAGAATCTACTTGATAGATACACATATAGAAGAATCTACTTGATAGGACTCCGGCTTGCTGGCCGGTTTCCCCTAGGAGTCAGCCTTTGGCCGCTCCTGGATGGTTTGCGCACCGTGCGGCGTTAGCCAATCGATTGTGCATTCGGACCGACAGCCGGGACAGTCTCGAAACATTGCTGTCTTCTATAGAGTGGGGGTAGTTGTTGACATTACGGCAACTGCTCTTGAAACGACTAATCGGCTACCCGATCACGAGTGAACAGCCAGGCAAAAGGCGCTGTGGTCCGCGATAGATTCGGTAGACACCGTATCACCGCTACGTAAGGGAGAGGACCGCGTAAGCGACCTGGAACCTGTAACCAGTCGGGATACCGGAGTAATCTGGTTGCAACTGGAAGTAAGGACGCGAGAGTCGGGCCGTTGGATAATTAACCTGTTTATCTTGCGGTAAGGACTATAAGTAGTGAAACAAGTAGTAAATTACTGTTCGACCTTTTTTAGATTTACATTTTTGTTACCAAAGAAAACATAATTTTTACTTGCTATTTCATATTCACTAGACTGTTGCTGGATATAATACTTTACTAACCTGTATTGTAGTGTTTAGAACTATTTTTAATTACATACTAACTATTATGAATATATTGTAATTATTTTATTGTTTTTCTTTTTTCTGCATCCAGAGTTATATCGTAAGTATTATATTTTTTACTAAACTATGGATATGGTTATTGCATGTAAACAGAGTTGATCTTTACTTGTGTAATGGTGCTTCTAAACGGGCCACATTTTCGCTGCAATATGTGGGTGCGATACAGTTGCCGGCATCATCGCTAGCAATACCAGCCATACTATGCAATATACGGAAATATTTTTAGTATAACCCGGACATATAGCCACATAGTTTTCGTATGGCCGAAGTATGTTTATGTGTGGCCGGCATGTGTTGCTGGACGATCGCTTCGCAATCGAAAATACTGCAATATTGTCCGGCCGGCGTTATTGCTGTTTTGTTTTGCGCCATTAGTGCGTCCCTTTCTAATGCGAGGCACTACGCACGACATCTTCAATTTGTATTCATATCATCTGATGATAAATTTTTTTGACTTTAAAAATAATATTATCTATTCTGATATATTATTTACAATTGCGTGAAATAATGTATATTATTTATTAGTGTATTTAACTGTTTATATACATCATTAATAGATAATTGTATTGTGAATTTATTATTAATAGTGAATTCATATGGAGAAGATCTTTCAATTGGTATTCATATCATTGAAAACATTCAGTCTTAGATATTTAAAGTATCACGCTTATTTAAGTCAGGTCGAATCCACCTTCCCGTCCTTTTTTGTCGTTTTAAATTTTCATTTAAAACAATATAAGCCGCTGCGACACGTATGATTTCGGGCCATTGTTGCCCAATTGTGTAACCCGTTTACAAGTCAAAATTATGGGCCAT
This sequence comes from Micropterix aruncella, assembly GCA_944548615.1. Lineage (NCBI taxonomy): Eukaryota > Metazoa > Arthropoda > Insecta > Lepidoptera > Micropterigidae > Micropterix > Micropterix aruncella. The sequence goes on from OX155963.1 coordinate 18,019,859, forward strand.
ACTTTTGCAAAAATATTGCGGAGAATGGCCGAGATATATATTTTCCAGCCATATGCTGCAATAAAATGTTGCAGTGATTGCCGGGCTATACGTACGAACCAAAGCGCTGCTCAGCAAGCGCGTGACCCATTGATGCAAACAAGTAGTAATCGGAATGAGCCAAGTCTGGTGATTAAGCCACATGGGGTAGAACTTCCCAGTTGAGTGCTTTTTAATGTGTCGCGAACCGGTTTTGTCTTACATGATGGAGCATTGTCATGAAGAAAAATGACTTTGTGTTGTTTCTTTCGGTATTCTGGCCTTTTTTCAAGCAGTGAACGGTTCAACATTTAGTATTAACTGTTTCCCCAGGTTTTAGCAGCTCATAATAGACCACGCCCCCCTGGTCCCACCAAACACATCGGCATCGTCTTTCTGCCAAAGCGATTCGGTCTTACAGTTGATGTGGGTGCGCCTGGGTCTACTCGTGATTTTTTCACTTGGGATTCTCAAAATAAAACCACTTTTCATTCCCTGTAACTATACGATGCAAAAACGATTTTCTTTTGAAATGAGTGAGCAAAATGTCGCATGAAGTTTTTTGCTTTTCCATTTGCCTGTCGTTCAACTCATGTGGTACCCATTTACCAGTCTTCTGAATTGTTTCGATCTCTCCTAGCCGATTGGAAACAGCTTGTTGGTTAACGCCTAATTACACAGCGAGTTGATTTTATATTTACGAATCGTCCTCGTCTAACAATGCTTGCAATTACACATCTTCATATTTTTTTGGCGGTTTTCCACGTTCCTTGTCTGCAACATCAAAGTCACCGTTTTTGAAATACCAAAACCACCGTTCTCACGTATCTTCCTATGAAACATGTTCACCATAAGCTTCTCGAAGTAATGGGTATGATTCAGCAGCAGTTATTGCTGCTGAATCATAATCGTAAATTATTGCTGTCCGCGAATGCTCTTTGTTCAGTATAAATTTCGACATATTAAACACAACAACACAGCAATATGCACACACTTTTCCAATTAAATCACTCGTGCGCGAGTGATTAATTCTGACACTTGATGATGACATAACAAATTGGTGCAGTGTCAAATCTTTGGTGCACCATCTGTTGTCTGAAATCCGCATTTCGGACTTGTCTACCTGGTAGACGCCAGAGATGCTGAAATTTTATTTAAATTCCTTTCAGTATACACTTTCAGACCCCAGTAACCTAGCTCGATGGAGCTATTCAGAGAATATTTATTATGATCAATTACAGATGAAACGATATATTAAAATAATATCTACATTAAACAATAATGTAGTATGTCGAATAGTCAGTCTCTGCGTTTTTATAAAATGGTAAAAATGAAATCAAACTATGGCAAATAAAAAATATTAAGTAAAAATTAATGCAGTAAATAAAAATTCAAATGGCCTCATTGTTTCTATAAACTGTTAATAGTAAAATATGATGTTAACTTAAAATTATAAAAAATCAACCAAAATACACTATTGCAGATAAAATACAAATGTCGAATTAAGAGCCTCCTTGTTTTTATGATGCCAGTAATACGCAAACACCTACATATTAAAAAAATCCGTGGAAAAAATCAACAAACGAGAAATAATGTTACATTCTTTCAGCCGCACCTCGTTCAGAACTCTTTAACATCACCCCAAGGCGTGGTCCATCAGCCGGTTCAGAACTCGGTGAATTTGATGACTTCGCACATGTTGACCACTCCGCAGTCTCAGTCGGTGCAGACTTCTGCCATCGCCACCTCAACTCATCAAGTGCAAGTCTTCACTTCGGCCCAGTCACACGTCACGCCTTCCATGCCTCAGCCGATGGTGCAGGTCAAGCTGCAGGAACGAGAAAAGGTATTTATTAATGTTTACCAATGTTTACGTAATAAGAAAGTTCCCAAACAGGTGATAGTTATCCCATAAAGCAGGGATTGGCAAACTGTAGCTAGCGGGCCGCATGTGGCTCTTTGCATTTCTTCTCTTGCACCTAGCCAAATCAAGGAGATGACAACTAGAGTTGTCGACTACAACGGGTGAACCCGTCACCTCAGGAAGTTTTAACAATATTAGATCGTTCTGTCTCCCGTGAGGTGAGCGCAGAAGACTTAGGATGAAAATCCACCGTCTAGCTTTGCCACCTGCCTGTCAGAGGCCAGACAAGCAGCCTCGCCTCCTGACTACCAGTTTGTAAGGATATCTCCTACCTCCTGACTGGTTACAGAATCGAGGTCGCTTGCGCAGACCTCTCCCTTATGAAGCGGTGATACTGTGTCAACCAAATCTATCGAGGACCTCGCCATCCTTTGCCCGGCATATTCACCCGGGATCGGGTGGCCGAATGGTCGTTTCAAGAGCAGTTGCTATTAGTTTAACAGCCACCCCCGCTCTATAGGAAACATTGTTGTTCCCAGACTCCCTCGGCTGTTAGTCGGAGTGCACAATCGAATGGCTGAAGCCGCACGGTGCGCAAACCGTCCAGAAACGCCCGAAGGTTGATTATTAGGGGAGACTGGCCCGCAGACCAGTGTCCTACCCTGGCTCTTACTTCTGCGTGGAGGCCGCCGGATGGGTGTTGACCCTAGAGTGTGACTGACCCTAAACGAATGGGTCTTCGTGGTCAACTCCAACAGGGCCCATTAGCTCCCCAGTCATTAGGCCCATTAGCCAAGGAGACAGTATGTCTGATGTGCGACTTGTAGTCGCCGCATGAAGCATAATGCGGCTCTACGAGGATGGATATGTAATATAAGATGGATATGTAATATATAATGGATGATATATATATTATTATTATTATTATTATTATTATTAATAATAGGCTAGCAGCTTTAGCTGATGCGCCTATATCACAACACTTATTTTTTAGTAACAGTTTTTGTTATTGTTTTTGTTTTATGTTTTATATGATCGTCCAGTTTGTTCTTGAAAGCATTTACGGAGACAGCATTTACAACTTCACTGGGTAGATTGTTCCAAGATTCTACCACTCTATTGGTGAGAAAGTGCCGGCGAGGGTTCTGCTTGAACTTATTGTGGTACAGCTTTTTAGAGTGTCCTCTCAGGTTTGTAGTATTAGCAAGGGAGAACATATCTTGCAGCCTGGGAACGCTGTAGAAGGCGTTCAGAATCTTAAAAGTCTCAATGAGATCTCCCCGTTCCCTTCGCTCTTGTAGAGTGCTCAGGCCAAGCTCATCCAGCCGGGTTTCGTAGCTTTTATTTCTCAGCGCATTTGGCATTTTTGTAGCTCTACGTTGTACTCGTTCCAGCAGGTCAATATCCTTCTTGAAGTAGGGATTCCAGATCTGGTATGCATACTCCAGCATAGGTCGGACATATGTTTTATAAATCTTTAGGAAAAGCTCAGGGGTTATATGTGAGAAAGCTTTATTTATTGTATACAGCAATGAGTTCGCTCTCTTCACCATAGTTATGATGTGTGCCTCCCATTTTAAATCTTCTGCGATTATGACACCCAAATCTCTGTGTGTCTTCACACTGATTAAAGCATTTCCCTGAATAGTGTATGTTTTCCTTGGGTTTTCTTTTCCTATATGAAGGACGGTGCACTTATCCACGTTGAGTGACATTAACCAGTCTTGCGTCCATGCGGTAATGCGGTCAAGATCATCCTGTAGGTCAGGGTGCTGCGTGAGTGGGTTCCCAATAATTTTAGCGTCGTCGGCAAACAGGGAGTACATCATCTGTAGGATTGCTCGAAAGTCCGTTAGGTAGATACCGAAGACAATCGGGCCGATGACCGACCCTTGGGGGACTCCGCTGTGGACAGGTCTATTTTCGGAAAGGTCATCACCTACTCTCACTCTAAGTTTTCTATTGATAAGGAAGTCAGAGAGCCAGGTGTGGAGTTTTCCTCTTATTCCAAAATGTCCCAACTTCAGCAAGAGTCTTCTTATGGGCACCCGGTCGAAGGCTTTTTCGTAGTCTAGGTAGACAACATCGGTAGGCTGTCGTTGATCCCATTCTGTGGTCCAATGATTAACACAGGTGAGTAGATTAGTAACGACGGACCTCCCAGGCACAAAACCGTGTTGTTCATCCAAAATTATTTGCTCGTTTTTGAGGAAGTTCTTTAGAGAGTTAGCAATAATTTTCTCCATAGTCTTGCAAACAATGCTGGTTAGGCTTATCGGTCGGTAGTTAATAGCTGAGAACTTGCTGCCCTTTTTGTACACTGGTGTAACTATGGCTTGTTTCCAGTCGCTCGGCAGCTGTCCGTCTTCGAAAGATTTGTTCATTATTCGTGCTAAGAGACTGCTGATAGACGGGGAGCATTTCTTCAAAAGAACAGCTGGGATTTCATCAAACCCCATTGCAGTTTCATCTTTAAACGAATTTAAAGCTTCCGCTACAGATGCTGGCGTGAATACTATATCTGTCAGGGAGTTCTCAACTCTAGGTACACTTACAGTTGGGAGAGGTCCATCTGGTTCTCGGACATAGGTATTCTCAAATTGGTCGACAAAGACATCAGCCACAGCTTTGCTGCCTGTTACAAGATTGCCATTATGCTTTAGTGCTAGTGGGACTCCAACCTTTGTAGATATTTGTTTGCGTATGTAGCTGTAGAAAGATTTGGGCCCAGAGTCTATAATACCCGACTCGTAGTTACATCTTGCCTGTCTTGTCATATTTACAATTTTATTGTTAACATTTCTATATATTGCGTAGTTATTTTTATTTTTGTTTAATTGATAAATTTTCCACACTTTTTTCTTTTCATTAATTAAAGCCAGAATATCCTTGTTTATCCAGGGTTTATTTTTAAAGCCAGGTCTGTGTTGCTTGAAGGGTATGTGTAGTTTCACAGCATAGTCTATTCTATATTTAAAATCTTGCCACAAATCTTCAACATTATTATGTTGGTTTGCACTCACGTACTGGTTGAGTGCGTGTTCAACGGCGGTGTAGTCTGCTCTTAAGTAGTCTCGTTTGCTTGCCTGCGGCTTCCTCCCATGAGACTCTACGCTGAGCTGGGTTTTGGCCAACAACACAAAGTGGTCACTCTTACCGATATTGGGAAGTATCTCTACCTCTGTGACGAAGCACTCATCATTGCAGAGGACTAGATCAAGTAGTGATTCCTGATTGTTGCGTTTTCTAGTTATTCCAGTTACAAGTTGATTTAGGTTACTGTTCGAGTACATGTCGACGAATTTTTCGTGTAACATGTTGCACCCGCCCAATCGTTGTAATGGCCAAGTGATGCCGGGCAGGTTAAAGTCACCCATTATTAACGTAGTGTGCTTTTCCGAGGCCTGCTGTATTGTATCGAATAGTATCTCATCCGTCTCCTCAAAGGTATATGTGGTCGGGCGGTAAACGCAGGCAAGTAAGAATTTCAAATTGTATATTTGGATATCCAACCATAGAGCTTCAATATTATCAATAGTATAGGTGAAGTTTACTTGTGCTAGTAGTGGTGATCCTTTGTGGGAGTGTGCGACGTACACGGCTATACCTCCTCCGTTTCTGCCGGGTCGGTCTTTTCTGAACAACGAATAATGTGGGATGTTTATAATGCTATCAGCAATTCCAGGTTTTAAATGAGTTTCAGAAATTAATATACATAATGGTTTCAATTTATTAACCTCAATCATAAGCAAATCAAATTTAGCCGTTAAGGAAGCCAGGTTCGTGTACATAAAAGTTAGTTCCGTGATGGCGTCGGTCGCTAGTTTTTTTCAGCTTTAACTATGCGGGGAACACTTTTTATATACTTTATAGTGAGGTCCTTTTCGCCGCTGTCTGTTCGTTCGGCGAGCTCTTCTCGCAGCTTCCTCAACTGGTCGCGCTGGTATGGGGTCTTGTCGGAGGAGGCTGAGATGTTCTGGGGCAAAACATTTTTATTCTTCAGAACATTTTACGCCTGGTGCTTATTTTGCAAGATAACCTTGACCGGGCGCGGTTTAGCACTGTTGTCAACTGGCTTCCCGAGGCGCACAACAATGGATCTCTCCATGTTGACATCTGGAATTTTCTCGAGCGCTTTTTGGACTTGCAATTTATCATGTTTCTTGCGATCCTCAGTGCTGTTCGATGCAGACTCATTAATCCCAAATATTATGACATTCTTACTGCGATGTTGCCTCTCATCCATTTCTTGCAGCACTGCATCCATATTTAGTCCCATGGTGCACTGTGTTTTGATGTTAGCCAGCTCATTTTCGAGTGCACTGATTCTGTTTCTGAGCACTGGCACTGATAGCAGACCCTCCTCACAATCGGCACAGTAGTACTTGATTTTGGACGATTGCAGGCCCAACACTCTCATTTCAGTGGCAGATAACTCACTGCACTTGACACAGATCTCTCGAGAACAGCTGTTGCACTTTATTTTAGAATTTTTTTCGTCTTTTTTTATTGCACTGGAGCATTTCATGCATTTTACTACATCAGACATTTTATCACTCGTTTTCGTTATATTTCACTTTATTTAGTTGTTAATTTGTATTTTAGCACTGGTTTACAGTATTTTTCAAGTTATTTACTGGTTAATTTTAATTAAAACAATAAAACAAGCGAGGAGCAAAATATATATATATCATAAGAACGATATGGATTTTTTTTTGTAAGGCTTTGATTTTTTGTAACACATTGTCAAAACGAGGCAGAGCTGAAAGCAGGGAGAAAACCGGAAACTTTTCCGTGAGGCTTTGAACAAGCGGATTGTGATAGGAGTTGTGATAGGAGTTGTAGGTGTAGCTGTGTTTTAAAAAACTCCAGAATTAACACATACGAAATAAACCGTAACATTGAAAGCAATGGGTACCAAAGAAACTGTAATATTTACACAGAGTTCTAATTTAATTTATGATGTGTTAAATTATAGCTGGAGGATGGAGAAGAGAGTAGGGTGGGGGGAGGCGAGACTGAGAGATTTGGTCCATGAAGAGGTAGTGCCTGTTATTTGAGTTTGAAATCTTAGAAATTTGAGATTCAGTACGCAGATCACAGCGTCAAATTTTGGTTTGAATATCTCTTATACAAGCGACATTTAAAAAAAAACCGCCATACGTAAGAAAATATTACATCATATTGGAAAAGAGCCTTTCAAATAGCACGAAAATACTACATTTGCGATCATCATCACTCGACCCAATCACTAACAGGGAGGGTGTTAGGTAAGAGGTGTTTAGGGGTGAGGGAGAGGGGGAGTTTAGCGCGGGGCGGTTTGTCCGCTTACCGGGAAAGTCTCGGGTGACTCGGCCTATTTTTTTTTTCCACTGAACATTTCAAGTTTGACATTTTATCATTCGCAGGATCAATCGCAGCAGTTAGAAAAGCCGCCGATCCAGCAAAGTCCGCAAATTCATCAAATGCAACAATTCCAACAACAACCTCTTCAAAACCAGCCCGCGCGGCAGCCGACCAATCCTCAGGCGATTCTTCAGGCGGCGCCCGAGCAACGGCACGAGGCCTATCCGCAGATCTGCATCGTCTCGTCCATGAACGCTCCCAACGCGGCGGCGAGCGCCCCGCCGCAGGAATCGGCGCCGGCGAACACGTCGGCGCGCGTCTCCGTCACCTACAGCACGGACAGCCTGAAAGGGCTCAACGATGCGCCCGAGGCGGAGGGCGGCAAAGCGGCCGCGGCCTCCGCCTCGGTGCGCCCGGGGCTGTCCATGCCGGACCTGTCCGCGCCCGCGCCCCCCGCCGCTTCGACGCCCGGGGCGCCCGCCGCCCCGGCCGCCGCCCCCGCGCTGCCGCTCCTCTCCGCCTCGCAGGCTGCCACCGTAACGGTCTCTTCGCAATCGCTACAAAATTCCGCGACCACCGCTGCAATTTTAACATCTTTATCCAACCCGGTCCAGAGTACAGGTAATTATTATTATTATAAAAAATAGTCAATACGTTATAACCCTAATTTATGACCAAACGGGTTAAATAAAAAACACGGCACTAAAACAAAATTTAAAAAAACAAATTCCAATGGACGCCACCGTTTTTTGTAGCAAAAAATGGAATCTTTACTCAAACTGTTTTTTTTTAAATAACAATTGCACAAAAAGAAAGAATTATCTCAGGTTGTGGACTTGAATTGTATGTCACTGGGTTTGACCTTCGGGAAAATCTTTTTAAAATATGCAAAAAAAGAAAAAAACATGTTTCTGGAGAATGTTATATAATTTCGCCCTAAGGCGCACACTTCAATCCGTTACGACGGTAAGCCGAGCAGCTTCTGCTATCACAATCCAGCATACAAACAACAAAAATGCAGATTATTCTATTTATGGAGGCAGATATTCTCGTGGCATCTAGGTGTAATTTATTCCATTATATAAGGGTCATTAAACCTCACATTGGGTTCGATTGCGTTTCTTCGTGAACTAAAATCGGAAATTAGTCCGTGCGAACGAGACATGGCAATACGCTAGAGCGGAGTATGAGATGACCGGTTGTCACTTTTTCGCATTAAAAATGCCCGCCAAAGTCAAATCTTACACCGCATGAATTATGCTCAAATTTATTCAGACGAGTATATGTTCGGCAGGTAGTATTTATCAACGATCGTTCATTTCATATTCCGCTCTGTCTCGTTCGCTTGGACTAATTTTAGTTTTAGTTCACAAAGAAACGCAATCGGGCCCATTAGCAGCAAAACAGAGTTAAAACAGAGATGTCAGAAGCTGAAGCAATGAAAGAAAAAAATCCGTAAATATCGTGACGATTCGCGTCGGAATTTAACCTCAAATAAAAGAGAATTGCTTACCAAAAATAGACAAACATTCTCACATTTATACACGCCGCCAACAAGGCCTTTATCTTATCAATACCGGCAAAACGCCGCACTCAGGCACCTTCCAACGTCACGACTCTTTCCACGGTCCCTCCAAATCGCTATTTTGTGGGCGCTCTGCTGGTGGAAGTCGGGCACTTTTGACAGAAGGTCAGTTACAATAGAGGCCTAGGGTTAGACCAAACTCATTTTCCTCTATACCATTACCCAATTTTTGTCAATGTAAAACGATGATTTTGGAAATGATTTTTTGTTAATTGAAAACTTTGTTGGTATTATAATCTACAGTGTGCTGCCGCAATGTTGTACTTGAAAGTCGCCATATTGAATATAATAATAGAGAATCCAGAATAACCAAAAATTCGATTCTGTGCAATTCCAAAGATCCGGCAATATCGAAGCACGTAATAAGTGGCCGTAGTGATTCAAATGACCAACAAGCCCGCGTAGACTTCCACAAAAAGTTCCTTACTGGAATCAGCCAGAATGGCACTGGTCTGGGGTATGGCAGTACAACCACGAGCGACGTGGACTTGAAGAAGTCTCTTTTGCGGGGAGATTACGACAGCAAGAGTATGGCTCATGCTATTGGCCTTCAATGCCAGAATGATTGGACAACAATTGGGGACTTTTGCATTCCGCCTCCAATGCACTGGAAGGTAATGCTCTATGACTGGACGCCAGAGATGCTGAAATTTTATTTGAATGCCTTTCAGCATACACTTCCAGACCCCAGTAACCTCGCTCGTTGGAGCTTTGCCGAGGATAGTTCTTGTCCCCTCTGTAGCAATACCCCTTGCACAGCTAGACACATTCTAGCTGGCTGCAAGGTGGCCTTAGATCAAGGACGGTACACTTACCGCCATGACAAAGTTCTCGCTGTTATTCGCGAGGTAATTAGTCTCTCAGTGGCTCGTGCCAACAAGGGTTTGACAGTATCCTCCAAACCCCCAATACAGTTTGTGCGGGATGGCTCTAAAGGCAAAAAACATTTAACTACAAAACCTTTCTCAATAATCGAGAAAGCTACAGATTGGATTCTGGAGGTTGATTCGGTCTCTAAGCAGTATAAATTCCCTGAAAGTCTCGGATGCACAGCCCTCCGTCCAGATATAACTCTTTACTCTCTATCTCGGAAGGTGGCTCTTATTGTAGAATTAACTGTTCCATGGGAATCAAATATCCCAAAAGACCACGAGTACAAATTAAATAAATACCATGATCTTGCAAATGCCGTAACCCGGAACGGCTTCACTGTTCACCTTCACGCGGTGGAAGTTGGCGCTCGTGGCCTGCCAGCTAAATCTCTATTTCACCTCTTTAAAGATCTTGGCCTTTCCAGAAAAATAATCAACCCTTTCTTAGAAAAATTATCTAAAACTGCAATTTGCGCATCTCAAATTCTATGGCTTCGAAGGGGGAGTGAATGGGTGGCAAGGTGAACGCTCACATGTGGCAAGACAGCTGTCCTAAACCTACCACAGCCGGTTCGTAAGTCCGGAATCCACTGCTCACCCCCCAGAAGTGTAAAAAATAGTATTATGATGGGCCCGACTCCGGTCGGTGAATTCCATGGCAGCTCCGTTTGTATTTATTTATTTATTCATTATTTTTTTTAAAATAGGTGCCTTCTACGCGCTGCGTTTCATAGTAAAAGTATTGTTGGCAGATTGTAGTATGACGCTGATCAATCTAATACGCTATATATCAATGGTAGTATTATTTGGGACTATTTTTATAAATGTACTCATTTCTGAAGCTAATTTCTATGCAGACTTCAAGTTCTTCAAAGACAAATTTGTGTGTATTTTTGTTGCAGCTCCATCAGCTTCAATAATGGCATCATCAACGCTCCTGCCTTCGTTGCTTTCATTGGACAAATGCTTACCGAAAGCGTTAGTCAAACCGAATATTCTTACACATGTGATTGACGGATACGTTATACAAGAGGCTTCAGAACCATTTGAGGTAGCTAATGAAATCAATTAAATTTCTTCTTATAACTTAACCAGTTAGCTGCAAAGTTTATTTTTAAAAGTCCCTCACGGCACAGTTTACCAGACAGTAGCATCTCTTAGAACAAAATTAAAATTGAATCGAGCTTCTTCGCGAGTATAAGGGCTCGCATATGGCCACCACGAGTCTACTACTCCGCCGATGCAGATGTTCAAACGTTTGAGACATTCGCAATTCGCTAGCCAAAGGTGTTAGTCGAGACGTACCCCTTTGCTCACTTTCCTCGCACCCTACCCTGCAATGCCTTGTCGCTTAAGAAAGTGTTTACTGTTCTCTCGGTATACTGTGCTTACGGAGTACGTAATTAAAATGAAGCGATGATGAGTATACACATCAAACGCAATACGAATTTTGCCATAATAAATTTTATGAAAAAAAAAACAAAGTAACATGATAAAGATTACATTTCTGTCGAATAAAAAACTAATAATTCATTATTAAAAACTTAAAAATTACCAAAAATAATATAATTTATAATCAGAAAAAAAAGTTTAGTAATTCAGTTGACTTCATTGAGCTATTTTTCAAAGCAAGATATTAAAAAAAATACCATCGATATAAAAACTCAATATTTGAGTAAGATACTACTACTTCTACAGCTGCTGTCGCTGCTGCCGCAGCAGCAGCAGCGGTAGTATCTTACTCAGACTGGTATTTATACCCACATCATCCGTAGACCTCGAGACGCCGGGTCTTTCTTCTTCCTCTCTGCTCTAGCATTGTCCCCTTTGTGCGCCTCGCTGTTTGACATAAATGTGTCCATTTTGCCGCTGTGCGCCTCAGTACGGCTTGATTCTCTGTTCTGTCTGCACTCCACTCTCGCCCGTATTTCCGCCCTCTCGTTTTTACAATAATAAAACATTACTGAGCCCGAATGTGCTTGTAGGTCTCGTTCGCTCGCCATATTTTTTGTCGCTTCCAAATGTCTTTGCCCAGCGCAAAATCTGCATTTTACAGTTAGTCACCTTGTTTCATATGTCTAATAGTCTCCCTCACTCAATTTCCTAAAAATAGAGAAAAAAGAAAAATTGAAACGGATTCATTCTGTTTGACTTTATTGGCCTACCAACTGACAAGGAGGTACAGTATTTGGAATGCGCATTTTTTTCTAGATGATGACGGATATATACATTTTGACCCTTCCCCCCCACCCCCCCCCCCTCCCGAAAACGATTAAATCTATTTCCAGACAGAAGTCTGTCTGTGTGTCTGGCTGTGTGTGTATGTGTCTATGTGTCTATGTGTGTCTTTGTGTGTTTGTGTATATGTATTCCTCCACGATAGCACCCAAACGCTTCATCCGATTGTGCTGAAATTTGACTCGCCGACATTCGGTCATGGCAAGAGTTGAAAAGATTGTGGTTGAAATCGGTCTACCAGAGGGCGCACTAATCATACTTCAATATCGAAATATTGGACTTAAAGACTTCAAATTCGGTACACAGATGCCTTGTTATACTGAAATCACGTTTTCATTGAAACATCTATACAAGCGACACAAATAATATTTAAAGTCCGTCATATTTAAGAAAATACTACATAATTTTGGGAAAACATTATTTTAATACCATGGAATACTAATACTACTAATATACTATGAATTGGTGCAGTGGGAATTGGGCTAGGGGGGGATGACAGGGGAGCTTGTCTACTTGCCGGACAGTTCGGAACTAGACCAGTAGATTGTTTTACGCCCCGAAGTCTTTGCGACTCATCTCAGAGTGACATGATGATAAGATCGTTTTAACACCCTAAGATGGCGGGATCACCCGCAGCACTGACAAAGTATATATCTGATCCACCTAATTACTTATCTTCCTATCGTCTCAGAAGTCTTTATATTTGTATAATAATTTTATTTGCAGATAAAAGGAAATTCAATGATTGACTTACCCAGCGACAGAGATCAGGACAAGGAAAATGAAGAAGAACCTTCCAGTAAATATATCTATTTTACTATATAAGGTCTAACAGAACTTGTGATTAATATTTTAGGGGAGCTTCTATGTCAGATATAGATTATATTTATCTATAAAATAAAATAAAAAAAACAAAAACTTTCTTTTTCCAAAAAATAACTGCCTAATATGTTCAGTATTTTGAACAAATTTTGGTAAATAACCATGGAAAAATGAATTTTAATTTCAGAGATAAGTTTGCTGTGACAAAATCAGCTGTTTCATGTTTATATACTTCGCAGCCGTCACGTCGTCTTTACCTCTGATTGCTTGGTGGGGGTGCGGAAACTACATATGTAAACATTAAACAGCTGATTTTGTAACTGCTAACTTTGAATAATAATATCTCTGAAATTAAAATTAATTTTAGCTTGGTTGTTTGGCAAATGTCGTTCCAAGTATTAAAGTGTAAGTCTAGTTATACCTTATAAATTCCAAGTGTAAGTCTAGTTATACCTTATATAATTATGATTATATATGGTCTATGTGGTGTTCTATAATAATTGGTTGACATTGTTTTCTTTTGTTTTTAAGGAAAGAGAAAGCATCTAACAAATGGAGTAGAAGGCACGCAAAGAAATACTGGAAAATGTATGAACTGCTTAAAAGATGTCTCAAAGACAAAGAAATTCTGTTCAGTGCTTTGTAAAAGGTATTTCTCTACCATTATCTCCATGATATCTCTACAATGCAAGTGAATAATGTATAATGTTTAATTATTGGTTCTTTTGCTTATAGTCAATACACTGCAAAACGCGGTGGCACTGTTTCATCATCGGGACAGAATTCATCATCTAGCCAGGATAGGATAAATGGTTTGTGTATTTTATTAATTATATTTATTTTATTATTATATGCTATAATCCGAATTCATCATGATAACCAATATATTGACATCTTATCGAACCATATGATACGGGAGCTCCACAAGGTCTGTTCTTCCAAGGAGGGAATTTTTCAACATGATTTTACCCTTATGCCTACTTGATGATGAACTGAAAGGAAGCTGTCAAAACCTGGTAAATTCTATGTCTGCAAGAGTGAAAGGTGTTGTCAACGCAAATGGAGGACACATTCTGTATTAAAGTGGGGTGATGTAATCCTGACAAGTATAATGCCCTTTTGTGTTCTTTTCTTCTATGTCTAAAAAAATGTGTAAAAAAGGATTGCAAATTATTTTATGTAATTATAAATAAAGGATAAAGTATAAAATAAAAAATTAAAAAAATAGGATAGGTAATCGCGTGAAATTTAATAAAATGTTAAATAAATGTTAATATCGATAAGATCTAAAAATCAAAATTAAATAATAGGAAATAATCAAGGATTATAAGGAGGCAATGATTAAAATCAATGATTAAATTTAATGTTAGAGACTGTCTAGATATATTAAAGTGTAGCTATTTTGCTATTTTAACTTGGAATCAATTTTAGATTTAAAGGAAGATTTAGGCAAGATTTAGGATAAGAACATATGTTTCTTCAAAGTATGATGTATTTATCTGATGTACCCGTATTTGTCCCGTACATACCCGTATATATCGTCTTTATTTTGTGAGGAATTCACTAATTGAAACAGTGCCTAAAATCAACTTTTTTTTCTCTAGGATCTGAGGGAAATCAAGAAAGTAACACGCAACGCGTTCAACCTGACCAGGAAATGAGAGACGTATCCACATCAAAGGATAAAAAGAATTGCGACAAACAACTTCCTAACATACATCTATGGAACGTGAGTACCTTTTATTGACTGATGCATAATTAATTAACCAATTAACCCCAACATGAGGCGTCAAATACAAGATGTCCTAAAAGTCGTTTAAAAACCTTTCAGAAGACAGCCGTTGCGTCCAGAAACAGTGCCGCAACTTTTTGGTCAATTTTGTATATAAATACTAACAATATCGTTTTTTTTATGAATTCTCTCTTATTTACCTGATAATTAACTTGTTAGTCATGTATATTATGTATTAATATAATATACAGGTGTGATTACTGCATGGGGATTTTTTATAGTAGGCGAAGTAAGCAACTTAAAATTAAAATACTTGGAAGAAACAAAAAAAAAAATTTTTTTTGTCAATTTTTTAAATTGTATCTATTGAAAAAAAGTGTTGAGCGCACTGTGTCATCTAGCGGTACGTAATATATCGCAAATAAACAATTCATAGCTTTTTATACTATTAAAAAATAACAAAACATCGTCCAAAATAAAACATTTTATTTTTGTTTTTTCCAAATGTTTTTTATTGAAAGTTGCTTATTTTGTTGTACTGATTCACCCACTACAAGATATACTCGTGCAGTAATCACACCCTGTTTATATGGAGGCTGGCCGAAATGGCTACGCGCGGATCTATCAGCCACCGATAAAGGCCGGTTGGCCTTTCTGGCATCCCAATGGCACAGCATACCAGATAGATGTCCTGCTATTCGGCCCATGCGGATATGCAAACGTTGGAAAAATTAGCCAGCCTTTACCTGTGCCATCGAGATGTAGCCCTCTGCCCACATTCCTTGCACCCTCTTTCCGCAATAGTTTGTAACTCGAGTAAACCTACTGTTTGGTATACTGTGCCAACGGTTAAGTGGAAAAAAAGCCTGTAATATTATTATTATTATTATTATTATTATTATTATTATTATTTATTCTGGACAGGCAGCTCTGCTGATACGTCCAGATCAGATCTTGTAAAGCTAAACAATATTAACAATATAATATAAACAATATTAACAAGTTTTTAGGTACAAATCGAGTCTGTTTTTAAATTGATTGACAGAGATTGCACTAATCACTTCAAATGGTAGTTTATTCCACATGTCCACCACTCTATTTGGCAAAACGTTCTTAAGAGGATTAGATTTAAATTTTGTACGGTTGAGTTTTTTGTTGTGACCTCGAAGATTTGTATTGACGTTGAATTTGTAAATATTCTTCAGTGCAGGTACATCGTAATAATGTGTTAGAATTTTATATGTCTCAATCAGGTCCCCTCTTTGTCTTCTTTGTTTGAGTGTAGTAATTCCAAGTAATTTCAAGCGATCTTCATAATTCCTATTTTTCAGGCCCATTGGCATTTTGGTCGCCCTTCGCTGTACCTTTTCCAGGATATCTACATCTTTGCAAAAGTAAGGGTTCCAGATCTGATAGCCATACTCAAGAATAGGTCTCACATATGCCTTGTAGATCTTGATAAAAACCTCTATTGATAGATGTTGGAAAGCCTTCCTTATTAGATAGAGAATAGAGTTGGCTCTTTTAGCAATTGCAATTATGTGTTTCTCCCATTTGAGATCATCAGTAATTGTTATTCCAAGATCTTTTTGTTGCTTGACTACTTCTAGTTGGGCGTTTGCCAGAAAATATTGTTTGTTGGGGTTGCTTTTCCCGATATGAAGCACTACACATTTCTCAACGTTTAAGGTAAGCAACCAATCTTCCGTCCACGCTTTGATCTTGTCAAGATCTTGCTGAAGCTGTCCACTGCATAGAATAGGATTGGTGAAGAATTTTGTGTCATCGGCAAAGTAGCTGCTCTGCGATGTGATTGAGGCTTGAAGATCCGTAATATACAAGGTGAACAAAACTGGACCCAGCACTGACCCTTGGGGTACACCACTGGATACAGTGAAATGTTCAGATTTAAAGTCGCCTACTTTAACTTGGGAAGGTGCGACCAGTTAAGAAGTCTGATATCCAACTTAAAATTTTTCCTCGAATTCCGAGATGTTCAAGTTTTTGCAAAAGTCTTCTTACAGGAACTCTGTCGAAGGCCTTTTCGAAGTCGAGATATATAACATCTGTCGGTATACCCCCATCCCAGTTCTCAGTCCAGCGGTTGAGACAAAGAAGTAAGTTGGTGACAGTGGAGCGCCCGGGAATGAAACCATGCTGTTCATTTGGGACAATTTTGTTTTGCGATATAAATTCGCGTAATTTTGCTGCAATGATTCTTTCCATGGATTTGCAAGCAATGCAAGTTAAGCTGATGGGACGGTAATTGGAAGCAGTGCGCTTATCTCCCTTTTTATAGATGGGGGTTACAATTGCGTGTTTCCAGTCTGCAGGTAATTTCCCTGATGTGATTGATTGCTGCATAATTACAGCTAGCGGTTTACTCAACTGACTTGCACATTCCCTCCAGAGTAAAGCCGGTAAGTTGTCTGGACCCATGGCGGATTCGACGTTTAGCATTTTTAAGGTTTTTTCCACTAAATCTGTACTAATATGAACATCATCAAAACAATTGTTAACCCTGGTCAGGTTAGTTAGAGGTGGTAAAGGTCCATCAGGTTCGTAAACGTAGGCATTATTAAACTGCTTAGCAAAAATTTCCGCAATATCAAGAGGGTTGCTTGTGTTGGAGTCAGTTGTGCTGTTGTAGAGTTCTAGTGGAGTAGAAGCTTTGGATTGAAGTTGCATCTTGATATATCCATAGAATGATTTAGCTCCATTGTTGACGAGGTTTCTTTCGAAGTTTTCTCTGGATCTTCTGATTTCTGAGACAAGTCGGTTGTTAATTATTCGATATTGCCGGTAAGAAGCATCATCTTTTTTAATTTTGTAGATATCCCAAAGTTTCCTTTTTTCTCTTGACAAATTATGGATATCTCTGCTAATCCAGGGTTTGTTAATTTCCTTGGGGCGTTTTTTATTTAATGATGGTGGTGTGTATTTATCCAGAGTGCTTTTTAATGCCCTTTTGAGGTTTTCCCAGTTGTCATTAGGAATATAATTACTTAAGAATATAATTACTAAATCTTTCTAGCTTCTGAATACATAAAATCGTTCTTTTCTTAGTCCCCATCCTATATTGCCAGTAGTCGCACGTGGACTAAAACTCCGTAACGACAGCTTATGCATACTATGTGTCTTCTGGTGAATAACTATGATGCCGTTCTCACACCTTCTAGAACTAATAGTCGAGGAGCCAGCGACAAAAAAGTGCAAAAATTTTGTAAAAGCTGATACTTTCAGATCGGATAGTATTTTGGTTATAGAATGCCGGGTACAGTCGGCAGGCCAGATTCCAGCCACCAGACGCTGGCGTCTAGGAAAGGTGTAATTTTATTAGTACCCCTAAAGTATTTTGGAAAATCTGAAAATACATCAGTAGATGCAGAAAATACATTAATAGACGGGTGCAATAAAGAGAATGCACGACGTCAGAATCTCGATACGTGTCGCGCATCGTCTACGACGCATCGGTCCACTGCGCCGTGCAATATAATGGTCGCAATGGCGCAATATAACGGTACGGAGATGCCGACGCCGCGCGTTCGATTACGAAGCAGTCCGACCGTATAGTTCGAGTTCTTCGTTGCATCCACTGTCTACTGATGAATTTTCAGCTTTTCCAAAACACTTCGGGGGCACCGATTAAAATGACAACTTTCCTAGTGCGCCGGCCCCGGTCGTCCCGGAATCCGGCCCGCCGACTATACCCCGGCATTCTTCGGCCAAAATACTGTCCGATCTGAAGATATCGGCTTTTCTAAAAGTGTTGCACTTTTTTGTCAGTGTGAGACTACTACCGTTAGAGTGTTTCCGACGAGGAGTCCTTTTGGCCCAGGTGAGCGAGGTGTGCGAGTTCGTGCGCGGCATCCCCGGCTGCTCCAGCTACGCCGAGGACTTCGAGACGCAGGAGATCGACGGCGAGGCGCTGCTCATGATCAAGGCGGAGCACCTGGTGCAGGCGCTGGCCATGAAGCTGGGCCCCGCCCTCAAGATCGTGGGCTCCATCGACGCCATCCGGCCCCGGCCGGAGGACAACGACGCCCAGTCCTCCTGCGCTTCCGATTGAATTTGGGATAACGATCTGCGACAGTGAAGCGTCTTTCTTCGCTTCGTCTATGACCAAATGGGGAACCAATATTTGTCACAGCGATCGAATCGTCGGGAACGGCTGAAAAACTACACTCGAGAGCGATGAATCTGGGTTACCGGCGTAAACAAATGAATATCTCGGAAACTAAGATTGCTAGTTTGTTCGATACTTACCATATCAATAATCAATATTGAATATCGGGAGCGCTCGTTATATACAGGTGTAATTACAGCATGGACGTTTCGTGTAGTCGGTGAATCGGTACGACGAAATAAGCAACTTTTAAAATTGACAAAAAAAACCTTTTTTTTTTGTCAAATTTTTAAATTGTATCTATTGAAAAAACGTTTTAGAGCTTTGAGCGCGCTGCACCATCTAGCTGTAGGTAATATATCACAAATAAATTATATTAGCAATATTTTACCTACCGATAGATAGCGCTTCGTATGTACTCATAGCTTTTTATAGTATTAAAAAAAAATTTTTTTTTTTGTTTCTTCCCATTTTTTTTTTGATAGTTGCTCACTTTGTCATACTAATTCACCCACTACAAGAAATGCCCGTGCTATAATCACATCCTGTATATATTTTTTGTGAGAGGACAGAAACAAAGCAAAAACAAAATAAAGTGAATTCGTAATTCGATAAAACAAAACAATTATTTTATTTTAGCCTTTTTGATGGCATTATTTTACAGCAACTATGGAGTTTTATTAATTTTCTTTGAGTAGAATGAAATTGTCTATAAAATACTATTTATTTGAATAAGCTACAAGTCTTAGTTTCCGAGATATTAACCCTTCAGGCCTCGGCCCCTCAGCCAATTAACAAGTTAATGTCCCAAAAAAATTTATTAAAAATTTGTACAAAAAAATTGTAAAAAATTTTTATTATGACACTGTCTCACCGAAACATTAATTACTGCCTAACCACTGTACCCATAATTAAAATAAAACATATTAACGTAATAAAACAATATAATAAAACAAACTAAATTAAAATAATATTAAAACGGGGCGTCACGCTGGATCGTTTTGTGGCCGATATCGGCCAATTGGGGCTCTAGGGGTTAAGGTTATGTTAGTGACCCGGATTCATTGCTCTTGAATGTAATAAAGTTGTCCTATTTCCCGCTATTGAGTAATTAATGGTTATATGATCTCCTTAAATAAAATTCAAATTATAGATATATTTTTTATGATCGACTAGTATTTTTAGGGTTTAAAATTTGGAAAAAATCGTGTTTTACATGACCCTAATGGGTTTGACAGTTTAACAAAAAACTTTTAATATAAAACGATTGATATATTGAAAGAAATATTTATTTTTTTAAATTGTAGAAATGGAAAATTTTGAATCATAGGATATGGAAAATGTAAATGGATAGAAGGTAAGAAGTTGATTCTTTTTAGAATATTGTCAAATTCATGCTAAAGGTGCTGCTTTGTCCTCTAACCAATCGCATGTTGTCTACCCATCGTCTTCCACTGACTGAGTCTTAAAAAGAATATCTTCTTACTTCTCCATACAACCACTGGAATGCCAATACCACCGATCGGTGGTTTTCCTGTTGTGACGACTCGCAGGCGGTCGATCTCCGTATGTATGCAATTATATGCGATAAAAGTAGCCTTCATTGAATAAGCTACTGTTATAAATTAGTGTATAAAGTATTATAAATAATTTATTATAATAAGTACTTATTATAATAAGTACTTATTATAATAAGTTATAACTCATATAAACAATTTCCACATATAAAAATTTTTGGTAACTCCATTATAAAATTCAATAACTTAAAATATGACCTTTTTAGCCAGGGTTTTGATTGAGTGAGAAAAAATATACTTTGTAAAGCAAATATAGTTGAGTTTCTTAAAAACACAACGCTAAAACTGATTTATTGCGTCTGAACTGCGACAACAGAGCGTTGGAAATGTTCATTCGAACACGTTTTTGGTCTAACGTGAGCAAACTCAGACAGATTTCTCATGCTTAATTCTTCATGCAATATGTGACACACTATTTCTCTCGCTTTAATTCGATGGTCGCCTAGCTCTATTTGGTGAACTTGAGCAATGTTACCATCAGTGGTTGCAGTTTCTGGACGTCCCGGACGTTCGTTGTCTTCCAAGTTGGTATGGCCATGATTAAATTCACTCGCCCAAAATTTTACGGTGGTAAATGATGGTGCAGAGCGTCCAACTCATTTATGACTGCTCGATACCTTTATCAAACAACAACTAAATGTATGCAATTTTGGTGAGTACCTATTAAAAGATGCTCAAACACATTCCCTAGCTATTGTTGACGAGTGCTGCCATCTTCATGTTCAGGTCGGAAACTTTTCAGACTACCCTTGTAGTAATACTAAAGCTATTAACCGCTGGGAAGCCAATACCACTGATCGGTGGTTTTTCTGTTGTGACAATTTGCAGGCGGCCGATCTCCGCATTTATGCAGTATTCGTCTTTATTATATACCAATAAGTCACTGTTATATATTAGTATGCGTGCACTACCAACCCCTACAAACAAATTTTTGAGGGTTGAAAAAAGGTTCATTCCCATGGCTGGCTCTCTAAGAGTTAAACTTTGACATTTAACGCGTTATAACAGAGTACTGAGCATAGAGAATAATCTGGTACTTATAACTCATTAATTTTATTTTTCAAGACATCTCACACTTTGAATGTGAATAATGCTAGATTTACACGAGCTTAGTAGCTAATGCTTAGTACTTGTCGTTTGAACTAATACCTTGCATGTAAACATGCTGATTCAGCATCTTAGTGCTTAGTATTGGTGAAACTGCCAGTGCAAGTGAATAGAAACCGATCCTATTTACTAAGCGACGAGTGACTACTTTACCCCCATCACAAATTACTAAGCACTTGTCGCTTGCTGACAAGTTGAAATGACAAGTGAAGTGAAGTGAAATGCTAAGTTTAATTTGTGTTTATCACTGCAGAAAGGTGAAATTACGAAACAACAAAAACATCCAGGAATTTAAATTCTTTGAGAATTAAGGTGGCGGTGATGGTTCATTTCGAACGGAGGTCATTTCTGCTAATACCAACGAATAAACGGTTACTTCTCACTATCACTAAGCAGGTTAGGGACAAGTACTAAGTGACAAATACTAAGCCCGTGCAAACCTAGCATATCCCTTTCAGGCCCAAAACTTTTTTTTCTGAAATCATGTTTTTTTGTGCACAGCGAAGGAAGGCGTGCTTAAACGGCAACATTGCGAAAATTATGTTTTATTGCATTTTGCAATTCATGCACGATCGCTTGACGCGGGTCTCGCCTCACGATGATTCGACAAGACGCGAGGATTTTAAAAATTAATGTGCGCTATCGTATTGGACGGGCCAAGGGATATGTAATTTAAATTGTGCTGCAAATAGTTGTGAGAATATGTAATATGTTTAGTCGTTATTTCCCAAGAAGACTATAATTTATCTAAAGAGAATAATTAATTCAAACTATCTAATCTAACTAATTAATCTAAGAAGCTTCATTCTCACTTTTGCCCTATTTTGCAATATAGTGAATTCAGTTAGATTGCATAATTACAATGTAGTAACTGTACATAGTTCATTATCATAATGTGTATTAATTGTAGTATGGGCTGATTTTTTAAATAATATTTTTTCGTTTTATAATATTTATTTTATAAAACCAAAATCACTCATATAAAAAACATACATTGTCGTAGGCAATATCTACAATGTAGGCAATAAAGTCCAATCTTTAACCGCGCTTCTTTATAATTCTGATTGTTTGGGTATGAGGCGGCTGCGGCAATATAAACCGAAACCAATCTTTGTACATAACACGGACACCCAGCCAAAATAGTAAGTTGGCCTGAGAATTTATGAGCGATTGTTAATTATAATTTATAATTTTTAATCAATTTGTTAATTTATAATCTCAAAATTTTTAATGAGCGACTTGTCCGGAAATTGTGGTTTGTGCATAATAAAAAAATCAAAGATGGAATCCACCATAAGGTCCACCGTATGATACATAATTGATCAGACCCATGTGATTAGATAACTTACATAGTATAAGATCTAAAAAAATGTTTAATGTGATTCAGTGTTAGTCTGTGAACGACGTGAGTGACTTGCTCCGTGAATGTGAGTGATTGTTACTCTGTGAATAATGTGAGTCGGTGTAAGTATGGAATGGTGTGATTGTATAGTCTGTGAATAACATGAATGAATGTTGCTGTATAAATAATATAAGTCGAATGATGTAGTCGGTAGGGATGGACGTTGAGAGAACGACGTTTAATGTTGTTTTTACATTGCTGGTGCCTTTCCTATGTTTTGGCACCATCGGATGTTCCTCCGTCGATATTTCTCATCTATACATTACGTTGTCTTTTACTCCATATTCGAATAACATTATTTTTCAAAGTTGATATTTCCTAACACTTAAAATTACGAATTATGAAATGAATTGATTAAACATTGATCAATTTATAGATTTAATAACTTTTTTAGTTTTTTTTTTTATAACACCTATGTTGAACTCTACATAATATCACTGTGTTCATCTCTATTATTAATTTTATTAGGAGAAAAGTTATAGGAAAGTCCTACAAACAATGTTTTTTAATAGAAAATATCGATGTTCAGATGATCTAAATGTCGATGATTTGCTCACTATATTTTTCAACCATCAATGTTTGCATTACGATAATGGTATCGATGGTAACATCGATGTTTTTCCTTCGATGTCCATCCCTAGTAGTCGGTGTTATTCTGTGAATGAGTGTCGGTGATACTCTGTGAATAATGTGTGTTAAAAATAAATGAACGACTGCCATTCTAATATTTTGTTAGCAACATTGATTACATTAAATGGCTTAAAACCAAAACCGAAAGCAACATTTAATTTGTGAGAAGCCAATGTAAGCACACTTCCGGATGACTTGCCCATGAAAATACGGGATTCGTGTTTGTAACTCGATAATTTTAAGTCGATTTATCAGACTCAACTAGGCAGACTGAGTATGTTTAGGTTTTTATATTAAGCTAGGCTAGGCTAAATTTACAGTATTCAAGTGTATAAGTCTGATATTATTTAGGAGGAGTCTGCGGTATTTTCTTTGTTTTTTTTTTTTGCTCTTTCTGTATTTAGATTTTTATTCGGAAAGGCTATATCGACTTGGCTATATTTGGTCATCGTAAATAGCTCGTAATATGTCGATTCTTTATAAAATCCCAGGCAACCTGCGTTGATATTGTATCTTGAGAAACAGATTTTTCTTCGAGAGCCTCATCCTTAAACTTTTTAATTAAATGTAGTCTTAACTCCAATATTGAATTTCAGGCCGCATAAGTTTTAGTTAACCCCTCAAGCCCCGATTGGCCGATATCGGCCACAACACGATTCAGCGTGACACCCCGGTTTAAATTTTATTTTAATTTTATTTGTTTTAATTTATTATGTTTTATTATGTTAATATGTTTCATTTTAATTATGGGTACAGTGGTTTGTCAGTAATTAATGTTTTGGTGAGACAGTGTCGTAATTCAATTTTTTTACTAATATTTCCAAAAAATTTTAAGACAGCAACTTGTCAATCGGCTGAGGGGCCGAGGCCTGAAGGGTTAATATACATATTTCATAACGTGTTCTCTTGACACAATAATTACGAATTTATGGGGTTTAAACATGCAATTTTTATATGAATGTCCGTGATTCCACGAGACTTTCCAAATAAATTGAAGTGAATATCATTATTTTATTATTACCTATCATCATCGGTGAATGCACATCGCTATCCAAGAGGCGGGAGAGCGCCATGAGTAATCACAGGCAGCGAACACATGGATTTGTCCAGCTGAAACGTAATGGTGTTTTATTTGAATGCAAAAATAATAAGGAAGAAATAAACTTATTATTTCTCGAAATCACTCAAGACAGATTTTGATACCCTTCTGCAAGTTTGAAAACGACATTGTACCCTTTCATTTGGTATATGTATCATCCTTGGCGAAGCTTGGACCACAATCGCCCACTATTATTTGTGAGCCAGGGATATTTTGATCTTTAGTCCGAGGGATTGCGAGTATACCCAGGCGCCAGTCTCTTCGTTTGTCTTTGAACCGCCAGGTAAGAGTAAAACCACATTACTGTATTATCTGAGATGTTGAGAGAGTACAACTAACCGCTCCAGCGATAGATCAAAATCGACCATATTAAATGCGCTACTGAAATCTAAAGTGTAGGAATGGTGAGTTTTTTTTTGTCCTCTAAAATCATCGGTGACTAGGGTTGCCAAATGTCTTGAGAAAAAAGTTTTTTTTAATTTAATGGTTAGCTCAAAAGGAAGGGTTAATAACTGGTGAATTTATTGGACGTCACATAGTTCAGAACACAATTCACTTTTTACATTGTTTACTGCAAGACAATTTCTTTCGTCAGTCCATACATTTCGCTAAAGATTCGTTACATACTCGTAAAAGCATTAAATATAGGAATACTACACACATACTGCACGATTTGCAACAAATTTGGTGCTGCTTCATTGTTAAAAAAAACTTTCCCGGCAAGTAGTCATTTTAAAAATCGAATTGCAAACGCAGGTCGCCGTGAGCCTTTAAACTCGAAGTTTAACATGCCACACATCGCATGCATCGTCGCTTTTAAATGCCTTACTATTTAATTATATGGTGGACTTAAATTTATGGCGGACTTTAAATATTATTTGTGTCGCTTGTATATGAGATATTCCAACCAAACGTGATTTCGGTCGAACAAGGCATCTGTGTACCGAAGTCTTCAAGTCCAATATTTCAAGATTGAAGTATGACTAGTGTGCCTTCTGGTGGACCAATTTCAACTACTACCTTTTTAACTCTTGCCATGACCAAATGATGCCTGCATGCCAGACTTCAGCTCACCTGATGAAGCGTTTGGGCGCTATCTTCGAGGAATACACACACACACACTTACACACAGAAAGAATCACAGCCTCACAGACAGAGTTCAGTCTGGAAATTGTCTTAATCGTCTCGGGGGGGGGGGGGGGGGGGGGGGAGGGGGGGGGGAGTCAAAATGTTTATATCCGTCTTCATCTCTAAAAAAAATTTTTGCGCTTTCACAATACTTTACCTACTTCTCGGTCAGTAGAGTAAAGTAAGTCTCGGTAAAGTAAAAAAATCGGCTGTGTCACTGCAAGACTTTCCCGGCAAGCAGACAACCCCCCGCGTGCGCTAAACCCTTTAACCCAAACCCCCCTTCTCCAAACCCTCTTCAACCCCCCCCTCAACGCCTCCCCCAACCCCCTCCCCCCTAATCCAGCAAGTCAAATCTAGTACATATTTTATAGTATTTTCAAGGTATTAAAATGGCTATTTTCCAATATGGTTCGTTTCTCGGCTAGCCTCGGGTGGCTCGACTTTATTATTTGATTAGATGTATGTTGCTTTTTTTTGTGTGTCGTTTGTATAAGCCGAAATATTTCGCCGAAAAGCTTAATCTAAAACACCTTTTCGACACATTTTAAGTTAGCAGGCAGACTGGCTGGACGGATTTCTGAGGCGTAATCCTGGAATATCTCTTCGAAGACCGCAAGCAACAAGTTTGATTAGAATAACTGCCTTCAATAGAGCCGAACTAAACATCTTCTTCCAGAACATATGTAGAAGAACTTATGACCACCAGGAAATTCACCCCGGATAGTCTTTAATATGAATGAAACAGGAATAACGATGGTCCAAAAACCGAGCAAAATTCTTGCCCAGACAGGAGATAAGCGAGTTGGTGTTGCGTCAAGCTGGGAACGTGGCAAAAACATTGCTGTTATATGTTCAATGAGCGCAAGCGGCAGTTTAGTTTCCCCAATGTTTATATATTCTCGAGTGAGGTTGAACAAACACAATATAAAGAGAGACGGTCCTCCTGGATCTGTGTACCTACCAATGCACGAAGAATGGTTGGACCAACGAAGAAATGTTTCTAGTTTGGCTGGAGCATTTCTTAAAAAAATGTCATGCTACACCTGAGAATCCTGTCTTGCTTGTTCTCGACAACCATTGCAGTCACATATCACTAACATCTTACGACTTTTGCCGCTGTCTCATTGTATCATTATGCTGTCTTTGCCGCCTCATACTTCACACCGTACCCAACCATTACCTAGATGTCAGTTTTTTTGCACCTCTCTAAAAAGCTCTTCAAGAAGCCAGCAGAGTTTGGATGACTAATCACCCTTTCGAAAAGATCACACGAACAAGAACAACAGAAATTTGCCCATTTGAGCCAAACGTTTTCACGAATGAAGACTTCCTCGCAGCAGCCAATGCTACAAGGAAAGCTAATGAAGGAGAAATTACTTTCATTCGTGGCCCAAATGAATTTCTGAATGTACTACCAATCTACAATAAACCTACAATTCCCACTAATGCTACTACTACGACAGTGTTTACATCTTTGGCGAACTGCTGCGCTCTTGGAGCAATGCCCATATCAGCACCGGCATCTCAAATAACCCCTATTAATACAGCAGAACGTTAAGCTGAAATAGAACCTAAACCAGGATATTTCTTCAGTACGTTAACTCCTTAGCCTCAAAAAAGGCAACAGCAAAACATAGTAATCCCCAAACCAAGGGGAAAACCAAAATTGCATTCGTAAATTATCACTAGAACTCTTAGAGCAAAATTGAAGTTATAGAGCAGATGGAGAAAAGAAATGTTCGGGAAGAAAAGAAAAAAAATACCAGAATCGCACAAACAATGAAGCAAGAAAAGAAGAACGTCAAGAACAGAGAAGTATTAAAACCTACACATTTTAAAATAAAAGAAATAACCAGAAAAAACTTATTACCATCTCAAAGAAGAAAACCGGCACTTTCAAAAGGAAAATTCTACAAAGTTCTTCCTCTTCAGATGATGACATCCCACTAGCAGAAATTTGCGATGACGACGATTGTGACGACATAGTACTAGAAATCAATACAGTCAATGAAGACGTCTGCATCATCTGTGGAGAGACGGGGCGTGACAGGGAACTTTGGTACAGGTGCATTTTATGTGCTTGATGGGCTCACGGCGATTGCAGTGGCTTTGATTCGCCGGAAAAGTATATTTGGGATTTTATGTATAGTTAAATAGATTTGTAGTGACTTATTTTATAAAGCAACTAGGTACAAAGTAAATAATCGTATGTGTTGAATAACTCCTTTCCTTATTTTGTGTAATGTTGTTGTTGTTTGTTAACTAAACCTGTGCCTACATTAGGAGAAAATAAAGCTTTATGTGTAAAAGTTTTTTTATTTGATGTTTTCTGTTCTATATGCATTATTTTGAAGAACCTGGTCTGAATTGCTCAAAAGGCTGATCGGAATTAAACTGTATCGGGGGAATTTCGCTGAAAAATGACTTTTTTTTATTAATTTAAGAAGGCCCCCACGATATGATTCCAACATGTTATTCAAAGAAAGTAAGGTGTTAGATATAGGTACGCCAGCTGTTTGTTAAACAGTCACTCATGTTTTTCCATCGAACCTCATATAAACGACCACGAAGCCAGCAACACCGAACTACAAGAGCATCTGCAGGTCTGAATTATGCCTTAAATAATTCTTTATTTGCCCAAAGACGATTCAACTATATAGCACCGAAAATATTTAACCGTTTTGATGACAAAATAAAAGAAATAGAAAATACAATTTTATTCAAAAAAAATATAAAAAAATGGCTTCTTTACGACATAGGCCATTCAAGGACAGAGAACTAACTTCTGCAAGTCATATCTTAAAAAAATAATATTTCTGCATATATTTACTATATAAGTATAATAGTAAAGTTATGCAGAATATGTATTACCGCATATATACATGTGTAATATGCGGAAATCTATTTAATATGTTACTTTCGTAGGAAACGATTATCGGCGTAATGTTTTTCTTTTTTTTTTGCAATATGTTTATGCACACGTATGATATTGTATGCGCTGTATGTTTCCAGAAATAAAAATAAAAAAAAAAATGATATAAGATAAGATAAGATAAAATGTAATATATTGTAATATAATGCTAAAGAATAATGCTATAATATATCTAGATTGTTATATTTATATGTTTGTCTATATATGTATATGTATGCGTGTATGTGTATATGTATCTTTATGAGTACCTACGTCAGTTAGGCTTCTCCACCCAAGTCAGAAAATAAGTTCTATGCCCAGATAGGTAGGTACAGGGGCCTAGTTGGGTATGCGCTGAGCATGGTCATGTGAATGTGGGCCGTTGTTTATCTCGCACCATTACTTGGTATGACCTTTTTTATGTGTTTTATCATTATGTTTGAAATAAAATAAATAAAATAATTTATTTTTGAATGTAAACACTGAACTTGACACTAGATTAGTAGCCAGATAAATTCTTCATAATGTATATTTACAACATGTTCATTTATGTTAAATATACAATTTTTCATATAATATATTGCTTAAGTGATCGGAATTCCGCCACTCTACTCCTATACAGCTGTTAGTTATAAAATGGTTATAAATGCTTTTGTGCTTGTTAGGCAGTCGCTAAATTTAACAATCCCATTCAAGTTCATTACACTACCACTCTAAACAATGAGCTTGTCAGTAAGATATTTATGGCATACATCTTAGACTGGAAAGATATTGTATAAAGAATGTAAAAAAAGTGAGAAATTCTATAAAACAGACTTGAATTCTCATAAACAAAACCCATTTTTACATTAATCGGGGAATACCGAAAAATTCAATAAAAATCGGCGATTGTGTGACGTCCGACGGAATAGTAGCTGTAGTAATAGAAATTTACGATATCCGTGGAGATTAGATAAGAAAGAACTACTTTGCCCAAACTATAGGGTATCGCAAAGAAATGTTACTACACTTTATTAGCTGATAAAACGCTGAATTTTACTTTTGCTTCAGATTTAACGATTTCACGGAAATGAATTATGAACGCTCTCTAAGGGCAATCGCTATCACAATCGATATTTTTGCTATTACAATTGATTATATTATATGGTCGAGCGTAAACCGTATCGATATCCTACGAACCAGTTATATAAAGATAGCAATATTTTGGACCCAAGACTGCTGTACATTAAGATAGCCTTAATACACGCAAAATTCAAAATGCCACTTATTAACGCACGAGTGAGACTCACCAGAGCTGCAAAGAATGACGATATGATAGTGCCAAGAACTCGTACGACTTTCGGACAGAGACATTTTAACTTCATAGCACCGAGAATGTACAACTACCTGCCTGATGTCGTTAAACGCATTGAAACCAAAAACAAATTTAAAAAATCGGTTTCTAGGTGGCTTATTACAGAAGGCAGAGAAAACATCAATGGAATGGTGAATATTGTATATTAATTTTTTGTATATTAAATTTTCGCATTATTCTTCAATTTTAGACATATATTTTTACTTTCAAACATATTTTTACTTTTACTCTACACGTTAATAATTATTATCAAAGTAATAGAATTTCTACAAATTTTAATTGTTTTAATTTAATTTTTTTTTTTTTATATAATAATTATTTAGTAATTTGATTAGATACATCTAAACAATATTTTATAAAGTCTGCCTTAGAACAGGCCCTGGCCTAGTTAGGCGACTTTTATTCATTACTCTATCTACTCGAGAATCGGTTTTTTGCTAACGTCTCATATATATATACAACATGATATGGTAAACTGTACAAACGAACTTGTGTAATACTATAAATAAATAAATGGTATGAGATTGCCTTGACAACCCTTTTGCGCCGGCAAAATGCAGGTGGCGCTGATAGCCTAACTAACTAATAGCAATTTAATTGGCCATCTATAGTAACATTGATAATTAAAAGTAAAGAACTGATTGATTATTAAAATCCAATAAATTGGTAACAATAATAACATTCAGTTTGTATTTTCATAGCAATAATAATAACATTCAAGTCTGTATTTTGTACTAGTCGAATTTTTATTTTTTTACGGAATTACAACATACAACATTATTTATTTATTATTATTTAAATCTTACATATCGCGCATCACATCTCTACAACACCGTATTTTAAAAATGATAGTTCCTAACAATATTACACTTAAATTCAGACACGATGATGTACGACTTTCTAATTATTGTGGTATATTACCAGCTAATGTATTATTTATTTTTAGAATGATAGTTTAATATTTTGAGACTGACGAATTCAGAATTTATGTCCAACATAAATATAGCACTAGCACAGTATACCCCAGACAGTAGCTCCTCTTAGAACAGAAATAAAATCAAAGCGAATACGTCATGAGTTGCAAGGGCTCGGATATGGTCGCCAGATGTTCCGCTACTCGGCCTACGCAGATATCCGAACGCTCGAAACGTCGCCAGTCTACCTGCTCGTAATGTTAACAGTTCGCGTTCGTCGGGACGTACCCCTCTGCCTACATTCCTCGCATCCTCTTCCCGCATCGCCCTGTAGCTCAAGAGTAAAGCTAGTGGTTGGTATACTGGGGCACTAGACAGATACACAATGAGCGGCTACTCGTTTCCAACATTATTTTTCGTAGCTCAGGGACTATGTTAGACTTTTTTTGCAGAATGAAAAAGTCAGCCGCGTTCACCCTTTTCGATTCCGTTTGGCTTCTGCAGTCTATGATTTTAGTAGCTTTAGGAAAGTGAGAGAACGGACGTTAGAAGATGATAGTGATGTTTTAATACCGTATGAAACGATTGTTGCTTTTTGCGATTTAAACGATTATTGCGATTATCGCTTTTCAGTCGGTTAGTAGATATGCAACTTTCTTAAAGTCTTTTGTATGGGATAAATATATACAATGTTGAGCAATTCCTAACAATTTTAAACACTTATTGCCCTTTAAAAATCTGTTTCTAATATCAAATTAGACATATTGGTATGATTTTTATTGTTTTAAGAAAAGGGATTTTGGAATACCATTATTCTTTTCTTTAAAATCCGTCTCCCGACTCATTTCAGCGTTTTCTCTCTCTGCAATGGTTTCGAATGCCCTCATAACTGTCCTTTTTTAAACTTAGCCTGTATATATGCAGTAATATGGTTAGCTGTAAGATATTGCCTTTAGGCAATAAGCTCGCCTTGTTGGTTAAGCAAATAAAGCGTTTTTTTATTATTAATAATATGGCGGAAAAATCAATTTTGAAATTTTAGTGAATCTTCACACTTTAAGGTCCTGAAAAGTAAAAAAAAATGGATTTAATAAAATGTGTGTACGGTGTCGCTTTTCGATCGGTCTTGTGACAACATCACAAATAAAACTACTAGATATATTTGTCTAAAATTTGGTAGGTAGGTGTTGTTCATTTATGCGTGTGTCTTCGTTATTTTGAAATTATCGTTTTAGACACAACTTTAAGCGTAACTGCTATAAAAGGTAAAAACTTTAATATAATTTCCTTAAAAACTGCTTAAATTTGTTTAAAGATAGGGTGCCTTAGCGGGGCCCCGTATAAAAATTTGTTCGGGGGCCCGTAGGAAGGGTAAAGATTTCTCACAAAAGAAAAAAAAAATGTTTGCATAAAATGAAAAGAAATATTTATTCTTCATAATTATCACTTTTTCCAAAATTTTTACAAACAATTCAAATTAAATATACACTCTCCTTGCCTTTTTTCGGCAAACTGATTTATTAAATCATTTATAGCCGATGATGACTCTATGGACAATAGTGTCAGGTCTGACAGGCGTTCATGTCCCGTCGAAGTTGTTAGGTAATTTTTTATCAGTTTTAATTTTGAAAACTTCTTTCAGCTGTTGCAGTTGTAACTGGAAGGGTCAAGAATAAAAAGCATGCTGTTCAAGAAAGCGATAATCGATGTAGGGTGTTGACAACTTTTGAACGCACGCTTTACGCGGGAAAAAAATGCTTTTTTTGACTTTTGTCATTTTTGAAATAAAAAAAATTTTTGCTTACGCACGTTGGGGACCCCCGTGGCCCGGCGGCCCCGTATAATTGATACGGCAGATACGGCGGTAGCTACGCCCCTGCGTGAACACCTCTACTTCGCCTTTGATTTAAGAATTGCTTATATACAATCAATGATTTTAGTAATAATCATTGCTATGGTTTGGGGAAATAGCAATAACTTCTCATAGAATGTCCAAAAATATTTATTTATTTACGTTTTTTCTCATACCCTTAGAAATTACGAAGTTCAAAATTTAGGTTGGAGATATTCGAAACAGGACCTCTCTGGGGATTGGAAACCTTACCTAATTTATTATTACTTGAGGTCATCGGTCAGGTCAATAGTCACCTGTTTTGAAGGCAAAGCCGATGACCCAATGACACAGTTCCAGAAGATCGATTTGAGCTTCTCCAAAATGTAGGGCAATATGCTAAGCTAAATGGGGTTCATTATCGATTTTCACTTTGACCTGGTTTCCGCACTTTCCAAATGCGAAAAGGACCCTGACATGCGGCGCGTGGAGGGGTGTCACTAATTTATAATATTACATATCGATATTAACGTTTTTGTTGGTATACAATCGATAGCTACATTGATATACAAAATAATAATACATTTTTTAGAATGTTATTAGAAATGGAAGTATAATAATACCATTTGCTCAGATGATGATAACTAACACTATTTGCCACTTTGAGTTAAATATGCAATCCAAACTAAAAAAATGTATTTCATTTTATCATAAGCTCAAACTCTTAATCCTCTACTTTACGTGCACTGGTCATATAGTAATAACTGCATAATTTTCCTTTCTCATTTGATCATAATATATATATATATATATATACGAGTGGTATTACCCGGCGTTGCCCGTGTTATATCTGTTCTCAAATACCAATGTATACCAATTTTCATGGCGATCGGTTGAGCAGTATAGAAGTTGGTGTGCTGCAACGCCGTCTAGTTGAAAGTTGCAACAAAGCGGATATATATAAAAACCTTAACCATGAAAAAATACATATATATGCCAACTTTCATGGTGATCGGTCAAACGGTTTCGGAGTCTATTAAACTCGGACAGACGGGCATACAGATATACCAACATCCATTTTTATATTATATTATTTTGGCCTGTTTTTAAAATTTAAACTTTGAATGCCTATATCTCGCTTATTTATAGCGACCGACACAATTTTCTTCCAGATTTAGCATTAAAATGAAAAAAATTGGAGAGAGGTTCCTGATACTGCAGTTATTCCACTTTTATAACTATGTGATAATACGTACATGTATATATTTTAATTAAAGAGTTTTGAACAATGAAGCACAAATAATTAAAAAGCAGGAATAATAATCACTGTATTACCTTCATAATATTTTGAATTTAGAATAACGCTTGGCCGACTATGACGTTTGTAGGTTTAACATAGCAGCGCCATCTATGGATTACTCAATAGATAACGCCATCTGTTAAAATCGTTTGGAACTAACAGATAATTGCGAATGTCAAATAATAGACATTGCAATAAAATAATATCGCGACTATAAATTAAGACGTAAGCTATCCTATCTTTCAAGTTGGATCAAACTGCACATTGTGTGCAAATTTGATTCAAATCGGTTAAGTAGTTTAGGAGTCCATCGCGGACAAACAACGTGACACGTAATTTATATATATTAAGAAGATATATATATATATATATATATATATATATATATATATATATATATATATATATATATATATATATATATATATATATATATATATATATATATATATATATATATATATATATATATATATATATATATATATATATATATATATATATATATATATATATATATATATATATATATATATATATATATATTTCATAAGGTTTGTAAAGAAATCCGTTTATAGGATCATGTTTTTATTTAAAATAAAATTAGTAAAAGCTACTTAAAAAGTAGCGAAGGAAATCCCAGGTTGTATTGGGAAATGCTTATGTTTGAATGAGATATACTTACGGATGTGCACGACTTTCGACAGGTGCAATGTAAGTTTAAAGGTCCTTTTGCAGTCGACTAACGATCACTATTCATCCATATATCTCATAAATAGGGCTTATCCTTATGCAACACAAAATGCCTTCAAATGAGACGAATTAAGCGAAAAAATTAAAAATTAAACTATTGATCATTTCGGCAAGGTCGTTTTATAAATGAAAGTGACATTACGAAATAATTCAAATTTCGAATGCTACTAACATTTAAAATATGATACTATTGGCTGAGTTTGTTATCAACGAGCCGTTAAATCGAATTAAAAATAAATAAAAAAACTCCATATGCTCAATGAAATGAAAGAAGAAACTTAAATCTTTATTTCTGGCAGAGAAGTTTATAAAAAAGATTGTATAATGTTATCAAAATAGGGTTAACCTATATAAAATTGTATAATATTAAAAAATTGTAAAGAAACATTGTAGAAAACAGTATAATATTGTTATATTTCATAAGGTTTGTAAAGAAATCCGTTTATAGGATCATGTTTTTATTTAAAATAAAATTAGTAAAAGCTACTTAAAAAGTAGCGAAGGAAATCCCAGGTTGTATTGGGAAATGCTTATGTTTGAATGAGATATACTTACGGATGTGCACGACTTTCGACAGGTGCAATGTAAGTTTAAAGGTCCTTTTGCAGTCGACTAACGATCACTATTCATCCATATATCTCATAAATAGGGCTTATCCTTATGCAACACAAAATGCCTTCAAATGAGACGAATTAAGCGAAAAAAATAAAAATTAAACTATTGATCATTTAGGCAAGGCCGTTTTATAAATGAAAGTGACATTACGAAATAATTCAAATTTCGAATGCTACTAACATTTAAAATATGATACTATTGGCTGAGTTTGTTATCAACGAGCCATTAAATCGAATTAAAAATAAATAAAAAAACTCCATATGCTCAATGAAATGAAAGAAGAAACTTAAATCTTTATTTCTGGCAGAGAATATATATATATATAATATAAATATATATAATATATATATATATATATATATATATATATATATATATATATATATATATATATATATATATATATATATATATATATATATATATATATATATATATATATATATATATATATATATATATATATATATATATATATATATATATATATATATATATATATATATATATATATATATATATATATATATATATATATATATATATATATATATATATATATATATATATATATATATATATATATATATATATATATATATATATATATATATATATATATATATATATATATATATATGTATGTATGTATGTATGTATGTATGTATGTATGTATGTATGTATATATATATATATATATATATATATATATATATATATATATATATATATATATATATATATATATATATATATATATATATATATATATATATATATATATATATATATATATATATATATATATATATATATATATATATATATATATATATATATATATATATATATATATATATATATATATATATATATATATATATATATATATATATATATATATATATATATATATATATATATATATTTTATAGTTTTGTGTATATATTCTTTTTAGAATTGATCAATAAGATGATTATAAAGTAAATAATTATAAAAGCCACTTACAACGTGAAGAACCTAAAGCATTCCCGAATCCGATCAAGGGAATCCTTCGTCACGATGTAAGTGGCTTTCATAATTATTTACTTTATAATCATCTTATTGATCAATTATATATATATATATATATATATATATATATATATATATATATATATATATATATATATATATATATATATATATATATATATATATATATATATATATATATATATATATATATATATATATATATATATATATATATATATATATATATATATATATATATATATATATTAAACAATTCCAAAGAAAAAAAAAGCATTCCTTATGATTAGTATAATTTGGTTACGATCACTAACATAAAATATTCGGTTCATGAGGTTCAACCGAGAGATTTTTCTGTTTTAATGAAGTCAAAATTAGAGATTTAAGCAATAGCAGTATAATTGGGGAACAAATATTTTGGTTTCGTTTATGTAAATCATCATATGGAAACATTATGATTAAGTGCAATTTGCATGAGAATGAATATTTTCTTACAGTTAATGTTAGAAAATATTCAGAAGTTACTGTGAAAGAAGCATACACTATACATCTAAAAATCAAAGCAAAGAAAAGCAATACCCTCCAAAGCCTTTTGCAATTCATCGATTTAATTTTTTTTAAAACGCTTTTATTAGGTCAACCTGTAGGTATGTAACTAACTATGTAATGGAATCTAAGGTAACTAATTTAACCATCTTCCAATGATCGTAGCGTCATGAAAATTGGCAGCTGTATGTAGTTCTGATGACAATACAATAATATGGTACTGTCGAACTGATCTGATGATGGAGTCGGAAGATATGAACTGGAACTTCATGATAGAACATCGTATCATAGCTGTGTTTGGACTTGTTAGAAAAGTCTTGGAATGAACTTTGACCACGATTAGGCTTCAAGATCTGATGATGTGGTTTTTCCGTGCATTTATAAAAGCGTGTTTTTAGTGTTTTTTTTTAAATAGTGATTATTTTTATATAAATAGTAACCCTTTTCAAATACCACAGTAACTAATAGTGTGGAAGTTGACTTTCATTATGTAATATTTTAGTTTTTTTTGGGCGTCTAACCTAATAAATTATTTCCTTTCATACTATCTTTTAATTATTGAATACTTAATTTAGAAGTATAGGATTGCCATAAAATGTTTTTATTATTGTGAGCGATAAGATATATTTAACACAATTTTTTGACGTTTGTTGCATCAATCGCATCAATTGTGGTTGATGAGGCGCAAAAATAATAACAAAATATAATAAGTTTAAATTTCAGTATGCAATTTAATTTCAAAAATAACTATTTTTGCCTCTCCTGTAAAATTTACTAAACGTCTTTGTTTCAAAATTTACAAAACGTCAAAACTACAGCCTGATTTCACTCGTGTCAAATTGTTCAAATATATACACGACTGTAGTGATATTTTTTTTGAACAATCAACATATTTTAAGTAGCGGACGATTTGGTTGCCGTAAGAGAAGCAGCAATCGAAGATGTTGTATAATAAGCCGTTGTTTAATAAGCCGAAATTGTACTGTACAAAAAGATATCTAGCCGTATATTGTAACTTATCCAAAACTTTTAATTGCGTCGACCACAAAGATGGATTTTTGTGGTTTAAATAGAAGGTCAAAAAGTTTATTTGTCAATTATAAAGGGTATGGGTCAAATAGTTAAAATAAAAGATCAGTTCAATACGGTCTATTCCCTATTTTTAAATACAACAAATCTGTATACTTTGCGTATTTTATCTCATTAATGACTTATGGACTACTATTTTGGGGAAATGCTGCAACCAGTAAAAGAATCTTTCTTTTGCAAAAGAGAGCACTGCGCAGCATGTATCAGGTAACGACTAGGACCTCATGCAAAGAATATTTCAGCAAGGCAAGGGTAATGACTATGTATTCGGCGTTCATATGCCAGTGTTTAATGTATGCTAGACAGCACCTCGCAGAAACTGCGATTAATGCAGACATTCACTCGCATCATACCCGCGGTAGGTCCCTTTTATGCGTACCCCGAATACAACTGGCAAAAGTACAGAAAAGCTACTTGTACCTTAGCATTTAGCATCCCTACAAAATTTAAACAGCTGAAGGACATAACATTTAAAAAAAAACATCAAGGAGATGCTGATAGGCCACCCTTTCTATAATCTGGCCGAATTTGAGGGCCATGATTTTTCAAATATTGTGCCCATTTAAATTACTTGAAAAAGTAGAGCCTTATTGTCTGATTATTTTATATGGTCTTATATCTGTACTTTTAGTTTAAAATGCATAACGTAGATTTAATTTGATTTTACTGACAATTTGAATATTACGATGAATAATTTTACTACGTATCTTTTCAAATTACTAACTACTTCAAATATTAGGCTTCTAGTTTGACAATCTAGTAGTTAATTCTTGACTACCTATGTATGTTCAGTAAAGAGTAGTAACGATTCTTACTACCTAACCCAATTATTTTGACACGTCCAAGAGCGGTTTTTAGCCGTCAATTGGACACGTCGAAAATGTAATGTAATGTAATGGTGTATCCCAGGGCCCTATTCTAGGACCCATTCTTTTTCTATTGTACATAAACTTTATATCCAATTATATCAAACACTTCAATATAACATTGTTTGCTTATGACAACAATATTGTTATTAGCCGCAATACACACGAGGCTGTCGCTAAGAAAGCTAAAAGTGCTGTAGGGTAACTTAATTCTTGGTTTAATGGCAATAAGCTCGTGTAAAATCCAGAAATGATGATGCCATTGGGAGCTAATGTACCCAGTGCAGCTGGGCCATTATGACTTATGTGTTAGGGTCGGCCCAACTCAACCGGCAACCTCCAAGCAGAAGTGGAGCCTGGGTAAGACTGATAACTGGAGAGGGGGGGGGGGGGAGGGAGTCTGGAAATGGCGTTGTTTCCTATAGAGCGAGGGTGGTTGTTAACCTTAAGCGACCGCTCTTGAAACGAACAACCGGCTACTGAACAGCCGGACAAAGGACGCCATAGTCCTCAATAGGTTCGGTAGACACCGAATCTCCGCTACTTAAGGGATAGGACCGCGCAAGCGACCTCGAATCCGTAACCAGTCGGGAGGCCGGAGAAATCTGGCCGAAACTGGTAGTACATGTCTCGCGGTAAAGCGTTGGTCTCTTACAGGCGAGTGGTGTAACTAGACAGTGAACTGTTTTCGTCCCAAAGTCTTCTACGCTCACCTCATGGGAGATAGAACAATCATTATCGTTAAAACTTCCTGAGGTGACGGGTTCGCCCATTGTAGTTAACACCTCCAAGGGTTGATGCCATTAGCGATAGCGGGTAGCGGACGGTTTCGTGCAGCTTGAGCCATAAGATATACCGTTTTTTCGGCTCTGTCCAACTCACGATTCAGGCTCCAATTTAATAGCCTCCTCGTGTGGAAGGACTCACGCGTCCCAGGCCTCACGGCTGGTGAATCGGTTTCCCCTATCTAGGGGATTGCCCCTCGCCACTAATGGACGGTTTCCGCACCGTGCGGTGACAGCCAAATGGTATAAACAGCGGAGGTGGATGTTGACCTGTCGTCACCCACTCTTGAAACGACCAGTCGGTACCTGATCTCGAGTTTATAGCCGAGCAAAAGATGCCATTGTATGCAATAGATTGAAACTGAGACACCGCTGAACACATGGCAGGTAGAGGTCCGCGCAAGCGACTTCGAACCCGTGACCAGTTTGGAGGTCGGAGGTATCTTGATAGTTAATTCCAGACGGGGATATCTCTCCAAAACTGGTAGTCAGGGGGCGAGCTTGCCCCCTGGGTAAGCCTCTCGTGTTACACGGTATGTTTGTATCGTCTCTAAGTCCTTGACGCTCACCTCAAAGTAGACAAAACGATCAGTATCGTTAAAACTTCCTTTAGTGACGAGTTCGCCCTTTGTAGTCGACACCTTCCCAACGTTGAGGTCATTCTAAATGTTCAATCCAAACAGAGCTTTAAAGAAATTATAAAACTAGCATACGAGTATAACACTATAGGTACAACATGTTACCAGTACATTCTTTTAGGTATCACACTAGGTATTACTTCAAAATGGAAAGATAAATGTGATTTACTAGGCACTGATAAGTAAGTTACCTTGTGCTTGTTTTGCCTTCAGATTGGTGAAAGGTATTTTAGACAAAAAGCGGAAAAAAACATATTTCAGATATTTTTATAGCATGATAAGGTACGGATAATGCTATGGAAGTTGTTATGATTGCTATAAACTTCAAATGAGGCTTTACTGAATTGAAATAGGCCATTATGATAATGACTAAGGAAAACGTGTCTCAGTCATGCAGACGGTTATTAAAGCGTCTAAATATTATGACATTGGCTTAATTATATTAAACAATTGTTGGCGAATTATCACAAACATCAAACGCCTAACAAAGGAAAGATGTACACGACTTTAAGGCTATAAAAAATAATATATAGTCTAACATTTACAAAAACAATGTGTATCTGCTAAGCCCAGAATATGCAGGATTAAAATATTATAATATACTAGCTGCGCCCAGCGGTTTCACCCGCGTGGTGATGGAAAATTGTGATAATACTTCTAATAGAAACATATATAATTATGCATTATATACGTGTAACTCCAACGGTTTTTGCGGCGCATCCCAGAATAGCTCGCAGATGGCAGTTTTTTTCCTACTTACTTGACACTATCGTTATAGTTTGGATAATTCACTCTATATCTTTATACATTATAGCCTATGTGTTATTCTGATGTACATGCTATATTATTGTAAAGTTTCATCAAAATACATTCGGTAGTTTTTGCGTGAAAGAGTAACAAACATCCATACATACATTATTACAAACTTTCGCTTTTATAATAGTAGTAGGATATTTTTCCATTTTATTTGAAAAATAATTATCACATTTTAATAAGTGGTAGTCGAACTTTTACAAGCAAAATTTGTTACTTTTGGGCAAACTTTTCTCATACCTGTAATTAATTATGGAGACACATAATATTTTTTTTTAGTTTCTTTAACTTTTTTTGCCAGAAAAGTAGGTAGCATTTTCGTTTCGTTTTCGAAAAAAATCAATTAAAGTCTAGTTTAAACGATGTTTTGAAAGTAATTTTTGAAATCAAAATGTATACAGGATGTTTTTACTGGACGGGCATTTTCAGTGGGTGAATCTCAAACCTTTATTTAACAGTTAACTTCATAAAAATAAAAAAAATAAATGTTTTTTTTCCAT
Source organism: Micropterix aruncella (assembly GCA_944548615.1). Classification (NCBI taxonomy): domain Eukaryota; kingdom Metazoa; phylum Arthropoda; class Insecta; order Lepidoptera; family Micropterigidae; genus Micropterix; species Micropterix aruncella. The sequence continues at coordinate 18,061,358 of OX155963.1, forward strand.
TTTTTTTATTAAAAGTTGCTTACTACATTGTATTGATTCACCCCCTAAAAAATCCGTCCAGTAAAAACACCCCGTATATCCGTCTTCGTCTTGAAAAAATGTTTAATCGTGTTCACAAAACTTTAACCCCTGCCGGTAAAGTAATAGGACAACTCAATGCTATTTTGACAGCTGATTTGCTGATTTTGCTGATTAGGCCTTTCCACGCCCCTCTTATGAAAATCGAGTGGATGAAGATATGAGTTTTCTTTCCTCTCTCTGTTTTTAATTTATTTTCTCTTCATGTACGCTTATAACTAGAGCTCTCGCTTCCTAGAAATGTCTCCGCACCCACTTTGCGAACCGATGCAAGAGAGTTGCTAGAATAACTATCGATGTTATCGACGCGAAGTGGACGCACCTATTGACTTCGCTCAGGCAGGCGAGGCCACGTTGACATTTTTAAAAAGTGACACCAGTGGCATTCCGCGTCATAGCTTTCGAAATATCCCCAGTCTGTTCGAGCGCAAATGACACAAATGCCATCACCTTCAGTTGCCTTTATGCAAACAAAAGGAAGAGAATGGCATTTGCGTAGATACTTAACGATAATCTTGCAACGTGTCCCGAAGAAAAACAAGGTAGGTACCTAAAGGAGATCATGCAGCGTGATCTGATATGAGATTTTTATGTTTAGCAATTACCTATATTACCTACACGTACCTACCTACCCATTTAATCTCATAAATATATTTTTAAAGAATTTAAATGGTACTTAGCTAATTTTGTACGATACACCTACGATGTATTAGAATGGTAGATATTCCGATCGAATATCTTACGTACAGCTGCTAAAACAATAGTAGGAGTATCAATAGAGTTTAAACTGCACGTATGCCAATTGGCGATTGATTGTTCGTTTTTGAGATCCAGATGCGAACGGATGGACGAGCGGACAACTAGAGTTGTCAACTACAACGGGCGAACCCGTCACCTCAGGAAGTTTTAACGATTAGTCTATCTATCTCCCTGAATTGAGCGCAGAAGACTTGGACAAACCAGTCCACGATCAAGCTCCGCCACATGCCCGTAAGAGGCCAACGCCTTAACCGCGGGATAGCGAGGAGTGTTACCCAGCGGGCTTACACTCATGCGCTAACTTCCAATTGCGACCAGATTACTCCAGTCTCTCGATTGGTAACGAGTTCGAGGTCGCTTGCGCGGTCCTCTCCCTTACTAAGCGGTGAAACCGTGTATACGAATCTATCGCGGACCACGGCATCCTTTGCCCGGCTGTTCACCCAGGATCGGGTAGCCGATGGTCGTTTCAAGAGCAGTCGCCGTAAGGTCCGCAACCACCCCCGCTCTATAGGAAACAGTACTGCTTCCAGACTCCCTCGACTGTTAGTCAGAGTGCACAATTGATTGGCTTACGCCGCACGGTGCGCAGACCGCCCAGGAGCGCCAGAAGGTTGATTCCTAGGGGAAACTAACCCTAAGGCCAGAGTCCTGCTCAGGCTCGCACTTCATGCGTGGAGGCCGCCGGATGGGTGTTGACCCGTGAGTGTGACCAACGATTGTTAAAGTGTGATCAATGATTACTACAAGCTCACACTAGTTCATCGTAATCTCCACCGGGTGCTGTCAGTGATCGCAATTGAATAGGCGAAAGCGCATAAGTGTAGACGTATCGCTGCATGCGTCTTGAGGCATTCAATAAAGCATGCGCTAGAAGCAAGATGAAATTGAAAGTGACGACGCAAGATGAAGACGAAATCACACGAGTGGGGACATACCTTTACGGGTTGCGTATTTATATTGATAAAGATGACAGGTAAATGTGGGCTATACATTTTAGAATGGATAAATTATAGTTTTTCGGGCTACTATTAAGCACTTTGCAATGAGCGAGTTATTTCTAACTCTCTTAAAGCTTCGATTTTTTATTGTTTTAACTATATCATATCTATATTTAATTTTATTTGATATATTTTTAGTTAGTTTTTTATTATAAATTTAACTATCTAAATTTGCCTTTTTACTTTACTTGGATTAGGTATTAAAAAAATATCAATATTGTTTTATTTTTTTTTTGTATTTAGATTTCTTTTATGTTAGACGATTTAATTTAGTTATCATTCTTTAGTTATATTTTTAAATGCGCTAGAAACGTTAGCCCTGGAACGGGTCTATCCCAGTTAGGCGGGGTTGAACAGGTAAACCTACGAAGAATTCTCTCATTTTATGTTTCTCCATTGGTTATCATCTACACAGGGCGAGTTTTAAATTAGTGACATCCTTGTAGTGGGTGAATCAGTACGACGAACCAAGCAACTGTTAATAAGATTTTTTGAGAAAAAAAACAAAAAAAGAGACATTTTTTGGAAAGTTTGTATTTTATTTTATTTTGAAAAATATTATAAAAAGCTACGAGCACGATGCGCTATATAGCGGTGGGTAAAATATAGGTAATAATATTTATTAGCCATATTCCACCTACCGCTAGATGGCGCAGTGCGCTCAACGCTTCTCAAAATTTTCTGCAATATAAAATATTTAAAATGTCAAAAAAAAACATTTTTTTTAAAGAAAAGTTGCCTTTTTCGTTGTACCGATTCACCCACTACAAAGATGTCACTAATTATAAACGCACCCTGTATAATGTAGCAATGACAATAGGTTTTGATAGTGACTTTAAAATAAAAAAAAAACAAAAAAAAAAAACAGCCGATTGTCGATACCAGCCGACTATTTGAACCGGCCAATAAAACAGAAAGTTTACGCCTTGGTGACTTGAGTTGTAATTACACTATATTCAACAGAAGGTAACTCGACTTCTCATGACCCACTTATTTACAAAAGTATTGATTGGCATGTGTTGTCATCTTTAGACATTGAGTTTTCAATCGTGACATCAACTACCAATATATGTTTCATATGTTACAGGTAGCATTGGCTTAGCGAGTTTGAAATGTAAATAATGTATAAAGATTATCATTATTACTGGTAATAAAAATAAAGTTATTTGCAACTTTAAGTCAGAAGTAAACGACAGAGATCTAACGACAAAACTACATACTTACCCAGTAATGCTCCCAGGCAGATAAGTGGCAATTTCCATACATGTAAATACAAAACTGCGAGCTTATTATCAAACTACAATATCTAACAGCTAACCTACACGTAGTGGTACAGTAGTTCGTTGCATACACTGAGAAAAACAAAGACGTGATGAGCTGCCTAAATACCATTTTTTAAAATCAAAATAATGGGCAAACAAGGACACAGTTCCGACTAGAAATGTCACCATGCTCGATAATGTATGGGGCATAATGGCGTATGACAAGTCTGGCAATAATATGGGAATGGTATCGCGATCGACATCAATTGGAGTATTTAAGGACCACTGCAAGAACAAGTTATTAAAGGATACTTTTTAGAAGTTTAAGGTTTTTTGTTTGTTTATACATGTTAAGGTGATTATTTTGATTTTTGAATTATTTGCTTTTGATATTTTTATTCTTATTTTATTAAAATCGTGAACCAATAATAGGTGTGACCTGGAAGGCACACCTATTATTATATTATATCCTAAGGCTATCATTAATTTGCTGCGTTTGTATTTTTATTACAGTCTTGGTATATCTTCTGTTTCCATTTTTAATTTCATTATTTATCTTTCATTTATTTTTTTACCTAATTTATTTTATTCTGATAAGCCAAGGTTAGTCACATCTGCATAGTCAATAATAGGCAAAAGGAGCGCCCTGTGAATAGAAGAAAACTTCCTTAAAATTTCCGATTTTTTGGAAAGCATGTATTCAGACTATTGAGCACATCTATTGGTGACTGACTGTATTGAATTCAATAATAGACAGATTGAATTTGATTGAATTGTTCCGGCTGCCATTTCAATTGTCTCTACGCGTTTTGCTCTAGTAATTTGATTTCAATTAGAACACTTTAGGTAAACGTAGGATCTACTCATGCCATCTAAATGTCCAGTGAAACGGCGTGTCAGCATTTACTGAAAATTATATGTCCATACTCAAAATACGAATTGGACCACTTTTGTAGTCGTTTTTACAACCGTTTTTTTTCCATACACTTGAACGAATCCCATTCATTATTTGTTGCGGTGCAAGATTAACCATTAGGTATCTATAGATTACAGTAAGATGAATGAATAGGTTCCTTTGTAGATAATGAAATTATCTAGATTTTTATCACAATGAATCAATGAAATCAGAAAGGATGTTCAATTTACCTCAATATGATTTTTATACGATAACGGAAAGTGCTTCAATTTGGTTTTACTGTTTAAGTGGGTATTTTTTTTCTTCATTTTAATCTCTCTTGGTGATACAATCCATTTGGAGGTCACGCTAACGCTGACTTGGCACACAAAATGAATGTCACGAGACATGGAAAAAATAAATACACAAATTATTAATTCAACACAGCAAGTGTCTTTGACTTTGAAGAGGCCTGGATGAAGCTGGATATTTTTACAGCCACGTACACAAACAAATGTTATGGCAAATAAAATACTTATATTTTATAAAATCAATCCAGACAAAGTATTTTCATCTTTTCGCAAAAGCAAAAAAATGCTATCTATCGCCCAATAGTTGAACTAGGTAGAATATCATATCATTAAAATGTTGATTTCTTGATTTATTTTAGGGTACATTTTAATTTTTTAATGTTATAATAATATTTTTGTATGTTTAAATTAGTTCCATTGAAATGCAATAGAGTGCTGTGTTTTTAAAACAAATTGATTTAAAATTTCAATTACGTAATCGTAGTCCGGGAGTTGGCCATCCGGACACAATCTACATTATAAAATACATAGACAAATCGATTATGCAAGAAAAGCCGGATAAAAGATATCCTTAAAAACTAAAACTCGTTAAATTTCTTTTATGTTAAAAGAAAAGTTGCTACTTCCGGTGAACTTTTTGAGGTCCAACCTATTGTATGAGAAGCAAATTTTAATTTTCATTCCAATTTAAAAAAAAATGTATTTTTTACACAGAAAGCGTCCATTTCTTCGAAATTGAAACCAAATATACACTGGAACTTGATACAGACGCTGATTCAAAAGTCAGCGATAAAAAGAGTGATAAATACTTTGAGCTTTTGTATTCAAAAACAAAATATTATGCTCAAATAGAAGCTTAAGAGACAGAAACTAATAAAGGTTAATACTTAATAGAATCTTAAAAAATAACAAGAATTATGTAGAAATAGAAGTATATTTTAAGGAAAAAAGCACTACAAGGACAACGGTGAAAAAATCAAAAGGCCAAGCTCCTGGAATCTTAATTATTCAAAACTATAAATTGTTTTTTTTCCAATGTTTTACATTATGCTAAGACGAGTACAAAAGAAATTCCAAGAAGATTTCGAGTATCAAGAAGTCCAAACACAGAAATATTGTAAGATTGTGTCTGATTGATAATTTTCATACGGATGTCCTTTGTAGCATTTCTAAGCTTTGTAATATTGAAATAAGTCGGTTATTAACCGAGCTGAAACAGTTTGCAGATCAGTACGAAAGTTTCATTATGGCTTAAAAAATTGAGAATGAAAATGAAAAATAAAACAAAAACAAGACAAGATGACCGAAGCTGAAGAAAACTGTGAAGAGGATGATTTAGAATCGGAATCTCAAAAAGATGAAAATCGTTTGAAAATCTATGGCTACTGCTCTGACAAGAAACAATATTTTCTGTGTTTATCACGCTTTGTTGTTTTTGAGCTCTCACAATATGGACTGTTTACTATTCTGTATGTAGCTTACAAATTTGTATTAACTATATTGTATACAAAAGTATTCTGTGTTTTCTGTGCTTAAAACAGTTAAAAATCAACTTAGGTCTGATTTTAGCCCAGATGTTATGTTTAATCTCCTTCTTAATAACGTAGAAAGGGAATTATTTTATATGTAACTTGCACAGAAATGTGGCCAAGAATAGTGAGGAACTAACCAAAGACTGTTAGGTTTTTTTTAATTTTTTTGTGCGGGGCGTTTCTAAGGTCTTTATGAGCCTTGTAACACTTCGACCATTGCTGATCTATTGTGTTCGCCACCTAATATAGTTCTGCGCTAAGCCTCGTGTCATTTAAGAACCACAACAGGCTTTTGGCGCCAGATTGTTTTACCTCCTCAGGTTGGAGGTAATGACCACACCCAAGTGGATGTATCTTTTACGCATCAGCGGGTCACACTCGCACATGAGGTGCAGAGGAGTTTCCTCTGCCCCTTGGCAGAACCTGCACATTTTCGTGTCCCGGAGCTTGAGGTTGTACATGTGTTTGTTCAGGCCACAGTGCCCAGTGACCGCCCTCACCAGTATGAGTAGATTGTTCCTGTTTAGCGATAAGGCCTCACGGGCCGTCTTAAGGTCGTAGGCCTTAATTAGCGCTTTGGATTGATTCAACCCTGGCGTGTTGTTCCAGTGGTTGACGGATTGTTCTAAACATATTTGTTTGAGAATTAGGTTTGCAAGTTTGGTTGAGAATTAGGACTGTTAGGTTAGGTTACTTCTCGATTTAAATTGTAAATAATTCATTTGCACCATATTTTCTTTTGATTATGAAAGCGTAGAAAACTTTTTTTCTCACTCATAAGCATTTGCTTTAATTAGATATTTTTTTTGAGGTTTTGCAGTATCATTTATAATATAGCTTTAGCACAGGTGAAGTTGCCTGGATCTAAAAATATTTCTCACTCATTTTCAAGTGATAACCACTTGTTACTATTTTTTCTAGTGTATACCAAGTTTACGTAAAATAAAAATAATATAACAATGTATCTTATAAGTAAAATACAGCAGAAAAGCTTTATTTTTCATAAAGATCTTTCATTTTCTTAGATACTTTTTAAGTGTTAAAATAGCGGAAAGAAATTCAGGCATGTATTTTTTTATTCCCGGGGGAAGACCCCCGGACCCCTCTTGATGAGGGGGGCTCTTTTCAATCTCCCGCCGAGGGCCCCCAAAGGAACCAGTCCTGGCCTGCTTCAGGGTATAAACAATTCGAATATAAAGTGCAACATTCTCTGATTCCTGTCCGCGAAGGTTTTTAAAAGCTTTAACCAACTCCCATTATCATGCCAAACTCCTTAGTTAATAGGGGTCGATGTCGATTAATTTAATATATTTATATTTTTATGACAAATGTTTAGTTTTATTTTTTATCCTTTATCGTATGGAAACTTAAGAGGGGGAGGGGGGGGGGGGGGGGTTAGAGAGCCAAAATGTCTTTTTTAAATTTTAACTTAAAGTTGAAATCTGATTTTATATCGGTTAGATCACAGGTACCCAAACTTTTTTGTCCCTTAGACCACTTACTATACTTACTATTTTCCATAGACCCCCTGCCTGCATAATATTAATTTTTCCTAAACTTACTAACATTAAATGATGTGTTTTTGACAGCTGACGCGGTACTGATACCTTACATACGGTTTTTGGTAAAGTGGACATTGTAAGAAATTAAAAACATGTACAGTTTTTAGTTTTTCATTTCTAAGCGTCCACGACCTTGAAGCACAGAGCATTTGAGAAAGCCGCACATAACTTGCACATTCATGTTGCTTGCTCATTCATGTGACGCATCTATCCTACTCGCTCGCACGGATACCCATTGAGTTGAAATTTTCTGACATATCCCACTCGAAATAAGAAAAAGAAATAAGAAATAAGAAAAAAATATTTTCAAAAACCCGACCTGGGTATAGAAATTACATATAAAAAAAAATGGTATTTCTACAAATAAAATTACATTTCAAATTATAAAAAAGTCTATAAAAAACTAATATTGAAAAAAAAACATAGAAATTCAAAAATAACAAAGATATAAAAACTAGAAAAATAAAAATAAACAGAAATAATGAAAAACATAGAGAATCAGCAATTCAGTAACGAAAATATATGAAAACTAGAAAAATAGAAAGCATCCAAAGAGTTCTACATAGACTACATTTAATAAGGATCCAACTATCAATCAACAATCAAGAAATAGAAAAATGCATCGACTCTTCAAAGAACAAAAAATCAACTGGTCTCGATGATATACCTGTTAGCGTAAATAAAATCCATAAACGTGTACTCGAACCTCCCCTTGTTAGTCATGTGGGTTGGCTTCCCTTAATCGACTTGTGATTCAATTTGAGTTGAGTGTTGGTTTCCTTCCATCATACTTAAGAGGCATGACGTGTTTGTTTATTGCTATTATTATTAGTTTTAAATACTATGCTGTCTGTACACACGATCTGTTTTAGAAGTGTTACGGCATTTATGGACCGCCTAAATGTTTAAGATGACTTGTCTAGATGAGGTCCACTAACACGGAACCCCTATTTACAACTTCTGCATCCCGTTTTTTTTCTCGCTACATTTTTAATCGATTTTTGCCTCCTGCAATTTAAAATCGACTCCTAGGGGTCCATATAGACCACTTTGGGAATCACTGGGTTAGGTTAACATTTGAAAGATAGACGTATTTTTTGCAATAGTAAAAAAAAACTATTTTTGAGATAAATGTTTCTACCGCTGCAGAAATGACATTATCTGCTTAAGTCGGAAATAGCGAACTTAATTTAGCCTGAAACAAAAAAGATAAACTAAGATATTACTTTTTATATATGTGTTTTGTAGATTAACTTAAAAATATAACTAAAACATTATTTTTATAATTTTTCAAGCCTTTAAAGAAATAAAATCGATTTTTAACTAGTAAAAAAGTATATAACAACATTTTATTTTATTTTTTAAAGTCATATAGAAGATAATTTTATATTTTTTTATTTTCTTTTTAGAACAACTCGATCAATTACGTATTTTTTTAATCACCAGCGCAATACTGAAAAAATTGGTTAGAGTAAAAACGCGTTTAAAGTTTTCTTTAAAAAAAAGTTTTTTACACTTAATGCGATCTGAGACTATCCGCTATTCCAGAGGTAAAAGATTCATAAATGGATTTCAAACTTGAAAAAAAAACATGAAAACATGTTTTTTAGGCCGTTTAAATCAGGCGCCCCCCTAATAGGTAAGGCCTTCTAATAGAATGTTAGTGGATAGGGTATTTATTTCTCGATGATCTAGGTCTCAATTTATATTTATCTATATCGGATGTCCCGGCCAATAGTGATTTCCATCAACACAATACCAGAAATAAATTTGATCTAAATCTAAATCGGCACCGCCTTAGCAAGGTGCGCAACAGTTGTCTTCACCAAAGCCTGTGTTATTATAATAAGGTCCCAACGCATATCAGAAGTCTTGGAGAGAAACACTTCAAAAAAATATTATTTAAGGGCTTAATCACAGTACACCAGACAGTAGCTTCTATTAAAACGAAATTGAAATCGAAGCAAGTGACCTCAGAAATATTAAGAGCTACCACAAATCGTAATATGATTACTCGTCTTCTTCTTGAAGCATCCTCCCGGCCATATTTACGGTGCCCTGGCGACGCAGATGCTATTATGCTACCGATTTGTTCTGAGAATGCCATATGGCGTCGACTCGTAAATCTCCACAAAAAAATAATAGTAAGAGCGGATACAAACTGCGCCCACAGCACGTCACAGCCAACAGCGCCGTAACTATGGGCCTAAGGACGCGACATGACTTACCCCTGTCCCCGCTTCCGTCCCGCATTGCCTTGTAGCTCTTGAGTGAACTTACTGGGTGTTATTATACTGTGGCTTAGTCAAGAATCCAGTATATGACTTAAGAGATTTGGATAATGCTGAATTCATATTCCAAGAGCATCCTAATGTAAAATAATCGATAATTCATGATAATCAACTTTGCCAAACAGCGTAATTTTTATTTTTATTTTTATCGACGACGGCTATATTGTTAGATTCGATAATTAATTTAAATTTAGATATTTTTTGTAAACGATTATCTATTTTCATGACTATCATTATTATCAGTAGTCAGTAGGGATTTCGTCCCGGGACTCTCGAGTCTCGAAATCCCGGGAGGTCTCGAAGGTTTCGACTTCGAGACCGATACCGAGACCGAGAATTTTTTCCCGGGACTTCGAGAGTGCTCTTAAACTTTTTGGTACGAGTACTTTACCTTCCTAATACTCACATTAATACTCAATATTATTAAAAGCATAGATTTAAGTAGCAAAACTACGTTTAAAAGTATCTGTAGTGGATAAACAAGAAAGTGTTCCCACAAATGAGGCTCTCATTGAAAAAGTCAGAAAAGTGGTAAGGCTTTTCCGAAAATCGCCAACGAAATCTGACAATATTCTTCAAAAACACGTCAACGATGATTTTGGCAAAGAGTTCTCTCGATTTTGCAAAAATTTTGGCAAACTCTCGTACTAGATTGCAAAACCAGGTGGAGCAGTCTAGCCGACATGTTAGCGCGTTTTTTTAAACTTATGCCAGTCATCAAAAAGAGTTTGATTTCACAATCAATTTTACTGAAGAAGAGATCAAAACGCTAGAAAACATTTCTGATGTGCTAAGCATCGTGAAAGCCGGTATTGAAGCTATTTGTAGACGCGATGCAACATTACTGACAGCGGATACTACTCTCAACTTCTGCTTAAGAAAATTAGGAAGTAAGCCAGATAATGTATACGCTAATTCACTCGCCGAAGCACAGTTTCGTCTAACGAAATCCAGTATTCTACAATATTTGCACAACTCTGAGGGTTACTTTGACGACTCACAAGATGAAGAGGCTTTTCCAAAGGCTTCCAGCGCTACAATGAATGAATCCATAATAAAGATTTACCAAAGATTAGATGACAGCTATTCTCCGGTTACTCAACAGTCTCCACAAACCTCAGTTCACAAGAAGAGCTGGAACGTGAGTTGAGGAAGGCACTGTACTGTGGATAACACTGATTTGGACCTGACCATCAATATAGAAAAAGCTTTGTATGAAAATGGGGGCCTTAAAGGCAAATACCTTTCACGTATACACAAATACTTGTTGACTGTAACACCAACAAGCGTAGAGGCCGAAAGAGCTTTTTCGTCTGCAGGCTTATTTTGTAGCCGCCTCCGGTCACGCTTGTCTGAGATGATTTGTGAGATGATGAGTGCGCGCAAAAATATTGTTTCGACAGCACTACTACTATTTTACCACTGATTTTTAATAAAGTATGTCCCAAATACTTGTATTTTCATTTAAATTGATTATTTTGAAATTTAATTAAAAAACATAGCTAGTCTCGAATCGCTCGAGAGTCCCGTGACTAGGTTTTAAATGCGAGACTGGTTCCGGGACCAGAAACCTCACCGAGACCGAAATCGCTAGTAGTCAGTATTCAGTATTCAATTCAGAATATACAATAAAAGCATGAATTATGAATTAAAGCTAATTATCGCATATTAGAATTCGTCAGTTGCTAGTAATATATTAATAAATGTAGATATAAAACTTCACACATTGAGCTCTTTGTTTGATCAGAAATTTTGATTATTAGATTATTTTCTATTTATCAATGGTTTTTAAACTGATTATAAATTACTAAAATTAATTTATATTGTCACAACTATATCATGATATAGTTAATATTCTTTAATTAATTACATTACATACAATTTTTGACTCAAAGACGCATCCAAGCGTAAGAAAGCCTATACCTACTGGAGCAGAACTAAATTGTATTGTATTGTATTTACTGTCAATTTCCTAATATATTTGATTTGCCATCAGATGAATCTGAGGTCTCGGAAGGGCATCGACCGTTGCCAGCACGCCATATTCATCCTCGTATCTACCTACAACGAAAAACGACATTCTTCAAATAACACAATTTCTCGAAACGAGTTGAAGGTATTCTGGTTCGTTCGTGCCCAAATAACCGGTTGTTTATCTACACGCAAATAACAGGACACGAACATGATATTATTATTAAGGTTATTTGAGGAATTTTAATTTGTATGAATACCATCACGTATGTAATATGTGTTTAACATCTAGATAAATATCAAATGTTTCTTATAAATGTACTACTCTCAACTTTAATAATTAAGACCATATCCTATGAGAAAAACGCAGAAAAATATCAATAACCACGAGCCAAATTTTCTAAGTATGTGCATACCAACAAGCAAACTTTTCAAGGTATGGAAGAAATTGGGTAACTTCGTTAATGAGATGTTTTTTACACGACTGCCCAACAAAAAAGGAGTGTAATGTGTTCAGGGTTCATGTGTGTATGTTTTCCGTTTCTTTATTCCACCATAACTTCTAAACGCTTGAAAAGATTTAAAAATGAGTGGTATTATTTGGTTGTATACCGTTATATACCTTAAATATCCAAATATTAAGTACGTAGTTGTTTAAATGTCTAAATGTCCAAATGTCAATAAATGAACATAAATACGAGTATATCGTGTTTAGTGTCAAATGAAAGGTTTCATTGAGTACATTCCAGAAATATACATGTATCTATATGGATATATACATAAACCACAAATATTTCATGAAAAACCGTAATAAAAATAAATATAAAAACAGTGGTTCACTTTCTCTAACGGCAGTCGCGTTTTTTATTCTTTCAAATAAATTTGCTTATTTTATTTGCTTAAATGGGACAAGGTTTTAAAAAAATATAGGTTTACTGTACTAACTGTGAGCTATGTGAGCTCTCAATCCATGGACAGAACGATCCGGGGCGTGATTTTACACCAATAGCAATAAAAAACATAAATTAGATTTTTTGGCGCGTACGATGTCTCACGCATGGATCCAAGATATCTTAATTGTCAAGTCAAACATTGATGAATCCTCTGAAGCCCTTAGAAAGATTTTAAAATGTATTAGTTTATCAGTAAAATACAGCAAAAGATAAAGAACTCCCGAAAAAATCTACCCAATAATTTTTTGCCAAACTTTGAAAGATTTTCAATTTCTACAGCGATTATTATTATCATCACAGAAAACGCCTTTTTGATCATTTTAGCGTTTCTTTAAACTTTTAAAGCCCTTACGGTTTGTTAACTTTTATACCGCTACGGCTCACCTTAACGCCTAACGACAGTAGGGCGGTGTCGACTACAACGGCCGGACCCGTCACCCCAGGCTGGTATGACGATATGTGATCGTTCTTTCAGCTGTGGGATGAGCGTAGAAGACTTAGAGACAAGACAATCTACTATAAAATCGAAGACTATCGCGGTTGTTTGACATTATAAATAGGATAGAAAACGAATTTACCGCGTGAAATTTGTAGGACCCGACGTATCGGTGACGTTGCAGCCGCCGTTCGGTGATGTCTACCCTAGACAACGGCGGCTGCAACGTCACCGAAATGTCGGGTCCTACAAATTTCACGCGGTAAATTCGTTTTCTATCCTATTTATAAGACAATCTACTGTCTAGCTCGCCAACAGCCCTTTAGAGTCCAACGCCTTACGGCGAGGCACCGGGAAAGGTACCCAGCGGGCAGCCTCGCCCGCCAACTACCAGTTTTGGTAGGAAATTTCCGTAAAAAAAAATGCGAGGGACCAACTATATGGTCCCATGGTAGTCATTTTGCTATACGCTATTATCCGTGCACCTCGTGCCCCATGTCATTTTCCGAATACTGAAAATGTTGCTTATTTCCACCATTTCCAACAACTCGTACTGAAAAACTGTATGCCTATCGATATTTCGTTAACATGTGTTAAGTAGTAACTTAATATAAGTACTTTTGGGGACTGAGCTAAATGTAAGCGGTGGCTGAAGTGCGGGGACCGGCGTTCGTAGAACACGCGTTCTTTCATTAGCGTACATACCTATACCTATTACTGTCGAGTAGCACCGAGCGAGTGATATCACATCACTAATGTCTTTGGTGGGGAGACCGAACGCCGGTCCCCGCACCTCAGCCACCGCTCACATTTAGCTCAGTCTCCAACTATACTTTCATTAAATGCGTCCGTTGGTACGGAGCTATACTCGTATCTGGTCTCTGCCCAAATACACACACATTCGTGCACGCCACGCTGTTTCTTGATACACTCGTAAACTACTGAAGATATTAAGATATGACTTACTACAAGAGGCATTATTTTCTGAATCTAAGACAATTTCGTTTTTTATTCTACCGCTACTAATAGCGGTTATAAAATATTGAATTTTCAGATTATAACATTTTTAATTTAAAACCGGATAAAAATATCGTAAAGTGACGTAAGCGAGAGTTGTAGGTAGTGTCCACAAGTTATGTATTTTTTAATTTTGAAAAGGCCGCTTTTCAAATCTCATTTTAAAATATAAATAGAATGTATAAAGAATGGTTGCCCTTGTATTTTTCTTCAGAGACACAAATATGCAGGCAATTTACTAGGGAATTTCGATTTTATTTTAGTCTGGCTTGTTTTCTTTTGGCGATGACTGATATTTTTAATCAGTGCTTGGGAAATCCATATTATAGTGGCGTGGATATTTGGCTAGAAATGAGTTTTATTCCTTTTGTTCTTTTTTTGGGATTTATGAAAGATATGGATTAAAAATAAATATTTGGAAAAATATATATACCCAGTAGGTGTGTAAGCATTGAAAGAAATATTCTCCTATTATAATATATATTTTTTTTATCTATATAAACGATGACAAACCAAACAACCCAAAAAGCGTCTCTCTTTGTTTATGTCTGCTTGATAACCCTAGTCTCAAGAGCCACTGTACATATTATCATTATCGGTAGATCATATATCGATGATTATGATGCGGTTCACTGTTCGTCAGGGCGTCTTTCGAGGAAGGTTTCTGCGTAATAAATTAATATATTTTAAAAAATCGGTTGTGTCACCCCAAGAATTTCACGGCAAGTAGGTAAGCCCCGCTTCCAGCCAACCTCCCCCCCCCCCCCCGCGTTGTCGTGAAGCATCGCCCAGGCACTGGCACAGTCTATTGTGGCCAGGTAGCGGCAATGTTTTTCGCACGCGGACGACCCTTTTCTCAATCTTTCCAGAACAATTAGAGTAATTCGTGAGTTTCGGCAGCTTTTTTTTCAAGTTTATGCAAAATTTGATCGCGTAGTGTTGTTAGAAAGTTTCCGCCATCGCGCCTCGTGATGTAGTCTCGAAACAAGGGTGCACTAAATCAGCTATCCTGATTTTCTGGTTCTCGCAGCAGACTGACCGTTGGTGAGCTATGAAGATAAGAGAACCCCCTCCTCACCCAACCGGTTCGAACCCGCTGCGACCAGTAGGATGGAAGCAAAAAACATATCTTATGACTTTGGGACACACCTTGTATGTGTACAGATAGAGTAATGAGTGTTTTTCCTTGTTATAAGTTAAACATTATTAGTTAAATATTAGTGATTACTTTGTACGTAGATTATTTAATATTGTCATGGCGAGTGTATTTTCTTTGCGAATGAGTGCGCTGGGTACGGTTGTAACATATTTTCTATTTATTTATTTATTTCCCAAAACATACTTAACCTTACAGATGATTCCAAATCGTTAATTATTTTTCTAGGCTATTATTCTAGATTATAACTATTATTCCACTATAGACTTTTATTATATTTCTACTGTTAATAATATTATTATTACTCTACTCCATTACTATTACTATCATTATTATTCTAATATATAGATTATTATTCTAGACTAAAACTGTCACCACCGACCCCAAGCACTGTCACAATCGCCGCTAGGGTGTGCTATGAGTTAAAGCGACTTGATACCTGGGAACAACCATATCTGAATTTTTTTAATTTTATAATTTTTTTGAAAAAGATAAGCAATAATTAAAAAGTTTATAAGTGAATCCCTCGATAAGTAATCAATTTAAAATTTGGACTCAAAAAAGTTGCTCATTGCCTTGGACATTAAGGATTTAAACTGACTTCGAATACATTCAGGCGCGTTTACTCCTACAATATAAGCGGTGAGTGTGTTTTATTATAATTTCATTATATCGACTGGTTAATTCTCTAGGGCAGCACTTAGCCTAATTTTCTTATATAGGCCCCAAATTAATTACAAATAATTAAAACGTGAAAGCGCTCTGGCAGTTACGCTAAATATGCTTTGCTATTAACACCCTTATACCACCACTGCGTAAAGATAGTTATTCTGTGCTAGCGCTGTGCTAGAGCATTTAGTATGCGCTTAGTAGCCGGCGCGAGCGGACGTAGAATCTGCGCTTGGCGGATCGTCAACGCTGGATTTTTATTCGTCAAATCCAACAAAATTGACCTCGCCTATTTTTTCGCGTGTACGCCCATTTCGGGTATTTTTCTGAGGTCTCATGTCGCCTTAACTATTGAACTTAGGGACAAACGTGTCGTATTTATACGTAGACAAATGTACATTTTCCTATAAAAACACCTTACTGTTAGCTAACTGGCATACTAAAACTGGCATACTGGCATAACAAAATTATGGGCGATCAAATAAAAATTGTCCCAACCGTACCCAGTCTATCCTGCAGAGATAAATTTTATAGAAAATGCACTGCAAAATCGATGAAATCATTGAAATATTGGGTTCGATTGCGTTTATTTCTGAGCTAAAACTGAAATTAGTTCAAGCGAACAAGATAGAGCAATGCGTTAGAGCGGAATATGAAACGATCGATCGTCGATTTTCCAGCTTCAAAACTACATGTCGAATTTATATTAGTCCGAATACGTTTGAACACATTTCGTGCTGTCATAGATTCAGATACTTTATCCTTGGTGAGTAGTTTTAATGCGAAAAAGTGACAATCGTTCATTTCACATTCCGCTCTAGCGTATTGCCTTGTCTCGTTCACAAGAAGTAATTTCCGATTTTATTTCACAGAGAAACGCAATCGAGCTCATTGTCAATGTTAGTTCCTAAAATACCTTTGTAAATAAGTTAAAACCGTTAAATTTGTTCGTATTTGTTAATTAAAGAATTGTTCGACATTGTAACCTAAACAATACATTTAAAACGTTTCCCATGCGAACTCGGGGAGCGCAACTTGGACATAACAAATAAGACAAAACGTGTAGTTTGTGCTACAAACTCCACGCTGTAAAATCCGCGTTTGTCTTTATTTCAATTGAAACAACCGCGAGAGTTTTCGATTTGACAATATTTATATAATTCACCCGAATAGAAAGACGAAAAGGTATGAAACGCAGTGGTCTTGCTTATATATCATATCACCTACCCTATGTTTATGGTATGTAGGTAACTATGTATGTATGAGAGGAAAATAACATAGGTTATTAACGAATAAGGAAAAGGTTTTCTTTTTCGCGCTGTAAAGTGCCTACGTCGTCGCAGACAAAACATACAGTGTGTTCAGCAAACATAATTTGTAATAGCAAATATAATCATAAGAATGCATCTATAAGAAAAAAATTGTTACCTACTTAGAAATTGTCGTGGATCGACTCAAATCTGTTGAGCCAACTCTGTATCGCTTAATATGCAAAATTGAACCATGTGTTATGATAATTTACATGATGTTAACACTTAAACGTTAATGTAAAATTAAGATAAAATACTTAGGAAATAAAGTGTAAGTAAAATAATCATAAATAAAATACAAATACAAATAAATAATAAAATACAAATAATTAAATAATCAATTAAAACGCCTATAACACAGTATACCGAGACAACTGTAACATTAGACTCTCTCTTGAACGACTGGGCATTGTGGGAAGAGGGTGTGAGGAATGTGGGCAGAGGGGTACGTCTCGACGAACGCTTTTGGTTCACGTTACGCACAGGTGGCGACTTTTTCGAACGTTTGCATATACGCGTGGGTTGAGTAGCTAACATCTGGCGGCCATATCCGAGCCCTTACGACTCGTGATGTATTCGCTTCGATTTCAATTTTCTTTTAAGAGAAGCTACTGTCTTTTACTGTGTCTATAGGGAGCGAGGGCGGAAGCGCTATCAATTTGTTTGTAATGGTACTCTCGAGAAAGTGTAGATAGCATTAAAATCAGTTAGCGGCTGCGTGCTCCAGAATATATTTCAAAGTATAAATCAAATTCTAATTCGCAAACTAATACATGAAATTAGTTCAAATTAAAAATAACTGATGGCAATTAAATCAATTGAGGCTACCCTTGTCGAGTACCTGAACGAACTATTTTGACATTGAAAAATAGTCAAGGTTCAAAGATTTTATGATGCAACGACCCATTTTGTGTAATGCCGTTTTTGTGAGCCCCAAAAAAGACCCCCCCCCCTTTTTATTCGGGTTAGTTTGTTTGGTGCAGCAGTCAAAAGACCCAAAATTGCTAATTCTTGTAACTTGATAATTAAGTTATAATTAAGTTAGCTAAGGAATGATTAGGTTAGTTAAGTTATAATTATCTTAGTTAAGTGGTAACTAAGTTACTTAAAATTGTGCATTACTTGAATGCAAAGTCAACATTTGTGAGAGCTTCCTGAGAGCCTATTTTACTGAAAGCTTATACGATTGGTATGCGTGAAGGCTTATTTATGCAAATGGCATAAAATAAATGAGTGAACAAAATGATCTATCGTATAGTAGTTAGACACATTCCGTTAAATCTTATGAGTCTATCTGGAAATTCCAGTTGTCGAGCTTGTGCCTGACAACAATTTATACTAATCTATACTAATATTATAAAGAAGTCATGTTTGTAAGTTTGAAAGTTTGTATGTATTGTATTCTCCAAAACTACTCATCCGATTTTAAAAATTCTTTCACTAATGGAAAGCTCCATTATCGATTAGTGCCCCCCCCTCGTTACGAATACTGGTAACGAGGGCGGGGCACTAATTGATTTTTGATACCATGAAAACCCTATACCAGCGATGCACAGACTGCGGCCCGCGGGCCGCATGCGGCCCGCCGACACTTTTTGGGCGGCCCCCGTCCTCGAAATTATTTAAAAAATATTTTTTCAATATACATACACTAGGTAGGTAGAACACTGTGCACGCTCGCCGAGCGCCTCACCGCTACGACGCGGCGACGCGACGTCTCGTTCGCACTTCGCAAACATTTTCAATAATGAATAATGCTAATAAATGTAAGAACCGAAATCGTCTTAACAACGAAAATCTTGAAGGCATTTTGCGCTTAGCCACTACTAAAGTGACCCCTAACATACAAAAAATTGTGTCTTCTACACAATGTCATGTATCTAACTAAGAATAAGATGTATTCTTGGTTAGATATATAGAATATTCTTAGTTAGATAATAGAATAGAATACATGTTATTCCTAGTATATTATACTGTAATATGGATAACAATGATACGTATTTGTAATCTAAAATTTTCCATTCTTTAACTATTGTATTGGCACTGATATATTTTATATTATTATTATGACATTGATACACGTGAGGTTGAATGATCCAAATTTTCAAAAAAGCAGAAAAAAAATAATTATTCGAAGACCATAACCATAACATTGTTTCATAGGCCCTCCGTTAGTTGGAAGAAGGTGATGCGGCCCTCAAATAGAAAAAGTCTGTGCATCGCTGCCCTATACCTACTATTGATTATATAGGATATTAGATTGCTCAACGCTGTGCTACTTTTTTTTAGCTAGGATTTTAATACGAAGCGCAACTTGCAGATGGCACTCATAGTTCAAAAAATTGATTAATCTTCTCTTTTGTTTAATATGGCAGCGGTCGTGGTACAGCAGTATGGCGGCGCACTGTAGATGGCGCTCTAAATACGCCTATACGGCATCTTATCTCAAAATAAAATATTAACACAATAACAAACGATTGTTTAAGAAATATATTTTTTAATTTCCTATACAGGTTTTCAATAATTTTCGTAATTATTACGTTACTCACTTTAAAGTTCAGATAGGCTAAAAGACGGCATTCTATATCTCCGTATTATTTCTGTGTTACAACCACCCTATAAGATATGCGATAGATAGCACTAGTTGAATGTTATTGTCATTGGTTAAATAAAGTATTGGTTTTCGATAGTCAATCAGTCATTAATAAAAAAAATTATTATCAATGTTATTATAGATGGCGATATAAATTGCTATTTCCATATACCAGTGCTATTGCCATATATATGAAAATATTCATTTTCTCCCGATATTCTTCTTTTCCGTGGGTGCCTATCCCGCCTTATCTATAATGCCTTAACTTCGAAGAAAATAGATCAAGTACTCAGGATGTATAAAGTTTCGGTTGAATATATTATTTTTCTTCCCTAGATTCCTATCCTGCCTTATATAGAGTGCTTTAATAGATAACCAAGTGCTTCGGATGCAAAAGGAGTTTTGAGGAGTGATGTTTGGGAGGAAGAGGTTTGGCGGGGAGATTTGGGGGAGAAGGGGGGTTTGTTTGGTGGTGGGGGGAAGGGGGAAGGGTTAGGGTGGAGGGCGTGTTGGGTTAAGGGGGTTGTCTGCTTGACGGGAAAGTCTTGAGGTGACATAACCAATTTCTTTAACTGTAAGTGTCACCTACACGTTGCGTTTCGTAGTAGAATTCTAGTTGCCTAATTGTAGTACGAACTATTTGGCCCTTGCTGAGTTGGCCACGAAGGCCCATTTTGTTCAGGGTTGGTCAACACCCATCCGGCGGCCTCCACGCATGAAGTGCGAGCCCGGGTAGGACTCTGGCCTTAGGACTAGTTTTCCCAAGGAGTCAACCTTCTGGCGCTCCTGGACGGTCTATACGCTCCGTGCGGCGTAAGCAGATCGATTGTGCGTTCTGACTAACAGTCGGGGGAGTCTAGAAGTAGTACTGTTTCCTATAGAGCGAGGGTGGTTGCTAACCTTACAGCGACTGCTATTGAAACGACCATCGGCTACCCGATCCCGGGTGAACAGCAGGTCAAAGGACGCCGTGGTCTGCGATAGATTCGGTTTACACCGTTTCATCGCTTCATTATATAGGGAGAGGACCACGCAAGCGACCTCGAACTCGTAACCAGTCGAGAGACCGGAGTAATTTGGTCGCAATTGAAAGTAAGGGCGTGAGTGTAAGCCCGCTGGGTAACATACCTGGTTATCTCTCGGATAAGGCGTTGGCCTCTTACGGGCATGTGGCGGAGCTTGACGGTGGACTGTTTTGTCCAAGGCTTCTGCGTTCACTTCATGGGAGATAGAACGACCATAGTTAAAACTTCCTGAGGTGACCGGTTCGCCCGTTGTAGTTGACAGCTGTATTTGTAGTACGACTTTAATCAATCTAATACGCTATATAATTAAAGTCTGTAGGTACTATATCGATGGTATGTACCCTGCTAACGAGCGAGTTATCGGAGCTGTACTACAATCATACCTGCAGAGGGTGAGGCCAGGTAGGTGAAAATGTCCATTTATTACTATGTTTTCCCCACGATTGGGCGAATGACCCATAAAGGCACTCGAAACTGTATAACAAGCCGATCTCTGTCAACATCTTTAGACGACCTTCATCTGCCTTTGCGCTGTGGCGGGTCCCTGCAATTGTTAATCGTGTATGAGCGGTGCCACTATGTGATTTGCCACCATTGTGTCTATCACTTAAGCCGCCACACACTAGAGAAATTATTGATTCCGCTTTGAACCGGTTCGCCAGAGCTATTCACAGCTGATTTAATCAATATTGGCCCACTCTCTTTGCATACGGACGGCCTCCACAATATTTCCAAACACTGTTGTAATAATGCCTTAATCTGAGTAGGAAGGCAAATAATAATACATCGGAAATCATGTATATACCGTGGAATATTGAGCGCAATTTTCTATTTAGACAGCGCGACTTGTATAGAGAAACCGCTTGTCTGCTATACCTACTCACGTATTTAATGGCCCGTATTTTGTTTCTCACAAGCCTAATCTTATTAATGCTTTTCTTAATACAGGATTTTAGGAACCATTACTATTCATATTTCGTTTCTTAATATTTGAGAACGAGCCTTTGAAAATTTGAATTTGTTTAGTTAGATAACTAGAGCTGTCAACTACAACGGGAGAACCTGGTACCTCAGAAAGTTTTAACGATATTAGATCTTTCTGTCTCCAGTGAGGTGAGCGCAGAAGACTTGGGACGAAAAACAATCCACAGTCTAGTTACGCCACTAGTTCCTCAGATGCCAACGCCTTACGGCAAAGCACCGGGAAGGGTACCCAGCGGGCAGACTCGCCTCCTGACTACCAGTTTGGAAGGATATCTCCTTCTGAAATTAACCTTCAGGATACCTCCTGCCTCTTGACTGATTACAGGATCGAGGTCACTTTCGCGGTCCTCTCCTTACGTAGCGGTGATACGGCGTCTACCAAATTTATCGCGGACCACGGCATCCTTTACCCGGCTGGTTCACCCGGGATCGAGTGGCCGAATGGTCGTTTCAAGAGCAGTTGCTATAAGGCTAACAACTACTTCTGCTCTATAGGAAACATTACTGTTTCAAGAATTCCCCGGCTGTTAGTCGGAATGCGCAATCGATTAGCATCGATTTACCTCTCCTCGGGCACTATTAGTCTTAAATTCTTCCACTTGTCTGTATGTTATGTAATAATCTTTATTTTCACAATGCGCGCATGTACCACTATGTTTCGGTTAGCTGTAAGACATTGCCATGTGGCAATAAGCTCGCCTTTTTTGTATACTTTTTAAGTGCAAATAAAGAGTTTATTATTATTATTAGCTGACGCCGCAAGGTGCGCAAACCATCGAAGAGGGCCCGAAGGTTGACTCCTAGGAGAGACTGGCCCGCAGGCCAGTGTCCTACCCTGGCTCTCGCTTCTGCGTGGAGGCCGCCGGATGGGCGTTGACCCGTGCGTTTGACTGACACTATACAACTGGGTCTTAGTGGCCAAACTGCAACAGGGCCCATTCGCTCCCTGTTTAGTTAGACAGTACACAATACTTTGGATCATTATTTTTCCACCTGTTTTAAATCGCAACCACCTATTTAGTAAAAAAAAACTCCTTCGCGACCCCTTAGACTGCTTTCTCTTCCGCATCTGTAAGCATCCAATAAATACAGTTTTTGTAGAAACTATTATACACCAAAAACTACATTAATTTTAACTGTTTTCACTTTCGAAGCTGTACCTTACCGTTTCCACCAAAATAAAGTTTGGTGGAAACGGTAGATCAAAATAAAGTTTTGTAAAATTAATTTTTTTATTTATTTATTTTACATATACATTCAAATGCCTGAGCACAACAGAAAATGAATTAACAATTTAGAAAATGCCGTTGTATACTTTTAAAGTTATATACACATCTGTCTGAGCCCAGGTTACATAGCGCATACATTAAACGCAAATGATTATCTTTCAATTGTGCTAAGCAAAGAGTAACCGAGCTCGCCTTGCTAGGCACCCCTGTGTTAAGGCGAGCTCACTTCGGGAGTCACACTAGAGTGACACATTTTTTAAAATTATTTTAATTTTAATTTATATTCATTATATATTAATTTTTTTAAATTCCCTTTTTTCAGTATTTCAACCAATTATCGCAGACTAAACAAGCGCGAATCCCCTCCTTTGCTATATAGAGGTGACTGTCGCATCGTATTCATATGAGCTCCGCTCGTTTCACTGTAATTATTGTTATCCATATGCAGGTAGGCAGATAGTTTCATATTGAACGCAAGTGTTTCTCTTCCGAAGCTGTAAATGTTTGCATATAATATAAATTACGATTTTTTCACAATTTCGATGATTGTTTTTAGATAGCCTGTGACCCCCGGGATAATCTTCCTGACCCCACGGGGTGCGACCCACTGGTTGAAAGTCACTGCTTTAGATAAATGCTATTATATAATTTAATTATTATATATTGTAAAATTCAAAGAACAAAACCATTGATTACGGAATTGATATAAATAGATAACAGCATAAGATTAATTCAATCTAAAAATCGGCGCTAAAGACAATTCATTAAATATTATTTTACATTTGTAAGGATACTTTGACTATTTTTGATGTTATTTGTTTAATATATTTTTAATGATTTACTTATTATTGATAGTTTTATATTTTTTATGACATTTTGTTTTGGATTTTATGTAGGCTATTAGGGTAATTTTATTAAGTACCTACGATAATGTTAAAAAAAATCTAAAATAATAATGATGAAAATAAATTGCCTACCTTAGAACAGGCGGCCGCCTTGTTAGCACTTGACTATTTAAAATTGTAAAAAATGTAAATTGAAAATGAATAAATTATTTTGAATTTGAATTTGAAAAGGTTTCCGAAGACTCACACCTCAAACTTCAAAGGCAATCAGATTATTATTTGACATGATATAGTAAAAAATATACTAACTTACTTTTAAATATCTTGAGGTGGAAATTTTTAATTAACTTCTAAGGTCCTAAAATACAAATTACATTCTATTATTATCGGAGAGAAAATTTAACTTAATTCCTAGAGTATCAAGTTTTGTCCGCGGTATTTCCTAATACATGCTAAAATTGAAATTGAGTTCGCGCGCCACCTTCTTCGCCATATTCGTTCGGAATTCATTTGTGCGTTTCTTTAATATAGTTTAAATTGCAGAAAACTGCGTTAAATTGCAAACAGTTACAGTTTTCAAACAATAAAAAATAAATAGAGTTGACTGTATTGCAGTGCCCCCTGTGCCATCGACATTTCTATGCCGATGCAGTTTTAAAATCCGACAAGTCCGATTTAGGTCCTGTGAAGAAAAGATATGCGTCGACAATATCATATGAAGAGAAAGTAATAATTTAGTGTTTATTTATTTGTGTATATAATTGATATCAATTGAATTTATTAGAATAAAGAGAAATTTCGACTGGTCAATTTTCAACCGTTTTAAATTACCTCGAATAAAAATATACCTAAAAGAAATATATAAAAACACGCTGTAATAGCAATGTTTACAAAAAAGTAAAAAAAAATTGAAAAATACATGAAATTAGTTCGAATAAAAAATAACTGATGGTAATTAAATCAATTGAGGTCACGCTTGTCGAGGACGCGAATGAACTATTTTTACATTGAAAAATAGTCGAGGTCCAAGGATCTTATGATCCAACGACCCATTTAGTGTAATGCCGTTCTTGGGAGCTCCACGAAAGAGGGGCCTTTCATGCGGGTTAGTTTGCTTGGTGTAGCAGTCAAAGGACCCAAAATTGCTAATTCTTGTAACTTTGATAATTAAGTTATAATTAAGTTAGTTGAATTATGATTAGGATAGTTAAGGTATAATTATCTAAGTTAAGTGGTAACTAAGCTACTTAAAATTGTGCATTACTTGAATGCAAAGTCAAAGTTTGTGAGAGCTTCCTAAGAGCCTATTTTATTGAAAGCTTATACGATTGGTATGCCTGAAGGCTTATTTATGCAAATGGCATAAAATAAATGAGTGAACAAAATGATCTATCGTATAGTAGTTGGAGACATTCCGTTAAATCTGACGAGTCTTTTATACTAATCTATACTAATATTATAAAGAAGTAATGTTTGTTAGTTTGAAAGTTTGTATGTAGGGGGTAATCTCCGAAACTACTCATCCGATTTAAAAAATTATCGATTATTGTCACTCCCGTTACGAATACTGGTAACGGGGGTGCTGCAATATGCCCGCTAAACGGTCGATAAAAATTGATTTTTGATACCGTGATATCCCTATACCATTGATTATGTAGGATATTAGATTGCTCAACGCTGTGCCACTTTTTTAGCTACGATTTTAATACGAAGCGCAACTTGTAGATGGCACTCATAGATCCAAACATTGATTAATCTTCTCTTTTGTACAATATGGCAGCGTTCGTGGTACGGCAGTATGGCGGCGCACTGTAGATGCCGCTCTAAATACGCCTATACGGCATCTTATCTCAAAATAAAATATTAACTCAATAACAAACGATTGTTTAAGTCATATCTCTTATTAGTATAATATTATTTACTTAAAGGAATATTTTTTTAAATTTGGTATACAGGTTTCAATACCTAATAATTACGCACTTTAAAGTTCACAGTAGTCACAGTCACAGTTCACAGTAAAGTAACAACAGTAGCAATCAAAACGGTATAATTTATGAATACAGTTGGGATCAAAACGATCAAAATATTCCGATTTCAATCGAAATGGTCTAAACGAAAATTTGTTTTTTTTAAATTATGTCCCATTCTTGCAAAGAAAAATTACTTGCGAATGCTTTATCTTATACAAATCAGCCAAGGTATCAACTTAAAATAACAAAATATAAAAATAAACATATGGTAGTATGCTATTTTTTTTTGCCTCTCTTGTAAAATTGAGTTCAACGCTTTTAGATCGTTTTGTTCGCGGACTTCTCAATAAATTCTCCTAGCTATAATGTTCACGTAATGAGAATTGAATGTATTTGAAAAAAATGGTTATGAAACATTTCAATTATCGTTCCTTTTGGTCCTTTCCCAATTACAACAAAGCAGCTACTTTTCATAGACTTCAATCATTACAATCAAGAGGAAAATGCGCAGAAGTGGTATTTTTCCGTAAGTTGTTGACAGGTTGAATCGATTGCTCTGATCTGCTTAGAATGGTATCTTTCCGTGTACCATTGCGACTCACTTGCCAAACGTAGTCATTCCACCTTCCGCAGGTTGGCACTAATTATGTACAAAACTTTTACATTTATAGGGTATTTGGAATTTGTATAAGGATCTTTGCGATATTGACGTATTCAACATGCCATCCACCGCTCTCAAGAAAACTATGATTAATGAAAGCGTTGACATTTCATTGCAATATAATAATAATAATAATAATATATATTCATGAATATATTTAAATAGCATGCATGTTTGACTATCTATATATATATACATATATATATATATATATATATATATATATATATATATATATATATATATATATATATATATATATATATATATATATATATATATATATATATATATATATATATATATATATATATATATATATATATATATATATATATATATATATATATATATATATATATATATATAGACAGTCATTAGTAATGAGTAGAAGGTTCGATTTCAGAAATGTCACATATCTTGACGACGGCTGAGCCGAAATATTGATATACATTTTATAACAATCATTAATATTTAAGAAACACTAATCGCCTATTATTTTCCAGCATTCATTCTCGTCTCGCATTGTTGTGTTGCCGCTGCCATTTTGATCAGGTTCCAATACCACAGCAGGAAACACCTAGCAAGCGCTGAAGGAAGAGAAGAATAAGGCGTGGAGTCACTCCTGGTAACCACAGACCAGATAAGTGCCCTTTCATTATTTTATCATTTCATTTATTTAGTAATAAACATAATTTCAATTTGAAAAAAAAAAAATATATATATATATATATATATATATATATATATATATATATATATATATATATATATATATATATATATATATATATATATATATATATATATATATATATATATATATATATATATATATATAAATGAAGAAACTGACTGACATAACAGCGCACAGCCTAAACCACTGAGGCTAGGAACTCGGAATTTTGCACACGGCTTTCTTTTACAATGTAGGCGAGCACTAAGAAGGGATTTTAGGAAATTCAAACCCTTAGGAGGTGAAAAGAGACAAAATACTGTAGTATGGAGAATCGAAACCGTTGAAGCCACTGACATCAAAACCTATATTTAAGCTACTCATTACTAATGAACTAATGACATTCACAGATTTTTCAAAATCAGTCCTTGGAAGAATCAATTTGAGGAATGAAATACTGTATGGAGATACCTAAATCATTGAATCTAGATACTCGAAATTTTGCTCATGGCTTGATTTGATAGTGGAGATGAGCACCTAGAAGTTTTTTTAAATTCCACCCCAAAGGGGGTAAAAAGGGGATGAAAATTTGTATGAAAATAATACGTCACATACACTGGTATTTGTTCCTTCGGTTAATTAAATAAAATAAAAAATATGTTCTTCAGGATTTTTTAAATTCCACCCCTAAGGGGATAATAAAGTAGTTTAAAAAAAATGAAAATACGTATTTTTTTAGTGAACTCCATGAGAAATATATACAAGGAGAAACTAACTTATTCACTGACTAACATATAAGCGCACATTTCATACCACTGGAACTAGGAACTTGGAATATTGCACAAGGCTTCCTTTTATAATGTAGGCGGGCACTAAGAAGGTGTCTTACAACCCTTAAGGGAGTGAAAAGAGTGAATTACTTTCGTATGGAAAATAAGCAGATGAAGCTACAGATATGAAAATTTACATTTAAGCTACTCATTACAGTTTTTGGAAAATCCACCCTTGGGGGGTAAATTAAAGGAGGAAATATTTTATGGGGATACTCAAACCAATGGATATTGTAACTCGAAATTTAGTCCAGGGCTTTATTTGATAGTAGACTTAAGCACAAAGTAGGGGTTTTTTAAAATTTAACCCCCACGGGATGAAAGAAACGGGTGAAGTTCTGTCGTACGGAAAATCGAAATCCCTGAAGCCATAAAGCTACTCATGACGAATGAAAAATAATCGCATTTTTTTTCACAATTAGCTGAGCTTTATTATAATAATACGGTCAGTCGGTCGATTGCTTGGTAAGTCAGGTAGTTAGTCCCGGAGTGTTAAAGAACGCATTCCAAAAATCCACGCAGACTAAGTTGCAGGCTGTTGCTAGGCTTTACTTTGCTTCGTATGAAGAGAAAAACGTATGAAACGAAAATATATTACTTAAATTATTGAACTGTCTACCTATGTGTAGCGTCTAAAAAGGCAAATAAACGCCAATCTTTTTAAATAAACAACTCGATTTGAAACTCCACGCGAAGCGAAGCCGCGGGCAACAGGTAGTATTATATAAAGATTATTCACATTAAATTTATTTACACATTACGACTCCCTCATCCCACCTCCTGCTATGTGTGTACATATAGTTTGAAATATCGCTTGGGTCACTCTAAGACTTTCCCAGCAAGTAGACAAGCCCCCCTGACCCCCCACCCCCTTCCGCCGCCATTTTCGAACTATTCGTAGTTTTTTCCGTGGAATTTTTAAGCTATTGCATAGCTTTTATCGCGGGCCTAGGCCAGCGCGGCGACCGAATGAAGAAATTTCTTAACGAAAATTAATGATTTTAAACTGATAATTACGTCTAAACGAGTACTGCTTACGATTCGAAAAAAATATATGTTAAACAAGAACATTTTCCTAATATTCTTAGCTTTGAATATTTAAATTTTGTTTATATTACATAGTGTAATTAATTTGTGAAATTAGGTCTAACCGAACACAAAAACGACTACTACGCAAATACTATCTGGCGTATTGTTATGAAACCTGCACCATTTTAAAGCTAATTTAATTATCTATCTTTTTATCTACGATTTTTTTTGAATAATCCGTTTTTTTTGCTTTATCAAATAAAAAATTCGTGCGCAGCGCTCTATCGAAAGACGTTTAAATTATTCCGAATCATTTGCTTTCACAGCCGTAAATGATCCGAAATAATTTTAACGTTTTCCGATAGAGCGCAGTTATCTGATATCAGAAAAAAATATAATTGCATAAGTTGTTAAAAATGCTATGAAATAGCTTTACCGCGGCAGTCCCCGAGTGCCACACCTATTTTTTGTTCTATTTGTAGTATTTTCAGTGGCATTTCTACAGTATGATGTAGGTAGTATTTTCTTAAATATGGCGAAGTTTAATAATTATATGTGTCGCTTGCATATGAAATATTCCAACCAAAATTTCACAGAACAGTTTCGGCCCAACAAGGCATCTGTGTACCGAATTTCAATTTCATGTTGATCGCAAATATAGTATAATTGTAGTATTTTCGCGGTATTAAAATGTCTATTTTCCAATATGATGTAGTCTATTTCTAAAATACGGCGGAATTTAAAAATTATTTGTCTCACTTGCATAAGAGATATTACAACCAACATGTATAAAAGATATACGCAATTTAGTTTCGGCCCAACGACGCATCTGTGTAGCAAAATTCAATTCTATAAGTCCAACATATAAGTGGACCGATTTAATACACAATATTTTCAACTCTTGCCATGAAATTGGTAAAGCGTTTGGGCGCTTTCGTGGAGAAATACACACACACATACACAGAGAAAGAGAGAGAGAGAGAGAGAGAGGACACACTTCAGTCTGGAAATGGTCCAAATTGTTCTGGGGGGGGGGGGGGGGGGGTTAATATTTGATTTCATTCGTCTTTGAAACTTGATAATTTTGTATGTAATATATTGAATGCTGTATGTTTCCTGAATAATAATAAAATTAATATAGTAATATAATCTTATGTAAGCACTTTTTTATATAACAGCTGTGGTCTTTAACACAAAGGAATACGTAGAAGAATTAACAGGTGAGAATGGCGTAAGTCAGGAATAATCAAGTTGACATCTCCATTAGGAGTTACAACTATTAATTTATACTGTCCCCAAAAAAATACATCGTGGTACATGAAGTATTTAAATATATAGTCTTGTTTTCAAGTGCAATTTAGAATTCGAGTTTTAGAATTCAATCTCCACTTTTTCAGATCCTGTGTTTTGAACAAAATGATACTTATTAAGGACGTATTTACTTAGAAACGTTTCATTTGGGCATTAATTTCACAATTAATAGGCTACATTTAAATAAAAATGCATAAACTGTAGCCTTGCTACTATTTCCTGTTACTAATCTCTCGTAACGCAAGACATCCTTGCTACTGCTAGTTTATCAAAATCTGTGAAACCGTTGGTATAATACAAATAATGTGTTTACTATCTGCTGAGCCTTGAGGCAGAATAGTGGAATAAATTAAAGCTGTTCGGTTGAGAGATACGCGGTGTATAAATAGAAATGTGTATAAATAGATAGGAGAGGTTGAAGATAAATGTATTATTAGATGTTTTGTTATTTTTAAAGTAATGGGAATACCCATGCATAGACATATCAGCGAATTTGTTGTTCGTCATTATATGTACCTATAATATTTTGTCCGTTAACCATGAAAATAAATATTAATAGGCAGCCCCAGGTCTACGATTTTTTCCGAGGATTTTTCTGACATGGACACCTGACAGCATTTGAGATTATTCGTTTTAAAAAACTCAAAAAAGTCACACACAGTATGGGTGTGAATTTTTGTAACCGGGGAATAAGAATCATTAAATAAATTTGCACGCTTAAAAAAACTTTTCCTTATATGAGACATTAATATGGAATACATACAACAGTGTAGACAACACGCAATTCAGACTGTACACATACCTTCAATTCTTAGATTATAGCAAAGATCACTATATAATCTTGATACAGATTTACACGCTACGCTTCCCTTTCCGCAAAAGAATCTATTACCACATCAACTAATAATAAATAGTGTCACGTTTGAAGGAGTAGTTGACAAAGAAACCCGCTGCTTAGGAACAGTATATTTCCATAGTCTCCAAACCACTTCAGCAATTAGTCAGAATGCACAATCGATTGGCATCGCCGACCGGTGCGCAAACCGTCCAGTGGCGCCGGGATGCAATCCCGCCGGGAGAAACCGGTCCACCAGCTCTGAGGCGTGAGACACAGGAGTCTTACCTAGGGTAGCCTTCCACTCGAGGAGGCTTCTGAATAGGAGCTGAATCGTGAGTTGAGCCGATCCGAGAACAAAATGGATCTTGTGGCCCAAGCTGCACGAAACCGTTTACCACCGCTTTAGTGAAACAAGGATTTTTCACTTGAGTTTGGCGCCCCCTTAAATTGACACCTGGGGCAGGTACCCCGGTGTGCCCCCACCCCCTCAATCCAGACCTGCTAATAGGTTACCCAAATCTTTCATGTCTCTTGATCTTGAATTTCATTCACTTTCTTCGTGTCAACCTTGAATAAAATAAATGATTTCCTTCAGATAATTAAGGCATTATAAAGTTGATAACTTTCCTCTTCATTATATGATGTTTCGGCATATGGATAATTGTATCAGTTATCTTTGAGTATCCCAATCAATAAGCGTGAATCCAATAAAGTTTGAAATATTTTTGAATGCATTGTAAATTTTACAACTTGAAAGTAGACAACAATGATGTTACCTAACAAGCAAACGCGATAGGAAATATTTTATGTCGTTGCCACCTAATTAGGAAATCGCTTTTAGGAATTTAATCACGCGCAAGCGGAACTGCCATTGTTCTAAAGTGTATGTTAATCCAGTGATAATCCAATGAAATAAAAAGGCTATTTAATGGGTCTATTGTGATAGTGATTTCTCCGGCATTGATCGTTGATTGATTCGTGACATAATTTACAATTATCTAAGTAATTAACGTAATAGGTGGCATAATTATCCACACCATCCTTCCCGCAAGCGTCTTCTTTAGCGTCTTCTTTTTATTTATTTATTTATTTATTTAGTATAATAGGTACGCAAACAATACTCTAATAATACATGGTTATCGCTAATATTTTTACATTGTTACTAAGTAGAGTACCTATAATATTTTATGCGTACTCCGCATGCTTAATTAATAATTGCGTTTATCTCATGATTTACAGAAGTATCAGTACAAAAATTAATATCCTTAAAAATTATCAAAACAATAATTAAAAATATTAGAAATAAGTTTACAGTAAATTCTGAAAAACAATTAAATGGAAAAAAAGTGATATCAAATATTGTCTGGAATAATATAATAAAAACATATGATAAATTATTAATTTGTTTCATAATATGATATTTATAATGGACTTAACTACTAATGGTCCCAGGTTAAAGAAATCAATGTTATCGGTTATAACCGTGTTGTATAGCCGGCATGTACTTGAGATTGTGGAAGATTGATTTGTCTGCGAAGTGGGAAGGTGAAATGTTAGGTGCTGCCTCAGTCGACTGGATGATACGTTGAAATTTAACGCTTCTAATAAATCTGGTGAGTCTATCCCGCCGTTAAGAAGTTTGTGCAGAAACATTAGGCTTCCACACTCTCTCCTCTTTCTAAGAGAAAAAATCTTAAAATAATTTAAACGCTCTTCATAAGAGTAGAGATTGTGTGATAGACCGGTTTTATAGGTTAACATACGCATATACTTCCTCTGCACAGACTCTGTCGCTTCCGAATGGACCTCATAGTATGGATTCCAAATTATGGAACCAAACTCCAGTTGGCTGAGTACTAGAGAGTTATAGAGCAGGTTTTTTTTATTATTTGGGGACAGTCAAGTGAGGGCGGCCCATCGCATCGTTCGCCAATTATCCCCTTTCGAAATGGGTCGATAGCTTTCACTGTCACTGGTTTATTTTATTCATTACCTGCAGTCATTCCTCTATTTCTAAGTTCAGTCTATGATTTTCTCTGTCTTGTCATCAACACATAACCTGCACAATGCGCATGAGCGCATAACTGCGGTCTTCCTAAAACAGCAGTAATTTGCACTAACCTTTATTGTCTTTAAAAAAATACATTCATGTACAAAATGTAATTTTAAATTATACAGCTAGATAATAATAGTATATAAATTTTCATTTCGTTTTATTTATAAAAAATTTAAAAGTTTGTAGAAACCTAAACTTAATATTTCAGTTCATTCGTCCATTATTACAATATCGAAATTCAGCCCTAGGTATATATAGTTCAAAGTGCAAAGTTCTTTATTATTGTTTTTATGATACGTCTATTCACAAAATTTAAACTGTCCATAACTAAAAGTATATTATTTTTTTTCATTATCAGCGCTACTCAAAAATCGTCATTTAAATGTACCTACTCGCTAAAACACAAATAAAAATAATCAAGATAATATGAACACAAAAAAGTCAAAATAATTCTAAAATACTAAATAAAATTGTCAAACAATGGCCAAAAATGCATGGCCAAAAGTCATTGGTGTATAAAAGACATATTCTACTAGGAACTTCCTTAAGTCACTTTTTGAATAAGCTTTCCACCTGAAATATTTTTAAACTTTCCAGTAGCTTGTTGAAGTAATATTATATATCTGGGTTTAGTTTTGCACATATGTAGGAACACAACATTGCATTTATTTCTTGTATTTTTTGTGTGTATTCGAAAACTTTTTAGTAGGGAATGAACAAACATAATTAGAAACAACCTGATAAGGAAATAAATGACATTCATTTTTAATGTCGATTTTTTAAAGATGCTACTACAAGAATTGGCCGAACATGCACGATTAAATATTACAGGATAATCCCAATGATTGTCAGTTAAAAAGATTATAAAACCGTTTCGCCGGGCTTTGAGCCTAAGCTGCTGGTCCGATTAGTCCAAACCTTCTTTGCTGTTTTCTTTAAAGCTTTATATTACTAGTAAAGTGTATATACTTATAGCGTATGTCTTTTCCCGCAAAGCTCAAACTCTGTCAGTATAACCTACCCTAAAATGCATCAGCATAACCTACGTTCATTTTATTTTATACTAGGCTTCGAGTAAAGTTTCGAATCGATTTGTTAATTTAAGTAGAGTGGCGTTTATTTGCCTTTTTAGATGCTACCTTTAGATATATAGTGCAAGACGTCCCTCTTAGATGCACGATACCTATCTCGTAGACGTACGAGTCTTGTTCCTCGCTACCCGCGCCGCCTTCCGCTGTACGCTGACCTAGGTATTTCGAGGTGCTTGCACGCGTCACTAATTTCAAGATATCTCTATAGCAATACCACCTAAAAACTTACAGCAAATGGCTAATTTCATATCTATTTAACACCCGTGATATTATATAAATTTATTTTGATAAGGATTATTTTTTTATTGCTAATGTCTTCAACAAACACTGCCTAATTATTTTTCTTATTTTTTTTGAGACATGGAACCAGTTATTGTATCTTAAATATTGTTGTATATATATGCTCTCGCCGACTTTTTTATATATCTCTTATAGGCCGATATATTTGTCATATATTGTTTTCACATTATAACAAACCGTTTCGTCAGCGCACGCCGATAAAACAACTTACCAGCTCATTTTTCTCCGACTTGATTTATACATATCGTGATTTCGTATTGAAAACCAAGATGTATCGCAATAAAATATAGCCTATAGCACTCGTCGATAATGGAGCTTTCCTTTAGTGAAAGAATTTTTGAAATCGGATGAATAATTTCGGTGATTACCCCCCAACATACAAAATTACAGACATTACTTCTTCATAATACTAGTATAGATTTATAAGGTTTTGAAATGTAACATCGAAAAAAATATCTCGTTAGATTTTAGTTAGCTGGGTCTATGATTTATTGATGATGAATTTAAGTTGTGAAGAGAAGGTCTTTGTTGACCATCGATATATGATCTTCTAGATGGGCCGGGCCTATCGCGCTCGAAAATGACCCCTTCAAAACCACTACTGCAAGGCGGCCAGTAGCAGTCCGCTGGCAGACAGCCGACCGTTTCCGGTGTGAGAGCTGTTATATTGGAGCGCTATTGGAGCGCTATTCTCTCGCATACTGTTCAATTTATTGCTCTTTCTGTCACATGATTTACGAGCAAATGGTATGAATATAACTTATTTGTATCTGAGGGCATATCTAGCAAATATATCGATGTTCTTGACAATTGTTACCTTGCAAATGAGACTACAGTTTACACATGCCTAGCCCAGCTGATTGGCGTATACAAGGCGGCAGAGAATTCCAGTTGCGACCGTCTGTACTGCAAAGGACTTCGTGAAACACTGGGCCATGAATGGTTTTCGTCTGAGCGTAGTGGTAGATCGTGAGAGGACAGCTGTCAAAAGAGTGGGGATCATAAAGAGAGTGGGGTTGATTTCCGTGAAGGACACGGAACGATAGAGTAAGAACATGAAGATTAATAGAGTCTCCGATGGGAAGCCCTTGGATTTGTGTGCGAAAAGTGGAAATGTGATCAAATATAGATAAAAATATATTTTTCTCTTTTATTCTTGGGGATTTCAGTTTTCCCCATTATAGTACTTACGGAAATGCTAGTTCGAGTCGTTTCGGAACGTTCGTTTTAGTGCAATGTATTTTTGTTTATTTTTGAAAAAAAAAATATTTTGTTAATAAAATAAAGCAGTTGCTTAGCTCTAATGAAATATAATAGTAATGCAACCCTTAGGGGCTCTCTAGACGATAAAGCATGCTTGTCAAGCATCGCGGCGCGGGCTGGGAGGGAATCGTAAACCGCAGGAGATAAGCAAATATTTTTTTTTATATATTTCCCAATAATGCCTAATTTTGTAGTTTTATACCAGTGAGTCACGTCATTCATCAATCAATGACGTCTAATTAACGTCAACAAATGTAGTCATTTTTGGTAAATATTAAAAAAAAATATTTGCATAATTCCTGCGGGTTACGATCCCTTCCCAGCCCGCGACGCGATGATTGTCTAGAAAACCTCTTAAATACAATGTAATGTGTAATATCACACTATTGTTATGGTAATTAATTTTATTTAAATATTTTTATTATGAGTATTTACGTATATACAATAGATTATCTCCCAGAATTACAACAATATTATTCACAAAATTACGCAGATATTAGTGACGATGATCGCAAGTGACGCAGTGTAATAGCAATTTTTTTTTTGTGAATATCCCACAAAAAAAACTTATTTTTAATTTGAATGAGTGAATTGTATTGCGGATAATAAATTACTCATATGTTCCGATTGTATAATAAATACCCAATGGGTCAGCAAGTCGTCGTAGCCTTCTCTGTACCAAAAAGACAAAAAATCGGTTGTCACCCCAAGACTTTCAAGGGAAGTAGCCAAGGACTGATTTCGTCTGAATATTAATTTCATTAAAAAAACCAGATGAAACCAGATGGATTTCTTTGCGATGCCTCAGGCGGCGCGGTTCGTTTCTCGGCTAAAGGCGGGTTTGGGCCGAGCCCAAACAGATGGCGTTAAAATTTACATCAGAATCTAAATGTTATTATTGTAGCTTGCATATGAGATATTCAAACCAAATTTTCACAATGTGATTTCGGCCCAACAGGCATCTGTAATCTGAATACTAAATTTCAAGTCTCTAAGTCCAATATTTTTTAGTTTTTTAGTTTGTTAGTTTCTACTCTTTATTGAGAAATTTTGTAATGGGCGGGTTTATTGTCATACGACAATTTCTTACAACCAACCACTATGACGTATTTATATGTATGTAGGTGTATAACATGTGTGAATTTCATCGACAGAGTTGAAATGCAATTCCATTAATTTTATCCCAATGGAAAATCG
Organism: Micropterix aruncella; assembly: GCA_944548615.1. Taxonomy (NCBI): domain Eukaryota; kingdom Metazoa; phylum Arthropoda; class Insecta; order Lepidoptera; family Micropterigidae; genus Micropterix; species Micropterix aruncella. The sequence continues at coordinate 18,098,459 of OX155963.1, forward strand.
TGACCCAGCCGGGAATTGAACTCGGGACCTTACAACGTAAGATCAGGCGACCTAACCGCTATGCCACCGCTATTTCGAGATTGATATATGACTAGTGCGCCCCTGGTGGATCGATTTCAACCACAATATTGTCAACTCTTGCTATGACCAAATAATGCCTGGATACCAAATTTCAGCCTAATCGGATTAAGCGTTTGGGCGCTATCGTGGAGGAATACACACACACACACAAACAGACACATACTTCAATCTGGTAATGGTCTTAATCGTTTCAGGGGGGCGCAAAATATATATTTTCGTATTCGCCTCGAATTTTTTTTGCGCGTTCCCAATACTTTCCCTAATGGTCAGTTGGTGGGCCTAGAGAGTAAAAATAAGGACTGACATTGTCATAACGCCTTCTTTTCATTATCATAATCATTAAGATCCATTGTCATATTTACAGACTCTACTTATACTACTTTCCAGTGGCGTCACTAAAAAAATGGGCTCCGGTGCAAAATGGCTCCTGCCCCTACTTACTTACATTCTCTATGACGTACAGAAAGTAATTACTATATACCCACTTAGGGGCTAAGGGGCCCTTGCTGAGTTGGCCACGAAGACCCATTCTGTTCAGGGTTGGTCACACTCACGGGTCAACACCCATCCGACGGCCTCTACGCATGAAGTGCGAGCCTGGGCAGGACTCTGGCGTTAGGGTTAGTTTCCCTAGGAATCAACCTTCTGGCTCTCCTGGACGGTCTGCGCCCCGCGCGGCATAAGCCAATCGATTGCGCACTCTGACTAACAGTCGGGGAAGTCTGGAAGCAGTACTGTTTCCTATAGAGCGGGGGTGGTTGCGCACCTTACGGCGACTGCGCTTGAAACGACCATCGGCTACCCGATCCTGGGTGAACAGCGGGGCAAAGATGCCGTGGTCCGCGATAGATTCGGTAGACACCGTTTCACCGCTTCGTAATGGAGAGGGCCGCGGAAGCGACCTCGTACTCGTAACCAATCGAGAGACTGGAATGATCTGGTCGCAATTGGAAGTAAGGGCGTGAGTGTAAGCCCGCTGGGTAACACTCCTGGCTATCTCGCGGTTAAGGCGTTGGCCTCTTACGGGTTTGTGGCGGAGCTAGACGGTGGACTGTTTTGTCCAAGTCTTCTGCGAGATAGAACGACTCCAGGGAGATAGAACGACTAATCGTTAAAACTTCCTAGGTGAAGGGCACGCCCGTTGTAGTTGACAACTCTAGTTGTATACCCAGTTACATTATGTATTTATATTGTAGCTATATTATAAATCGGCGTATTCATTTGGGGGCATTGCCCTGAACATGTTGCGGATCAGGTTCTTTAGAACTTTAGCGTGGCACGCGGGATCACATAGTGACGTTTTTGCGAGATAATGATCCAAACATTTGTTCCTATGTTTAAATTAACTACCTAATGTATTACATAAAAAATATCATCAAATTCACACGACCTACTGAGGGCACCGGTACGCCGCACCGGTTGCACCGGCTTAGTTACGCCACTGCTACGTGATTCGTGATTTCTTATTGAAATCTAATAAAATACCACTCGTCGATAATAAAGCTTTACATTAGTGAAAGAACTTTTGAAGTCGGATAAGTAGTTTTGGAGATTACCCCCTACATACAAACATACAAACATACAAACATAGAAACTTACAAACATTACCTCTTTATAATATTAGTATAGATTATCAAAAATAATAAACAAAATTTTAACAAAAAGAAAACCGACTTAATATTTTTTTAAGCGCAGCAGTCATGTCATGGAACCGGTTATACTTAGAACCGGCTATCATAATTGAATGCGTATACCTACAAAATTTTATGTATGTGCTGTTGACCGTTGAGGAGTTCCCTAGTTGGAAGCCAACGCTGGGTGCCGCAGTCCATGGTGAAACTTAGAACGGGCTGTCATAATTGAATACATATACAAAATTTTGTGTCTTGCTGTTGACTGCTGAGGAGTTCCCTCGTCGGGAGCCAACTCTGGGTGCAGCAGCCATGTTATGATAAAACTTAGAACGGGCTATCATAACTGAATGAGTATACAAAATTTGGGTTCTGTGCTGTTGACCGTTGAGGAGTTCCCTCGTCGGGAGCCAGCCCAGGGTGTAGAATTAGGTCATGCTTACCATAAAAATAAATGGATCGTCATCGGAATTGACCCAAAATGTAAATTTTCAATTTCATATGATAATATTTGAGGAGTTCCCTCAATTCCTTATGGATCCCATAAGCAGAAAAGAATTTAGATAAAAAAAGGACCAATCTGTAAGTATATTCTTTCGAATAAAGAAAGAATATTACAAATCGGTTCATAAATGGCTTCTTCTGGAGTTCTGAGGTAACAAACATAAAAAAAATGCAACCGAATTGATAACTTCCTCCTTTTTTTTTAAAACGATAAAAAGTAGAAAGCACATCACGCTTTTTTTAAAGATAAAATATTTTATTTTGCTAATCACTTTATTTTTATTTTAAACCTATTCAATATCATTTTACTATATTAGGTTACTTACTTCTATCGCTGTCAAATAATATTTTTATATTTCAAACATTTTTTTTTACTTTTTAGTTCACATTGCTATTAAAGAGTGATTTTTTAGTTTTTTTTTACTATACTTTTATTTTAAGTCGTAACATCGATTCGCTCGTGAGCATCACGTAAACAAACGCTGTGAAGCGTTTCAGCGATCGTTGAAATTAGGATAATTTGGGACAATCTATTTATCACTCGCTATTACAGCGAACAATGAACTCGACCTAGTCCTGTCAGTGTCGGAATGTCGTCGCCGTGTTATTTTTGCCGAAATGGAAAATGTTGATATTTAACTCCCGTCAACTGCGCTTTAGGCGAGTATTTTATATGGGGCGTATTTTAAACAATCTAAATTCTGTTCACCAAAAACATATACAAATAATCATTGATTTTGTTCTTTGGATTTTACAATATAATCAAATTACGTAATAGCATGTATCCAAAGTATTGTGTACTAATTAAAAGGTTTTGAAACAACTATTTATAAGGTTTTGAAGATTTGATTTGATCCGATTTTAACACCACGATGGTTTAGTTTTAGGATTTTAATAAGGACGGCATATTTCGTTCATAATTAGAACTTGATAAATGCAAGAAATACAACGAGCATTTCAAAGTCTATTTTTTTCAGCGCGTACGAAAGCATTCTAAGCACTCAGCGGGCGGATTCCTTATGCATCTCTAAGCGATCATATAAAATACTATGCTCACTACCTATCTTCATTTCTTCAGCAATAAAATCCAAAACATTTTTATCCACTTTTTTAACCATTGCTTTAATGATTGCCGTCGTAGGGCGACCCGAGCTAGGGTCATCGTTAGTTGAAGTTCTTCCACACCTAACCTCAGCACACCAACAATAATAAGGGAGGGGGGGGGGGGGGAGGGGGCATTAACCCCTAATGTATCTGTGTGTATGTATGTTTATATGTATATATATATATATATATATATATATATATATATATATATATATATATATATATAAATATATATATATATATATATATATATATATATATATATATATTTATATTTTATATATATATATATATATATATATATATATATATATATATATATATATATATATATATATATATATATATATATATATATATATATATATATATATATATATATAGATATATATTTTATTTATTTATTTATTTATTTATTCAAGAAAAGCACATTTTTTATGGCAGTACATTGTAAGTTTAACAAATAGGCTTAAATGTAAATAATAGCAAAATAGAAAGCACCGCAGACCAATTTTAAAATTTTAAAATCAACGCCGCCTAACTAGGCCTAGGCCCGTACTAAGGCAAGCGTACCAAGTAGAGTGGCTTGTGCATACTTTAGAATACTTAATTTAAAAGATATGTTAGGTATCAAATAATATAAAAAATTAACTAATAATAATAAACATTGTAATTTGAGTGTAGTGTGATGTAACTGTAGTGTGGTG